>JBAMCF010000650.1:0-124290 GCA_037075285.1 Drosophila lutescens
GATTGTGCAACGCGCGGTTTAACACCACTACAGCTAGCGCAGCATAAGCTCTGGTGGAGCGGCCCAGACTGGTTGCAGGAACCCGAAGATCATTGGCCCAAGGTAACTCCTACATCTCCAGATCCGAGCACACTCTGCGAAGAACAGGTAGCAAAGGTTATACACGCTCACACCTGTTCATCCACTGATTCCTTCGTTGAGTCATTTTCGTCATACAATCGACTTGTATTTTCCACAGCATTCATTAATCGCTTTATCCATAATGCTCGCTGCAAAAAGGAGGCTCCGCTTTCCGGACCAATCAGCGTAAAGGAGTTTTCCAAGGCAATGTCTACTCTGGTTCGCATTGTCCAACAGGAAGCATTCTCTAACGAACTGTCCAAGTTGCGAACAAACAAATCGCTCCCAAATTCTAACAAGCTTAGCCAACTGTCGCCATTCATAGATGCCCAAGGGATCCTCAGAGTGCGGGGTAGACTTCGAAACGCCTTGCAGCTCACCACTCAAGAACGCACGCCTATCATCCTACCTAAGTCACATCACTTTACGGACCTCGTCATAAAAAACGCCCATCTGAACACCATGCATGGAGGAGTGCAACTTACTCGTGCGATCATCCAGCAGCAGTTTTGGATCAGTAATGGCAAACAAGCGGTAAAAGGAGTTCTTCGACAGTGTGTGGCTTGCTTTCAGCATCGCCCTAAACCCTCTCGACAATTAATGGGAGATCTTCCATACCATCGTGTTAATCCGCCGAATCGAGCGTTTGAAGCCACAGGTGTGGATTACACAGGAGCTATCGAGGTCAAGTCCTCGAGGTTTAGAGGACACACTACATACAAGGCCTACATTGCAGTATTCATTTGCCTTGCCAGTAAAGCTATCCATTTAGAGCTGGTGACAGGACTCACAGCACAACATTTCCTCTGGGCTCTCCAACGGTTCATCGGACGCCGCGGATTTGTGCGGCACATGTACAGTGACTGCGGCACAAATTTTATAGCAGCAGATAAATCCCTACACTTGTGGTCCAACGAGTTCCGGCAGGAAATCAACCAGATAGTCGTCCCAGAACTCACACAGCGCTATATTCAGTGGCACTTTAACCCCCCACACAGCCCAAACTTCGGAGGAATCTGGGAAGCTAACGTCAAAGCCGTAAAAACTCATCTTCACCGTTCCTTCAAAGGATACCCAATGACTTATGAACATTTATCAACCGTTCTCATTCAGATCGAGGCATGTCTTAACTCTCGGCCATTATGCCCGTTAACTGCGGACATTAACGATCTGACAGTGTTGACTCCAGCTCATTTTCTCATCGGAGATTCCATGCAATCGCTTCCTACACCCAGTGACAAGGACAAGTCGCTCAACACACAGTTCATGGAGGGACAACGGATCCTACGCCAGTTCTGGAAAAGATGGAGCTCAGATTGGTTGTCTCACCTTCAGGCACGCCCTAAGTGGAGACAATAGGAAGAAAACCTACAGGTCAATGACCTAGTTATTATCAAGGACGACAGGTCAGGTCCAACCGCTTGGAAACTAGGTCGTATTATAGAATTACACCCTGGAGCCGATGGGATGGTACGAGTTGCAACAATCTATACAAATTCGGGTACATATAAGCGATCAGTATCCAAGCTCTGCAGATTACCCATTCCGAATTACACGGAAGCTAAAGTCGAGAAAGCTAATATTGAACAATAGACACGCACTTTGATCTCACATCCATACCACAGCAAACATTTCACCTGTTTCTTTCAGTTACCATTAGAAGGATGTCTTAATGCTGGACCCAGCATTGCGGGGCGGCATGTACGGTCATTTGTTGTCGTAACGTTCAGTACTTAACGTTAGTGCATATCACAACCCTATAATCGATACCTCATCGATTCCTATCGATACCAGACCCGGTCCTGCTTGGAGCAACGGACCCATCTCTAAGTTTAGCAGCCATTACGAATTTGGATATCAACGAGAAAAGCTGAACACACACTAGTAGATTACCAACCATTGTTCTGCTCTCCAAAATCAATTCAAATAAAATTCAAGTGACACTATTGAAGTAAAACCATTTGTCTTCTTAAACGGCAACAGCAAAGTCCCCATAGCAGACTTCTGCTAATCATTGACTCCCGTATTCTATCGGCGCAGTCACAACATTTTTGGTGGCCCATGAGGGGAACCTGTTGTTAAGCTTACCAATGAATGGAGTTTGAATTGAGTTGGAACAAACAATTGGGCGCAAAGGTAATCTGAAACAAAGCCAACGGCTATTAAATTGTGCCACGTGGATCCACTCCTTCTACGAATAACGGACCGAAGAACACGGGATCGCTGCGCGACGAATAACGGGCAACGGAAGAGAGATTGCGGCGAGACGAATAACGGAGCAAAGAAACGACGAATTGAAACTGGAAACTGCTACCCAGACTGACTGGAAGCCGGTGAGTGTTTGTATGTGAGTTCTGTGATTTCAAGTGCGTTGTTGTAAATTCAATAACACTATGGGTAACGACGATAAAAAGACAGGTTCACCAGCCAATCCTTTCCCAACCGATCCGTTCGCTGGATTGCACGCGAGACAGAAGGATTTATGGAACAGGTTAACGCAACTCGATCGTAACTTCAAGAAGGATGGCCAAGCCCGAAAATCCAAACCTTATTTTCTTCAGCGACTTGGCACGTTAAAGGATTTATTCACCCAGTTTGATGCGAATCACCAACAATTGGTCGATCAGCTGTGTCCCAGTCAACATGTATATTTCTCAGACAACCAATACGATCGGTTTGTTGAGGAGTATCAGCAAATCTTCTGCAACATCTCGGAAGACTACGACACCAAGTTCTCAGCGGTAGCCCAAATTCCCCCACAAATCGAGTCCGTCACACCAACGTTATCATCCAACATTCAGCTTCCGAAGCTTCCAGTTCCACGCTTTTCGGGAAGCTTTACAGATTGGCCCTCGTTTTACGATGGTTTCCTACAACTTATCCATGATAACAACACTCTCTCTAACATCCAGAAGTTCCACTTTCTCAAGCAGGCCTTGCCTGAAGGGCGGGACCAGGATGTCAGTCACATGGCCTTAACGGATTCTGGGTATATTGTAGCCTGGGATCTCCTCGTCAAGCGCTACAACAATCCACGTCTCCATTTTATGCACACCATGGCGGCACTTTATGGTCTCGAGTCGGTTCCCAAGGAAGCAGCAGAAGGTATCAGGCGCGTGCTAACCCTGGCTAATGTTTGCATTAGTGATCTTCGCCGTTTAAAAATAAACATTGATTCCTGCGATCACTGGCTAGTGCATCATCTGTTAACCAAACTGCCAAGCAGCACAACGCAAGCGTGGGAGCACTCGTTGGGGAGCTCCATCGTGATTCCAACCTTTTCGATGTTGGAGACTTTTCTTCTGGAGCGCCTAGTTAGCATCGACCTCATCGAAAATCGAAATCAACCACTAGGAACTCGGTCAACTCCAGGACAATCTTCCCATCCACGTGCGCCTAACCGATCCACCTTCAATTCCACTAACCGCCACAGTTTTCATGTGACTACTGACATGGGAGCACCCCAGTGCACTCTCTGCCAACGAAACCATGTTCTCAGGAGATGCCCCAGTTTTCTCGCGAAGGATTGCTTTGCTCGTAAGACGATCGCCGATCGCATCAAAGCATGCCTCAACTGTCTCAGCACAGGCCACGCGCTAAGCCACTGCAGCAGCACTCGCAATTGCTTGCAGTGCGGCCAACGCCATCATACGCTACTGCATTTCCCGAACGTAGCACAACATCCTACCAACTCTGCCCTATCGCGACAGCCAACGAATGGTGTCCATAGCGCGCAGGGCCCCCAACAGAGTGCAGCATCCCGCTCATCTGTTTTGTCTCAACAGCACAGCTTAGCCCCCGGCTCAACGGCTTCGAACGAGACGCAACTCCTCAGCGCAGTTGCCACACATAGAAATCCATCCACCACGATTCTCGCCACGGCCCTAATCCGAATTGTCAACAACCAAACGGGACAATCTGTTTTGGCCAGAGCGTTGATTGACCATGGCTCGGAAGGAACACTTATCACCGAAAGCGTAGTACAGACGCTGGGTCTCTCACGCACCCCCATATCTGCGGAAATAACAGGGATCGGCGATTCTTCTCACAACCGTTGTCGACATAGTACCAATTTTGTCCTAAGCTCGATTTCAGGTTCCCAGTTTACATCGTTTGTATCCACTGCATTTATTCTCCGTACACTTACAGGGCACCTTCCAAAATCGGATATCGACCCTCGCTCATTCCAACACCTTCAAGGATTGCAACTCGCCGATCCCAATTTTGCCCGATCCGGTCGTATTGACGTGCTTGTGGGCGTTGATCTCATTCCACAATTGATGCTCCCAGAAATTCGACGAGGAACTCATAAGGAACCAATCGCACAAAACACTCTTCTTGGTTGGATTGTTTTTGGACCAGTGACGGAATCCATGACACACTCCATCACTGTCCGTTGCAACGTCACGAAGCTCGATCATCTGGTGCAAAGGTTCTTCGAACTAGATAGCGTGCCGTCTGAACGCCAACTCACCACAGAGGAACGATGGTGTGAAGAACACTTTTGTCAAACCCATGTTCGACAGCCCAACGGAAAATACATGGTCCGCTTACCGCTGAAAACTTTGTTCGACCCGTCACAAGTTCTAGGCCGGTCAAAACATATAGCCTTGAATCGTTTCCACGCATTAGAGCGAAAACTGCAGCATCGCGATAAGCTTCAACAACAATATGTCCAAGCAATCGAGGAATATTTTGACCTACAGCAAATACAGGAAGTCTCTACAAGCGAAGACAGTCACACTCAGACCAATACAAATGGGAAGCTCGGCGTCTTCTGCAGCACGATTCCACACCATGCAGTCCTGAAGGAGGACAGCCTGACTACTAAGCTCAGGGTAGTTTACGACGCCTCTTGTAAGAGCTCCAACGGGAAATCACTGAATGACATTTTATGTACTGGCCCAGCTCTACAGAACGATTTGGGAGGAGTGATCCTAAATTGGCGTTGTTATCGCTACGTTTTCATGGCTGACATCCAAAGGATGTACCGATGTATCGAAATGCATCCAGAGGACTCTCAATTCCAGCGCATTTGGTGGCGTAACAAAACCGGAGAGTTGAAGGAGTTCCATCTTACCACAGTTACGTTCGGAACGGCATCAGCGCCATACACGGCGATTCGAGTGATCCACCAAATAGCTCAGGACGAACGAGAAAGTTATCCGCTAGCAGAAAAGGTGCTGCAAAGGGAGATTTATGTTGATGACGTACAAAGCGGCCATGAGACCACAGACGGTGCCATTCGAGTACGAAACGATGTCATAGCAGCCCTCCGCTCTGCCGGTATGCATCTTCGCAAATGGGCAGCAAACCACCCAGCGTTGCTTAGCGATATTCCCGAAGTAGATCTCTGCAACCACTCAATCTTCGAAATGGACAATAAAGACAGTATCACAACGCTTGGACTGTACTGGCAGCCCAACCCTAACGTCTACGGATTCAAAATCCATTTCGCGATCAATCCCACACTTTCGAAAAGGTCTCTTTTATCAACAGTGACGCGGCTCTTCGATCCATTAGGATTTTTAGCACCCGTGATAGTCATGTCCAAGATTCTCCTCAAGGACGTATGGAGTTTCCGTATGCAGAAACCTGATGGCACTTACAGTGCACTCGATTGGGATGACATGTTACCAGAATCTTTGGCCGAGCATTGGCAGCAATATCTCGAACAGCTTCCAGAAGTTCAACACATTCGAGTACCACGCTGGTTCGGCTGCGACTTCAGCACTGCGATCTCGCTTCAATTGCACATGTTCTCCGATGGGTCATCCCTCGCGTATGCAGCATGTGCCTACCTTCGAATACTCGACACTGCTGGAAGTATACACACACATTTAGTCGCAGCTCGCAGTAGGGTTGCACCAACAAAGCCTCTCACCATACCAAGAGTGGAGCTCTCAGGAGCAGTTCTGGCTACCAAACTCGCCACATGGATCCAGCAGCAACTTCACGTGCCTCAGATGCGTGTCACAGTGCACTACTGGTCAGACGCCATGATCGTACTTCACTGGATATATGGAGATCCATGCAGGTGGAAGACTTTTGTAGCCAATCGAATTGGCAGTATCCAAGAGGTCAGCTCTGCTTCACAGTGGGGTCATGTGGCTACACAGGACAATCCTGCGGATTGTGCAACGCGCGGTTTAACACCACTACAGCTAGCGCAGCATAAGCTCTGGTGGAGCGGCCCAGACTGGTTGCAGGAACCCGAAGATCATTGGCCCAAGGTAACTCCTACATCTCCAGATCCGAGCACACTCTGCGAAGAACAGGTAGCAAAGGTTATACACGCTCACACCTGTTCATCCACTGATTCCTTCGTTGAGTCATTTTCGTCATACAATCGCCCTAAACCCTCTCGACAATTAATGGGAGATCTTCCATACCATCGTGTTAATCCGCCGAATCGAGCGTTTGAAGCCACAGGTGTGGATTACACAGGAGCTATCGAGGTCAAGTCCTCGAGGTTTAGAGGACACACTACATACAAGGCCTACATTGCAGTATTCATTTGCCTTGCCAGTAAAGCTATCCATTTAGAGCTGGTGACAGGACTCACAGCACAACATTTCCTCTGGGCTCTCCAACGGTTCATCGGACGCCGCGGATTTGTGCGGCACATGTACAGTGACTGCGGCACAAATTTTATAGCAGCAGATAAATCCCTACACTTGTGGTCCAACGAGTTCCGGCAGGAAATCAACCAGATAGTCGTCCCAGAACTCACACAGCGCTATATTCAGTGGCACTTTAACCCCCCACACAGCCCAAACTTCGGAGGAATCTGGGAAGCTAACGTCAAAGCCGTAAAAACTCATCTTCACCGTTCCTTCAAAGGATACCCAATGACTTATGAACATTTATCAACCGTTCTCATTCAGATCGAGGCATGTCTTAACTCTCGGCCATTATGCCCGTTAACTGCGGACATTAACGATCTGACAGTGTTGACTCCAGCTCATTTTCTCATCGGAGATTCCATGCAATCGCTTCCTACACCCAGTGACAAGGACAAGTCGCTCAACACACAGTTCATGGAGGGACAACGGATCCTACGCCAGTTCTGGAAAAGGTGGAGCTCAGATTGGTTGTCTCACCTTCAGGCACGCCCTAAGTGGAGACAAGAGGAAGAAAACCTACAGGTCAATGACCTAGTTATTATCAAGGACGACAGGACAGGTCCAACCGCTTGGAAACTAGGTCGTATTATAGAATTACACCCTGGAGCCGATGGGATGGTACGAGTTGCAACAATCTATACAAATTCGGGTACATATAAGCGATCAGTATCCAAGCTCTGCAGATTACCCATTCCGAATTACACGGAAGCTAAAGTCGAGAAAGCTAATATTGAACAATAGACACGCACTTTGATCTCACATCCATACCACAGCAAACATTTCACCTGTTTCTTTCAGTTACCATTAGAATCATTTGTTGTCGTAACGTTCAGTACTTAACGTTAGTGCATACCACAACCCTATAATCGATACCTCATCGATTCCTATCGATACCAGACCCGGTCCTGCTTGGAGCAACGGACCCATCTCTAAGTTTAGCAGCCATTACGAATTTGGATATCAACGAGAAAAGCTGAACACACACTAGTAGATTACCAACCATTGTCCTGCTCTCCAAAATCAATTCAAATAAAATTCAAGTGACACTATTGAAGTAAAACCATTTGTCTTCTTAAACGGCAACAGCAAAGTCCCCATAGCAGACTTCTGCTAATCATTGACTCCCGTATTCTATCGGCGCAGTCACAACACGATGGAATATTGCGCTGAACGTTGATAAAACGCAACACGCCACCTTTGCTCTTCGACCTGGCCGATCCCGTAGTCTTTACTTTGATGGTGATAGACTTAAGCACGAGCAGAAAGTAACGTACCTCGGTGTTACCTTAGACCGCCGTCTATGCTGGAAGGGTCAGATTGACCGTGTCTGTGGGTCAGCAAGGACGAAACTGGACAAAATGGACTGGCTACTTCGCTCAGATAGCGGATTATCACTTCAGGCCAAGGTACGGCTCTTAAAAGCCATTGTTCTCCCGACCCTAAATTGGGGAATAACATGCTGGGGCACCGCTTGCGACACGTCGCTAAGAAGAGTTCAGACTTGCATCGCAAAAGCACTACGGAGGATGCTTGGGGTGAAGTGGCATCAATACGTCGAAAATAGCGTTTTATTTCGTGACACAGGAGTACCAACAGTTACTGATATGATAACTCAGTTCTCGAATCGATACAGGGATCGGCTTCTGGTGCATTCTAACCGCCTGGCTATACGTCGTCTCCGCAGACGACACCCGGCGGACTTATGGATTAGACACGGGCGACTTTTATAATATATATTAACCCAGATAAAGTAACATGCCCCACTGTGGCTCAGCTACCCGCAGATTTCGGGATTCTTTTTCTTTAACTATATGACGACAAACATGAAAACAAGAACTATTTTCTTGTGAGGCGTGTTAATTAAAAATGTGCCTACTTCGGCTTATACAAAAAAAAAAACAAGAAAGGAAGCTAACTTCGGCAAGCCGAAGTTTATATACCCTTGCAGTTAAAATAAAAAGTCAAAGAAAGCAATGTACATTTTTATTTTTAACAGTGAACTTAACGTTTTGTTCCGTTTTCTTTAGAGTATTTCAAGGCGCTAATTGTTAACGATATACAGTGGCGGCATTTTGAATAATTTGTAGAAATTTTTAACAATTTTTCAAATAAAACTTTTGATATTGTTGAGCCAAACAAGAAACTGTTTTCACGTTGATCTGTTTTAGCGTTAAGCTGAACCGAAAACTTTTTTATTATTTATTATTATTATTAGCTTTGAACTTAACTCTGAGCACTGAACGGAACACATGAACACTTTGAACTCAACTGAACTGAATACGTTTTGGTTATCATGATTTCTAATTGTTCAAAATCACCACGCCTACATAAAATTTAAAATAAAAAAATCTTACTATTCCTATGGGAGCCTTAAGATATAGTGGTCCGATCCGGCTCGCTCCGACATATGTACTACCTGCAATAGAAAGAATACTATTGGGAAAGTTTCATTGCGATAGCTTTAAAACTGAGAGACTAGTTCGCATAGAAACGGACAGACGGACATGGCTAGATGATCTCGACTATTGGTGCTAATCAAGAATATATATACTTTATGTGGTCGGAAACGTCTCCGTCACTGCGTTACAATATCTGACTGGAATTATAATACCCTCTGCAAGGGTATAAAAGTTGAAAGCCAAAACAGAGTCCAAAAAATATGGGTAAAATACCACTTACTTAGTTTGGCTCGGCAAACGGGAAAAAAAGATAAACCTTTTTTTTTCAATTTTTATAATAAAAATTAAAAATATGTCTTATTTTTCAATTTTTATAAAAAAAATTAAGTCTTATTTTCCAATTTTCATTATTAAAATTGAAAATAAGTCTTATTCTCCAACATTTATTATAACAAGAAAGGAAGCTAGCTTCGGCAAGCCGAAGCTTATATACCCTTGCAGATCATTCTATTAATTTACAAATCGCAAAAATGTTAAATTTCCTATTATTTCACATTAATTTTTCGATCGTTTCTATGGCAGCTAAATGATATAGTAGTTCGATCTTTTTAAAATTAAAATCGAAATTCGCAAACATTTAAAAATAGTCATATCCCAGAGTAGAAGAGAATGTAATAAAAATCAACAAAGATATAATTTTTTATACCCTTGCAAGGGTATTATGATTTCAGTCAGAAGTTTGCAACGCAGTGAAGGAGACGTTTCCGACCCCATAAAGTATATATATTCTTGATCAGCATCACTAGACGAGTCGATCTAGCCAAGTCCGTCTGTCCGTCCGTCTGTCCGTCTGTCTGTCTGTTTCTACGCAAACTAGTCTCTCAGTTTTTAAGCTATCGGGATGAAACTTTCCCAAAAGTCTTCTTACTATTGCAGGTAGTATATAAGTCGGAACCGACCGGATCGGACAACTATATCCTATAGCTCCCATAGGAAGGATCGGAAAAAAACGTTAAAAAAATTCTAGCTTCGGTGTTTTTTGAAGTATTACCTTCCAATCTTGGGAACATTATTTTTTATATATTTCTGAATTTCGAATTAAATATTTAAAAAATCGGATCACTATATCATATAGCTGCCATAGAAACGGTCGAAAAATTAAATGGAAATAATATGGAATGTGTGTAGAATTTGACGTCAAAAACATTTTGGGCATCCTGAAAGAAAGGATGAATGCTTCCGAAGCAAAAACGGAAGGCAATAGTGGGGTTATGGTAAGAAGGCTGTTATGTTACCAAAAATAAAAGTTCCCACCTTTTCCGGAGAAGGAAAAGAGTGGGACTAATTTTCGGAATTATTTAAAGAAATAATTTTCAATAGAGATGATCTGAGCACATCTTTAAAATTTAATTACTTAAAAACCGCTCTCAAAGGCGAAGCAAGGAGTATGGTCGCTCACTTGCTAATAGGCTCTGCCGAAAATTATAATGCCGCTTGGGAACTATTAACCAAGCGGTATGATTCATTTAATGAAGTCAAAAGCAAGTTTAAATTAAGATTTTGATGTGATTTTCGCGCACATCGTCATTCGAAAATTTAATAAAGAAGCGTTACAATTGTATGAAACGCATATAAAGAAAACTAAAGAAATCCAATTACTAGACGACGCAATGGACTTCTTAGAACAACGTTATAGTTCTCTTGGCTCATCAAATGGTGAGGAAAAGAAGCCTTTTACAAAATGGTAAATACCTCTGTTAAAGAAGGCTGTCTACTTTGTAAAATGGTTGGCCACTTTGTGACAAATTGCTATAAATTTAAGGGAATGAGTCCGGTGGAAAGGGGGGAATTTATAAAAAAAACAGCGCTTGTGCAATAGATGCTTTAAGCATTCTTCATTTAAAAAGTGTAATTCTGAATATTTATGTTCAGTTTGCAAAATACCACATCACACTATGCTTCATGTCCCAACAGATAAAAGGGAGAAAGTAAGCACTTGTGTCACAAAAGAACAAGCCTTTCTAGCCACAGCCCTAATTAAAGTAAAGTCAAAAAATGGTGGCTATGGAGCCCTAGAGCATTGATTGATAGTGGGTCGCAGTGCACTATTATATCGGAAGAAGCTGCACAAATATTTAATTTAATAAGGAAAAATACTATCTCAGCGATAGGTTAGTGGAGTGTCAGACACTTGTATCTCAAATCATAAAGTAAATTTAAGGATAAAAATGCGCAATAATAAAAAAGAAGTTTAGATCTCCGCAGTGTCAAGACGCAGCGTCATCCATCCCTGAAGACGGACACCGGAGGGGTTTGAAATGTATTTGAAGAAAGGAGGATAAAAGTGTCTTTTAATACTAAAAACAAGAGAGAACGCTATAGTCGGGTGCCCCGACAATCAGATACCCGTTACTCAGGTATAGGGAGTGCGAGGGAGATGGAGATAGAAACTTTGAACACGCATAACTTTTTAATGAAATTTTTAAAATCGTATATAAGCGATTGTGGGCGTTAGAGGGGGCGTGGCACCCTTTTGAAACAAACTTGCGCTGCGTAGGAACTCCAAGAATCTTCATGCCAAATACCAATCTTCTAGCTTTTATAGTTTCCGAGATCTCAGCGTTCATACGGACAGACAGACAGACAGACAGACAGACAGACAGACAGACAGACGGACAGACGGACATGGCTAGATCGACTCGGCTAGTGATCCTGATCAAGAATATATATACTTTATGGGGTCGGAAACGCTTCCTTCTCCCTGTTACATACTTTTGCACGAATACAATATACCCTTTTACTCTACGAGTAACGGGTATAACAAAAGGCTCTAAAAACACCGCGACCTTGAATCGGCTAAATCCCACCATCTGAAAAAGATTCTCTTAACATAGAAGCCATCATTCTTCCAAAACTAATGAAGGCTTTGCCAAACCAAACATTAAAGATTGATAAATCCAAGTGGACGAAATATACGTTGGCGGACCCTCACTTTAATAAACCAAGTAGGGTTGATCTTATTATAGGAGTGGATCCCCATATAGTTAAAAACGGAGTAGTTAAAATAGACGGACTTCTAGGTCAAAATACGGAATTCGGATGGATTGTATCCGGGTGCACCAAATCAAAAGGTGAAAAATTAATTGTGGCTACTACTTTGGAAGTAAATAACTTAGATCGGTTTTGGGAAATGGAAAATGAAAATAATGATATTATGGAAGAAAATTTTGAAAAACATTTCTTAGAGACGACTAAAATAGATAAAAATGGGAGATATGTGGTCAAAATTCCATTTAAAAATGAAAAAGAATTAGGAGACTCCAAAACGCAAGCCATAGCGCGATTTTATAATTTCATGCATGAATATATTAACTTGGGCCACATGATAGAGTCCAAGAAAAAAGGAAAATATCATTTACCCCATCAAGGTGTTGTAAGAGAATCAAGCCTTACAACAAAATGAAGGGTAGTTTTCGATGCCTCAGCGAAAACTACAAACAATAAATGTCTAAATGACATTATGTGGGTTGGACCAAGAGTCCAAAAAGATATATTTGATATCATTGTCAAATGGCGTAAATGGCCATTTGTAATATCGGCAGACATTGAGAAAATGTACCGGCATATAAACATTGATGAAGAAGATCAACAATATTTGCACATTATTTGGAGAGATTCCCCAAATAAAAAATTAAAAGATTATAAATTAACAACCGTAACATACGAAACAGCATCAGCACCCTATTTAGCCACAGGAGTGCTTGCTGAAATTTCGAATAGATGCGGAAATCTATCGATTAAGGAAATATTCAAAAATGAGTTTTATATGGGTGACCTAATGACAGGTGCCAATTCCATAAAAGAAGCCAGAGATCACGTTGAACATATAACCTTTGAATTATTTATTTATTTTATTTTAGCGATTAACTGCTAACTTAGACTTGAACAATAAAACTAACAATTAGACATTAAATGCGGTATACAATAATAAATTTACATGTTAGAATTTAGGTAATTGTAAATTGTACACGGTAAAGAACTTATAGGTACATTAGGGGAGAGAATATCAGATAAAGTATTATAATTGTGGCAAAGAACACGAAAAGGTTCGTGTTGAGCGTAGTTAGACCTACATATTGGCAAGCGCAAAGGTCGAAACGTGCGTGTAAATCTTGAAGGAACCGTGAGATCAATATAGGAAAGGAGAGTTTGTGAATCAACTAAACCGAGAAGAAGCTTATGAACAAACATAGAAAAGGTGGATCTTAACTTAAGAAAATGGATTTCAAATGTCTCAGAAATTGTGGAAGCTTTGGAAAGCAAAGAAGAAAATAAAACATTAGAGATTCGAGAAAATGAATCCATTAAAAGTTTGGGGCTTCAATGGGAACCAATTAAAGATGAATTTAAATTCAATTTTAATTGTGAACACGGCGCTAATATTAATAAACGAATAGTTTTATCTACATTAGCAAAAATGTATGACCCCCTAGGCTGGTTGTCTCCAGTAACCATAGTAGTAAAATTATTTATGCAAAGGCTATGGTTGACAGAGCAAAAATGGGATCAGAACTTGTCAGATCTAGATGCCAACGAACTTAACATCTCTTGAAGGTATTAGAATCCCTAGGTGGGTTAAATCCCAGGAAGATATGCCAGTACAAATTCATGGATTCTCTGATGCGTCCGAAAAAGCATACGCAGCCGTAGTGTATGCCAAAGTGGGATCCTCCTCTATGATTATAGCTAGCAAGAGCAAGGTTCATCCGAAGAAAAATAGAAAAACCATCCCTAAATTAGAGCTATGTGCTGCACATCTTCTATCAAAACTAATAGATAGAGTTAGGACAGCAATTGGAGGGGAAACAAAGGCATATGGATGGAGTGATTCAACGATCACACTAGCATGGATTAAAAACGGAAATAATAAAGACAAATTTATTCGCCGGCGAACTGACGAAATAAGAACATTTAAGAATATTGATGGGAGACACGTTAGATCAGAAGACAATCCAGCAGACGCAGCGTCAAGGGGAATAACACCAGAAAAATTGCTAGATTGTGCAATTTGGTGGAACGGACCTCAATGGTTGGCCAAATCAGAAAAATACTGGCCGAAAGAGGAACAAGTAGATAGTATAATTGTCAGTACCGCCTTAACAGGAAAATCAGGCCAGTTAATACTATCACTAATAGAAATATACTCCTGTATGCAAAAATTAGAAAGAATTGTTGCATATACCTTAAGATTTATTGAGTTAAAGTTAAAAAAGAAATCGTTACGCACTTATTTGACAGTGAATGAATTAAAATTGGCAAACATTTTAATAATAAAACAGCAACAGGAAAGTTAATTTAGTTCAGAAATAAATTGCTTAAGGCACCAACACGATATTGGAACTTAAAGCAAAATATTAGGATTAAATCAATTTTTAGAAAAAGATGGATTATTAAGAGTTGGAGGTAGATTACAAAACTCCAGCGCAGAGTTTTTTATAAAGCATCCCTTAATTTAACATAAGTGTCATTTAACCTTATTAATAACACCAGTTTACAAAAAAAATCGACCTCTTCCTCATCGAAGACAACCTTAATTTTCCGGTTAAGTACGTCTCTCTGAATAAGAAATGTGCACTTAAAATTTGTTGTATGGTGTCAATTTTTTTAGAGTGTAATAAACGTTTTTGCCCTTTTTTTATTTTCTATCCTGTTAAAGAACATTCTATTACCTGTAAAATGAGTCTAATATGACCCAAATCAGGTTATCAGAACTCAAGATAGAAAATAAAAAAAGGCCAAAAACGTTTTTTACACTTAAAAAAAAATTAAGGTTGTCTTCGATGAGGAAGAGGTCGATTTTATTTTGTATACTGGTGTAATCGGAAATGCACATGGGGAAACATTGCACGGCGGAATTAATCTTATGCGAAATTATATTCAACAAAAATTTTGGATATTCGGATTAAGGAACAGCCTAAAGCAATATCTAAAACAATGTGTCAAATGTGCAAAATACAGACAAATTACAGCTGAACAAATCATGGGAAATGGCCAACCCGTTTCTGAATACTGGAGTGGCCCAAGGCTATCCATTTAGAAGTTGTAAGTGATTTGACTTCAGATGCCTTTTAGCTGCACTAAGGAGATTCTTTTTCAGAAGAGGAAAATGTGCTAAAATGTTTTCAGATAATAGGACAAATTTCGTGGGAGCCTCCAGAAAATTGGATAAAGATCTACAGAAGGCAATCAACGAAAATATAAAATTATTCCAACATTAGAAAACGAACAAATTGAATGGCATTTTAATCCCCCGGCAGGACCTCACTTTGGAGGTATTTGGGAAGCTGGGGTGAAATCTGTTAAATACCACCTAAAAAGAATAATTGGGGATAATAATCTAACTTATGAAGAGATGGCAACTCCATTATGCCAAACTGAAGCGGTATTAAATTCAAGACCATTATGTACAAATAATACTGACATTGACGATTGGGAAGTTTTGACACCAGGTCACTTTCTGATAGGAAGGCCCACATTATCTATGGACCTATGGAGACCATTTCCGAGGAAAGAATTAGAAATTTAGATAGATGGAAATTAATTCAGAAAATGAAAAGAGAAATTAGGAATGCCAAACCTTAATAAAGGTCAAATTGTGTTACTAAAAGATGAAAATTGTCATCCCGCTAGATGGCCCTTGGGAAAAGTAGAAGAAATACATAATGGAAAAGACGACTGAGTCAGAGTAGTAAAAGTAAAACTACAAGATGGTTCAATTTTAAGACCTATTACAAAAGTTTGTCCTGTAACTGGAATTGAGGCTGAAGACAGCGAATCACAGACTAAGGGTACTCGCAGTATCACTAGAATCCATAAGCGTGGATTAATGGCAATAATGTTAATGCTAATGTTATTTTGCCAGGTGTCTAATGCAAGTTCACCTACGCAAGGACAACAAAAGTGGTCAATCAAGAAATTACACGAGACTAATTAGATCCAATGGGAGACGTCGAAGTCATAGCCTCATCTTGGGACCTAATTGTATGTTATAACATGGATCCATATTTATACATGATAAAAAAGGGAAAACTGTTGAATGGAAAAATGAGAGTGCTGTGTGACAAGCTTCATGGGTTTGAAGATCAATGTAATACTGTTCTTGATAATACTCAACGACAGATTAAAGATTTAGAAAAGAACAATAAACTGTTTATGACTCAGGATAGGAAAAGATATAAGCGAGCTCCATTCGAGTTTATGGGCTCTCTCTATCACATACTTTTTGGTATAATGGACGCTGAAGATAGGGATAACTTAGCGGGTAACATGAAGAACCTTAGATAATCACAAAAATACTGCAGAATTGGTTAAAAAGCAAACCTCTGTAGTAGAATCAACAATAAATATCCTGAAACCAACTACGGATGATATATACTCAAATTTTCGGTCACAAAACAATTAACTTCTTTAATTTAAGAATGTGAAAAGATTCAAGCAGGTGTAATAAGCTTAATCATAGATATAAACCATGGTAGATTGAATCCAAATATTTTAAAGCCAATGCAATTAAAAAGGGAAATTTCCAAAATTAAGGATGCATTACTAGAGACCCTAGTACTACCAGGTAAAATAACAGGAACGGAGTTAAAGGAAATTTACACATTATTAACAGCTAAAGAAATTTTTGTGGATAATAAGTTAATTTTGTATGTCAAAATTCGCTTATTTGGTAGACACCTGTTCAGATTCACGATCTGGCCACACGGTGCCAATACCGGCAGAGAATTTAGGCAAAGGGAGCTTTCGCTACTACTGGAGAGAGAGGAAAAAAGTCAGTCGGAGTTCGGAACTGCACCGCGACGCTAACGGAGCTGCGTTCTTCTTGTTGATTGCTTGTTATATATAAACCACTTGAAGCCCATAAATAAATAGTGAAATTACATCATATAAATTTCCAAAGTGTTTTTGTACGACTAAAGGAACCCCTTAATTCTATGACCCCGAGCTGCCGGCAGGAGGGGACACAACTAAACATGATGGCCCATGAGGGGAAAGTCTGCAAGCATTTGTGAATAATTGGTGAACAATTTAAATATATATAAAAACATCAATACGAAGGTTATCAGAAGGGCGCGGTGCAAGCTCCGTTAGTTCGTGCAGTGCAACTCCAAGCGGTTCGACGAACCCAGACAAAACATACCGGATTATTGTTAAGCGCCGCTTTACATAATCGCTTATCTGCGCCCAGGCGGGACGTACCGTTTGTTTTCTCCGCTTTGGCTTTGTACTGGAATTTTTGGGTAAGGAAAAGAAAAGAGTTTTGCGTGCGTGATAAGTGTCATAGCTGAGCTGAATTACACTATTCAACATGGATCTGGAAAAAGAAACTTCGCTGTCCTTAGATCATTTTATTAACCTCCAAGTTGACAGGCACAACGCCTTGAGGACCATTTTGCAAAATTATAGAAAGGACGCGGCAAGTAGAAAAACGAAGGTATATTTCGAAAGACGTTTTCATCAAATAAAGGAATTGCGAAGTGCGTTTTTGGTCACTCACGAGCAGGTGGTCAACATAGACGGCTATGAGGCATCAGCGTATGTTACCAAGCATCTACATTCCGAGTTTGAGGAGCGGTTCATGGACGCCTACTGTCTTTTCGCCGAGGATCAAGAGAAGTTTGTGCCAGCGGAGTCTCAGACCGCGACTGTGGCCGCAGCGGTCGGACCGACGGCTAAGGTTCGCATGACGATGCCACAAATGACAGTTCCCAAATTCTCAGGTGCGGCCGTGGACTGGCCAGGTTATTTTGATGCATTCAACAGCCTTGTATACAACAATCCGTCGCTCACCGAGATGCAAAAGCTGCATTTCCTTAAGGAATCGCTCCCGGTCGGACGCGATAACGACGTGCGCCAAATGCAGCTTACCGACTCAAACTTCCCACTACAACAACCCGCGCCTGGTTTTCGCTCATCACATGAGCGCTGTTTTTTTGCTGCCGAAATTGCAGAAGGAGTCGTCGGAAGCGCTTCGGACTATGCTCAGCACCGTCAACGTGTGTCTCGCCGCCTTCAAGCGCGTCAAGGCCTTAGAAGGGGAGGCACACCATTGGCTGGCGTATCACGCTGCTTCCAGGCTCCCAAAGGAAACACTCAGCGCATGGGAGCACCATCAAGGTAGTACGACGACCGTCCCGTCCTATGCCGATCTGGAGTTGTTTCTGAATGATCGGCTGGTGGTCATGGATGCGATCGAAAACCGAAGCTCGTCGACCGACCTCAGTCCTGGGCTCGGGTCTTCAGATGCCATGCGCCGGGTTCGAGTGCATAACGCGCGCGATGAGTCCTGACGCCCCGGCTTAAGGTGCCATCATTGCGACGGCGGTCACGTTCTACGCCGTTGTCCGACGTTTCTAGCTATGGAAGCGTGGAGGCGCAAGGAGGTTGTAGGCAGGGCGAAGCTGTGCATCAACTGCCTCAGCAAGGCTCATGCGCTTCCCCGCTGCACCAGCAACAAAGGGTGTCAGGTTTGCGGTCAGCGTCATCATACGCTGTTGCACTTGCCGAGTGCATCTCAGCCCGCCATCGCTCCGCAGGCGCCCTCTGCCCAGACGTCGACGCTGCAGTCGCGATCTTCGATGGCTAATAATGGTGATCAGCCTCATCGGGAAGCCGGCTCCGAATATCGATGCTATACGTCCTCATCGCCCTATAATCGCGTGGGCAATATTCTTTTGGCTACAGCACGCATCATGGTGCAGAATCCAGACAACGGGCTCCAAGCAGTCATCACGGCGCTCATCGATCAGGGCTCCGAGGCGACCATCGTATCCGACCATGTGGTACAGTCCCTTCATCTCAGGCGGGCAATGGCGAGGGCGTCCATTGTCGGAGTAGGCCAAGGGGTTGGGTCCAGGAGCAAGCACATGGTTAACTTCAAGGTTCTAAGCACTAATAATTGTTTTTCCTTAGACGTCTCTTCGGCATACGTGTTGGACACGGTCACCTCGCTGCTGCCCTGCACAAGCTTCTCGCCGCAACGATGGACCCACATTCATGGACTTCCGCTGGCGGATCCAGAGTACTACCGTTCGAAGAGGATTGACCTTATCTTGGGAGCAGACCTTATCGCGCAGATCATGCTGTCCGGAATGCGAATAGGAAGTTCTACGGAGCCAATTGCTCAACAGACTCAGCTGGGATGGTTTCTCTCAGGACAAGCCGCCGACGCGACCAACTCCACCAGGATCCGTTGCCATCACGTAGTCTCCGAGGCGGAGTCGCTTCTGAAGGGCTTTCTCGAGATCGAGACCGTACCAGAGCGGACGGCTCGTACGGTGAGGATCGGTGGTGCGAATCGTTCTTCCAAAGAACGCATTCCAGACGTACGGATGGACGGTACGTAGTGCGCCTCCCGTTTAAAAGGTATCTGGATCACGACATCGGGTTGGGACGATCTCACCAAGGAGCCCTTAACCGGTTTCTCCAGCTCGAGCGGCGACTTTCGGCACGCCCAGTGCAAGGGAGACAGTACGCTGAGGAGATTGAGGAGTATTTCACCTTGGGACAAATCACAGCCGCGGAAGGATCCGAGAGCAGCTTATGTGTACGCACTCCAGCCGGATTGCATCATGCGTCTTGTGTGCTACCGCACCATGCCGTCTACAAGGCAGAAGGTTGTGTCACGAAGCAGAGGATAGTGTTTGACGCCTCCGCGAAGACCAGCAACGGAAGATCCCTGAATGATGTTCTAGTCACCGGTCCACCTCTCCAAAACGACATGTCAGCAGTGCTCCTCAATTGGCGAAAGTATCGCTATGTTTTTGCAGCCGACATTCAAAAAATGTATCGCTGCATTGACGTTCACCCAGAGGACACGCAATATCAGCGGATTTTATGGCGGGCGGCGGATGGAAACATCAAGACATACGCGTTGTCGACTCTGACGTTCGGGACGGCATCCGCACCATACACAGCCATTAGAGTCATACACCAGTTGGCGCAGGACGAGAAGGATTCTTTCCCAAGGGCCGCCGAGGTCTTAATTGGGGAGATATATGTGGACGACATACTATCCGGAGGTCACACTATGGAGGATGCGGAGGAGAAGCGTGTGCAGGTCGTGGGAGCTATAAAATCCGCTCGGATGGAATTGCGTAAATGGTCGAGTAACGACCCACGACTGCTAGGCTCTGTTCCGCAGGAGCATCGATGTTGCCAGACGCCTTTAAATTGGGATACAAGGGATCCGGTAAAGGCGTTGGGGATGTATTGGCTCCCAGACTCCGACTGCTTCAAGTTTAAAATGAATTTTAACTTTCCCGATTGCACGACGAAAAGGACCTTGCTGGCTGCTATCGCGCGTCTCTTCGATCCGTTAGGTCTGATAGCTCCAGTGATCATAACTGGAAAGCTCATTTTAAAGGAGGTCACTTCGGTCAAGGTGGCGAACAGCGAAGGAGTGCAGGTGTCGTTGGAATGGGACTCACCGCTGCCAGCAGCGATTCTGGAGCGTTGGCGAGCGTTTCGCTCAGACCTCCCAGGAATCGAGGACATCGCCGTCAGTCGGTGGACTGAGTACGATCCGGCCTCCGTGTCCAGTGTGCAGCTGCATGCGTTCTGCGACGGGTCGTCGTCGTCGTATGCTGCCTCTGTTTACCTGCGAGTCGAGCACGTTAACGGGACCGTCGGCACGACCTTGCTTGCGGCCAAGACGAAGGTCACGCCAGTCAAGCCTTTAACCATACCCAGGACGGAACTAAGCGGAGCGGTACTGGCAGTCAAGCTTGTCACGTGGTTATCCACATCGGTTCAAATTGGCGAAGTTCCGGTGGAGACTTTCTTTTGGACGGACGCCACTATCGTCTTGCACTGGCTGGCTGGAGATGTACAAAGATGGAAGACCTTTGTGGCCAATCGAGTCGGATTCATCATGGACCATTCTGTGGCGGCACGTGGGTACCGAAGACAACCCAGCGGACTGCGCGACCAGAGGATTGACACCTAAGGAATTGCAGAACTTTACCCTGTTGTGGTGAGGGCCACGCTGGTTGTCGCTCGAGCGAGATTCTTGGCCGAAGCAGTTTCCCAGCGTGATTTTACCGACCGAGCCAGCGTTGGAAGCGAAAACGGATAAGCTCCGGATGCACCACGCCTCTCCAGTCTCTTCATTTATCGTCCGTTTTACCACGTATAGTCGAGCCGTTCGAGTGGTCGCCTTCCTAAGGCGTTTTGTGTTCAACGCTACGCACAAACCGAGCCGACGCGCAGGATCCTTGAGCATATCCGAGCTCGACGACGCCATGTTTTGTATCGTACGGATGGTTCAGAAGGAATCGTTCGCGGCGGACCTTCGATCTGTCAAATGCTCAAAGCCGCTCCCTTCCCAGAGCAAACTGTTGCGTCTGTCCCCCATTCTGGTGGAGGATATTTTACGGGTAAGAGGTCGTCTTAGGTTCTCTGCGTTGCCGCCGGACAGGCGCCACCCTATTATTCTACCCAGTACCCATCATTTTACCGATCTGGTCATTAACCATTCTCATCGAGCTACGCTTCACGGAGGTGCGCAGCTGACCTTAGCTCATACGCGCCAGCGATTCTGGATTATCACCGGAAAACGATCCGTACAGCGAGTGATACGGAAATGCGTCCGGTGTTTTCGCGCCAACCCAACCATCTCGTCGCAGCTCATGGGAGACCTGCCTCTTCACCGGGTGAACCCGCCGCAGAGGCCATTCGTCACTACGGGAGTCGATTATACCGGAGCCATTGAGCTCAGAGCGGCGCGGATTCGGGGGTCGATCACCTACAAAGGCTACATAGCGGTGTTCATCTGTCTCGCAACGAAAGCAGTTCATTTGGAGCTGGTAACCGGGCTCACCACGGAGCACTTCTTTATAGCGATAACGGCACCAACTTTGTGGGAGCAGACCGTAAACTTAAAGGTTTGGTGAAGCAATTCCGCGATGACTATGAGACACGTATCGCTCCGAAATGGTCCCAGCTACGAGTCACTTGGCATTTTAGTCCGCCTCAATGGTGGGCTTTGGGAGGCCAACGTCAAGTCGGTCAAGCACCATCTCAAGCGCGTGATAGCGGATCGAAGGCTTACCTACGAGGAGATGACCACGGTGTTAGTCAGCATAGAAGCGTGCCTTAACTCAAGGCCGCTGTGCCCGCTCACAGCGGACGCGGATGATTTGGATGTGCTCACTCCGGCCCATTTCTTAATCGGCGACTCTATGTTTGCGTCCCCAGAATACCGACCAGCCTCTTCCAAGTTTAGGGAACAGTTCCAGCTTCAGCAATCAATGCTGCGTCATTTTTGGGACGGCTGGAGTAGGGACTGGCTTAGCCATTTACAGCAGCGTCCAAAATGGTCCCAAAGCTCGGAAAACTTAAAGTTGGACGAGCTTGTACTCGTCAAGGACGATAGATTCCCCCCAGCGCAGTGGCTGCTCGGAAGGATTTTCGAGCTTCACCCGGGACAGGATGGCTTGGTTCGCGTGGTGACGCTATAAACCCAAGAAAACCCACAGCTAAAGCGTTCGGTATCGAAAATCTGTCGTTTGCCGATACAAGAATAGCTTCTCTCAAATCAGTTCTAGTCGCTCGCGCTTACGCACACAAATCTCTTGTTCTTTTCCTCCCAGATTCTAGGTACAGCTCAGGACACTCAGGATACTTTTAATGCTATGGTCTAGCATTGGCGGGCGGCATGTTCAGATTCACGATCTGGCCACACGGTGCCAATACCGGCAGAGAATTTAGGCAAAGGGAGCTTTCGCTACTACTGGAGAGAGAGGAAAAAAGTCAGTAGGAGTTCGGAACTGCACCGCGACGCTAACGGAGCTGCGTTCTTCTTGTTGATTGCTTGTTATATAAACCACTTGAAGCCCACAAATAAATAGTGAAATTATATCATATAAATTTCCAAAGTGTTTTTGTACGACTAAAGGAACCCCTTAATTCTATGACCCCGAGCTGCCGGCAGGAGGGGACACAACTAAACACACCATTCCCATCTTTTTAGAGTAATTCCTATGCCAGTCAAAATTAACAATGAGGTAATTATTGCAGACTTAAAATTTTGAAATAGATTTCTATCATCTAATGTCGGAAGCTACTTTAAGTAGGTGTCAAAAATGGAAAGCTTATTACGTAATATGTGAAGATAATTGGCCGTGGAGTAGCGCTAATGACAAAACTTGCGAAATAACTCCCTTTAAACCAAATAGTCCCTCTAGTTGTATTTATAAAAAAAATGACTCAGATCAATTCTTACTGGGTTGAGTTGCAAAAGAAAGGTAGTTGGCTATTTAAGGTTCCAGAAATAACTAAGGCTAGAATACAATGTAATAATTAACCGCAAAAACTAATAGACCTGCCTGAGCAAGGAATTTTAACGATTGTGTCTTGTTGCACTATAAGAACAGACGACAAAATATTAATAGCTCATCATAGTATTCAGTCAGAAGCCTATGAGCCAATATCAGTTTCTTATGTAAGTTCTTATGTAAGATTCCAAGTATTGTTTGGAATCCATTAACATTGACCACAATAAAGAGTTAGCTAAACTATAGAATGAATTAAAAGAAATAAGAGAAAATCACTATGAATTAAAAGGACTTATAGTCTAGTCACACTATGTGGGGTAACCTATCGAGTGAGCCAGTAACCCGATTACTCCAAAAAAGTGTTTCCACTGGGTTAACTCCAAATATCGAGTAATGACATCTAGTGTTTGTTGTTTGTGTTGTTTATTTTACTAGGGATGGACCTTCAACGATAGGAAATAAATACAAAATATACCGAAAAATACAAAAAAATACTCCGAAATACCAAAGACCCTAAAAGTACCTCACTTTTGCCCACATCTAGTTGCCTATACACAGCCTATGTAAAAAAAACAGGGTTATGTCAATAACCCCATAACTCTATAACTCCACCCTAGTGTAAATAGGCTATACATTTTCATCACATGTCAGGTCATGCGACATTAATCGTAGGTTTAATAATAATAATAATATTAATTTTAATTTTAATTGTTTATATGATAAGACGAATAAATGTATCAAGACGAATGATGGCCATAATTCTTCCTGGCCCCTTGCAAAATGTTCACACATGAACATAGCTTTGTTTGTAATATTGATTTGCCTCACACTGTAAGTTTAACAAGAGAGAACGCTATAGTCGGGTTGGTGTTCCGACTATCTAATACCCGTCACTCAGCTAAAGGGAGTGCGAACGCTGTACTCGGGTTGGTGTCCCGACCATCTATTGGGGCTAAAGGGAGTGCGAGGGAGATAGATATATAAACAATTTTGATTGCGTATAACTTTCTAATGAATGGTCCGATTTGAAAAATGTCTTCTACATTTCGATAGGTATTAATAAACACTATAAAATTGCGTTTACATATTTTTAAAATCTTAAAAGATGTGGCCTCCAGACACATTGGAAAATCGTTTATGGCGATTGTGGGCGTTAGGGGGGGCGTGGCACCTCGATGAAACAAACTTGCGCTGCGTAGGAAGCCGCTGTAATCTATATAAGCTAGTGTTTTACAAAATAAAAATCAGTTTGAATTATTAGGTCAGCAAATGTGGATTTCTTTCTCTTGGGATTGAACATCTTTAAAACCAAAGCATTGGCCACAAACAACGTATGGTGGCCAGGGCTAGACAAGGACATAGAGCACATGATTAGTAAATGCGACTCATGTCAAAAACTCATGGATAGTCCCAGCAAAAGCGCCTTAATTCCATGGAGCCCTTAAGACTCAGTATGGAAACGATTACATGTTGATTTTGCTGGACCCAACAAAAATCATTACTTCATGGTTGTGGTCGACTCGTATTCGAAATGGAGCGAAGTTGTAATCACAAAACAAATCACAAATAACTTTACTGTAGAAAAGTTAAGAGAAATGTTTTGTAGGTACGGATTAGTAGATGTCTTAGTCACTGATAACGGGCGTCAATTTACATCGCAGGAGTTTAAAACTTTCATGGAAATAAATCGTATAAAACATGTTGTAACCGTCCCAGGTCATTCTGCCACGAACGGACAAGCAGAGAGAGGAGAAACCCCAGCAAGGCTTTTCTTTGGTAAAAGTCTAAAAACTAGATTTGATCTCATGAGTCCACCCACAGTCAGTTCACGAATTTTGAAACAACAAGAAAAAAGCATAACAAGTTATAATGGGAAGCGTCTAGAATCATTCAACAAGGGACAAAAGGTATACATTCGGGATTACACGAATCCAAATAAGGCATCTTGGTCACAGGCAACAATAGACAAATGTGTAGGATCTCGAACATATTTGTGCAACCTTGCCCACAACCACAGAATCATAAAGCGGCACACTGATCAAATCCGAGCTTTCGATCGATATCTTTTCCTGTGTAATCGATATAAGAGATATTTGTACTAAACAGTGACGGCCACACTTTGAATAAAACCATGCTGGTATACATTACACTATTGATGGTAAGTTAATTAGAAGTAGTCTACTAGAGTAGGATGACAGTATTAGGCTTGTATCCCAGTTAAGTCCCCGTAAGGCAAATATTAAAAAGTTTTTTTGCACAGACTCAATCCGTTTTATATGCACCCCATATTGGGGACACCAAACTGGAGCGCAGTACTCAAGAAATGGTCGGACTAATGAAATAACAAAGGTTTTTGTGACATAGGGATCATCGAATTCCTTCGACCACCTTTTGATAAATGCAAGCACTCCCCTGGCTTTATTTAGAAAATTTAAGTTTAGGAACCATATAGACTCCAAGGTCGTCAGAATGCGTTATTCTATCTAACACATAACCGCTCAAAACATAAGTTGAATAGTGAGGGCTGATACGAAAAAAGGTCATTAGCTTACATTTAAAACCATTTAAATTTAATTCATTATTCATGCACCATGTTTGAAATGCACTGAGATCGGATTGTAAAACTAAACTTTGTGCGAGGTCATTAAATTGCATGTACAACCTAACGTCATCTGCGTATATAAGTACACGTGATTTCGTTAGGACTAGAGGAAGGTCATTTATAAAAAATGTAAACAGAAGCGAACCAAGATGACTTCCTTGTACACCGGACGTAACTGGTTTTAGGGATGAAAAAGAGTTTTTAAAAATGACCCTTTTAGTCCTGCCATTCAAATAACTTAATTTCCACCTAAGAAGATCATCAGGAAACCCTAAAAGGTCCAATTTCCGAACTAAAATCGGAGGGTTTGCAGAATCAAACGCTTTCCTGAAATCACTGTAAGCCACATCAGTCTGATGATTTTTTCTAAAACCATTTAACACAAATGAAGTAAACTCCAAAAGGTTGATTGTCGTTGGACTAAAACGTAGGCCGTGTTGACAAGAAGAAATAAGAGACCTTTAACTGTGTTGCAAATGGGGAGTAATAATGTTCTTAAAGAATAGAGCTTCGGAACTGATAGCTTTGAAATACCTCTGTAATTACATGCGTTCAATTTGCTCCCCTTTTTATGAAGCGGGATAACAAACGATTCCTTCCATCTATGCGGGAAATCTGACGTTTCTAATGACAAAGTAAAAAGTTTGTGCAGTGGTCTACACAAAGTCTCAGCGCAATACTTAAGAACACATCCAGGGAGAGTAGACTGGTTTGACCCCTTGTAAATCTAAAAGAAGGGAGCTTTCACTTATAACAGGACAAAATATAAAGTTTGATTTAGGTATGTCATAAGGGTAAGACTGATATGACGGACTTGATGTTGAAAAGGTGGTTTGAAAAAACTGTGCAAAAGAATCGGCTATGGCCTGATCACTGTTTGCGGCAGAATTTTTAAATATAAGTGTTGATGGGTAACTTGAAGATTTACGCTTTGTGTTAACAAAATTATAAAACTGTTTTGGATCCAATGTTAAAGGTGTCTTGCAACGATGTAAATAGTTTTTATAATACTGGGCGTTAAGCACGGAAAAATCAGACCGAGCAATTAAGTATCGGGAAAAGGCAGCTTGTGATCCGGAAGCTCTAAACTTTTTGTAGAGCCTACACTTCACATTTTTAAGTAGTGACAACTCTTTTTTAAGCCGCAGAGGTTGGTTTGAAATTTTAGGATAATACTTAGAAATGCATGTATCAAAAACTAAAATATATTAACATCTTCAGTTATACATAGTACAGATTGGACCAATCCGTGCAAGCAATAAGGCTATTAATGAGTGCAAAGTTTGCTCTGCGAAAGCAGGGGATACGTTAAGCTGACTTTTCAGATATTTCATTTAATTTTTGTACCCGTGTCAGTAGTCAGCTCCAGCTTTGGGTGATATGGGTCTTCTGGTAAAGGGGCTGTCCATATATTACGTAATCACAATTTCGACAATTTTTAACCCCTCCCCCCCATGTAATCAATTCTTCATAAAAAAAAAAATTTGTTTGCACTAGAGTAATCATTTGGTTGACTCTCCCCCCCCCCCCCCCCCTAGGTGATTACGTAATATATGGACAGCCCCAAAGTAATTGCAGTTGTTCTAACTATGCAAACACATTCTGGTATTGAAACAAAGCATAGATCCAGTAATCTTCCTAGCAAATTTTGAACATGATTTATTTGAGACAATGAAATATCAAGCAAACCATTAAGAAAATCAGGCGGCGTTGAAGGTAACAATATATTCGATGTTTCGACGGTGGACCATGTCGCCCTAGGTATATTAAAGTCATCTAAAATATTAACTGATCCTTATCTGATAGTTTACTTAAAATAAAATGGATAGCGGACAGATGATTCGCCTACATTGGGAATTCAGATGACGGCGAAATATAAGAACATGTTTTGTATATGGAAATACCCGGAAGGCACAGTTTTATACACAGAAATTCAACGCCAATTATTCCGTCGGACGTTATTTCTTCAGACGTTAATTCTGAGTCAACTGCAATTGAAACTCCACCTCCACGTCGAGAGGGATGATCAAGCCTGTACGTTGTTTACTTACTTGGAAAGACCTCGGAACTACGAATTTCCGGTTTTAAACAAGTTTCTGTGAACACAATAACATAAGAAGACAAGGAAAAACGATCAGTATACAATTTGGTCTTGTACTCTGATAGATAAAGATGAAGATGTGGATGGCTCTTTAATGGGATTTCTAACTACCTTTGAACGAATTTTCTTTTAGCTTCGTAATCTTTAACAAAAATGCCTGCTGGCCAAAAATTGGCTGAGCACATAGTTGCAAAATAAGCACAGGAAACACAGGTCTTAAATGATGATACTTCCCTAGCAAATGGAAAATAAAATTATTCAACCTTTAGACCATCAATCTGAACTTTTTTACGAGGATAGGCCGTTATGTCCAGGGATGAAAAGTCAGGATTCAGCCGAGAAACAAAAATTTGTTTCCGCTGCGGTACACAGGTGACGCACAGTGGCGCCTTTTGACTTCTTTTTGGTAATAAATCATAACTTTTGAACCAGTGAAGATAATTGAATGATGTAAACGGCAAATGATAGATTATTGATCAACCTATCAAATTATTGCTTGAGACAGGGAGTGGGCGTGGCAGAGGCGTACTTACAAATCGGCAAAGTCAGATTTTAAAAACACATCCATTTTTTTCCGACAAAAAAAAAACTTTTTTTAAAAAGTTGTTGTTTTTTTTATTGTGTTGTAATTTTTAAAAATTATTTAAAAAAAAAATGGGGCTTAAAAAAATTTTTTTTTTTTAAATATTGTTTTGTTTACTTTCTTTTTTTATGTTTTAATTTTTAAAAACTAAAATAACAAAAAAAAAAATTAATGTTTTTTTAAAAAAAATGTATATATGGGCAATTCTCTGAGGATGTCATCCAAGCCAAAAAGCTTGAAACTTGATAAAAACCTATTTCTATATGATTTTGCACTGATATTTGATTCTAGTTAGATGGATCCTCAACTAAACTAAGTAATTTGAGTATCCTTGGATAATTTTCCAGGACAATACCTATAATATGGACAAAAAATTAGTTTTTTGGTATTTTTTTGGTATCTTTTAAAGTTGCTCTTAAACGGTTTTTTTGACGTTAAGCTTACAGAAAAACCACCTAAGAAAAGGTGGAAAAAACTGTCGCGTGCGACATGTAGCGTGTTACAGTAACTTCATTGCAAATAAAAAAATTACTACTAAAAATTTTTCAACCAAACCAAATACACTTTTAAGAAGAAAGAATTGGGGTCACTATGAAATTAAAATATTCCTTCACGTTTCGCTACAATCGAAAGTTCAGCGGGAAGTCAAAAAAGTCACTTCTATTGGTGTCGCGTGCGAAAGTCTTGGTTTTTTTTATATATTTTAAAAACGAAAAATGGCCCAAAGTCAGCCTTAGCACTATTTTAGTGCTAATCAAGACCTTTAATTTCAGCCTAGTGTCAAAAGAAAAGAAGTCCTGGAAGATGGTTTTTTTCACCTGCAAAGCGTACGAACGTCGCGTGCGATAGCAGAGAATTGCCCAATTCATGTTTTTTGAAATAATGGTCACAATTTGGTAAACTTGGTAAATCCAATAGACTTAGCATTTCTGGATTGTAATTACTAGATTCTAACTCTTTTCTTGACTTAACATGCCGCAATTAGAGGATCAGAAGATGCAGCCAACATATTGAACAGATCCTCATTTTCCGTCATTCTTGATGTCTTAAATGTATTCAGCAATCTGTATTTTTTATAAAATTTGTTTAGTGATTCCTGCGCTTCTTCGGAAAGCTCTCCAATTGGTAAACTATTTGATTATTTCTTTTCCATGCGCCAATATCTTATGGACTGTCGGGGTCAATTTCTTTTGTGGATACAATTTCTCTATAAGTGATGCCGTGTTTGGGGCATATTCTCCATATTTTGTAGAGACTTTCATAGACTAATCCAGGGATTATATAGTGTACAATATATAGAGTGAGGTATTACCTGATAGGTGCAAAGGTAAAGAGTTTATCAAACACCTGCTAAATCAGAGGACAGTTATATGTTTTGATTCTACATACTACTATCTGTACCTGTACATGTATACCTGCATAATTTACCTTTGCATACTACCTGAAGGTAACGCCTCGGTTTTCCAATATTTTTGATAACTAATTGCCAGGCAAAACATATAAAAATTGCAAAATAAAATACCCATTTGACAATCAATAATATCATAAAAAACGTTTCCCATGAATAGAGATGGTCATTTCACAAGGTTGCGCCATATGCATGTAGAGATTCACTCTTAACATAACTATATTTTGATATTAATAGGCACAATTGTGTGTACTATAAGCTAGTTGCGCCGCAAGAGAGAGACAAATCACTATCCATCCAATTTTGATATTGAACCAGAGTCTTTTATGAAATCAGCTGTTCGCTTCGGGTTGCCAGATTGGTCGCCACATCTACTCCCCCTCCAGTGACTTCGTTGGATGGCGAAGGTAACGAAACTAAAGCAGGTGTTGCAAGTTTAGGAACTTGTGGGTGGCTGAGATCCGTATGCTCACTTTCTATGAAGCCGCCAACAGCGAGAAATGCAGGCTTTAGAAGATCAACGGATACGTGTGTACACGTTTTCAAATCCTTGGAATAAAAAATGTGGGGCTTCGTGTGATGGGCGGCAGGAGTAGGTTTAACTGCCCGAATATGTTGGCGCAAACCTTCAGTAAGCCGGTGTTTGTTGTTGTATGTATGCGGATCGAAAAATTCATTCGGAAGACGAATAGAAGTGCCGAGAAGCATTTCAGCTGGAGATGCTTGCAGGTCCGCCTTAAAAGTCGAACGCAATCCCAACAGTACCGTGGGTAAGAGTTCAGGCCAAACTAGGTTAGAGTTACACATTAGAGCAGCCTTGAGTGTTCGATGCCATCGCTCTACCATTCCGTTTGATTGTGGGTGATAAGCAGTTTTTTTTTTTTTTTTTTTTTTAATATATATGCTTTATTTATTGAATCTTCTCTATATGAGACTAACAATAAGTGTATCAAATCTTAAGAATATAACTTAACTTACAGTCACGTAGACTGAATTTAGACTAACGGGCCCTAATATTTATTGCTGGGCTGGTAGATCGTTTCGATGAAGACGAGTTCTGTTCGAAACCCGTGTTAGGTTCCTTTCGAGGTTATTTGGATGCAGTGTAAGCTTGTTATGGTAGGCCGCTTTCTGCTTTGATATTTCATCTTTGACCGGTGGTATGCCCAGATCTCTGTGGATGTTTTCGTTCCGAACATACCATGGTGCCCCAGTGATTGTTCGCAGGATTTTTGATTGTGCTCGCTGGATAATGTCGATGTTGCTGTTGCTCGCGTTTCCCCACAACTGGGAGCCGTAAGTCCAGACTGGCTTAAGCGTTGAATTGTAGAGCAGGACCTTAAAGTCCAGGCAGAGGGGGGAGCGAGCGTTTAAGAGCCAATGGAGGCTATTGGATTTTAGTTTTAGATTAATTTTCTTAGCTTCGATATGTTTCCGCCATGTAAGTCTCCTGTCTAGATGAACGCCAAGGTAGGTTACATCGTCAGCTTGTGGAAGTGGAGTGTTATTCAGAGTTAGCGGGGGACACGTTTGTCTGTTTAGAGTAAACGTTATGTGTTTACACTTTTTCGCATTTATTTTTATACGCCAGTCTGATAACCACCTCTCCACTATCACGAGATGATCAGCTAGTAGTGCTGTTGCCTGAATTGGGCATTTGGACCGACTTATGATCGCGGTATCGTCTGCGAATGTGGAGGTAGTTAGCCGGTCGTTCGTGGGGATATCTGCGGTGTAAAGGAGAAATAGAGTTGGACCAAGTGCGCTACCTTGGGGAACTCCAGCCTCTATTGTGTAATCGTCGGATGTTGTAGTGTTGCATCTCACGGCGAATTCTCTGTTGAAAAGGTACGATTCAAGTATCCTGTGAGTGTTTTCCGGCAGAATAGTTCTGATTTTGTGCATAAGGCCATCAAGCCAGACTCGATCGAAAGCCTGTGCAACGTCAAGGAATACCGCACTGCAATATTCCCGATATTCGAAGGCAGACCGTATTTCCATTGTTAGTCTGTTGACTTGCTCTATTGTTCCATGGCTTTCTCGAAAGCCAAATTGATGTGCCGGGATGACGTTGTGCTCTTTCAGATATGGGACTATGCGCGTCAAAAGGCATTTTTCGAGCAGTTTTGACAGACACGAGAGTAAGCTTATCGGTCTGTATGAAGCTGGTATTGTGTGATCTTTTCCTGGCTTTGGGATCATTATGATTACCGATTTTTTCCATTTTTTTGGGAAGTAGCCAAGTCGTGTAATCCCGTTAAAGAGTTTACAAACGACCTCAACTGCACAGTTTGGGAGTTCAATTAGCATTTTGGGAGTTATTAGATCACCGCCTGGGGCCTTTTTTGGTTTCAATTGCTCGCTGATGACTTTTGCAACTTCGTTTGGTTGGAACAGAATTGGCTCCGTCTCAGTTTCAATTCGAATTGACGGCGACGGTAGTGCAAATGAATTTGTTGCAGGGTTTGGCTGAAAGACATTTCGTAGGTGTAAAGCAAGTGTTTCGGCTCTGTCTTCGTCACTGCGGGCCCAAGTACCTGAGGAGTTTCTAATCGGAGTGACTGATTCTATCGGAGAGCTTAAATTTGGGTGAGCTCTCCACAAAGGATGCTTTGTACTGGTCGGCGACAGTTTCTCGATGTACCGGCGCTGCGCAAGCTCCTCTTCTTGCTTGAGGGTTTTGGTGAGCCTGCGGGTGGCTTCATTATAGAGCTGCTTCGAATGGGGCGATCTGCAGGATTGCCAAGCGCGTCGTAGACGTCGTTTTTCCCGAACCAGTTGTTCGATTTGCAGATTAGTTTTGTATTGGTTGCTACGGACGATTGTCTCTTCTGGTGTTGAGATTTTGGCTGCTGCCACGAGTACTGACTCCAGGGCATCAGCACAGAAGTCGATGTCGTTCTCTATGTTTAACTGTGGTAATAATTCAATGTGGGAACTTACGTACTTTTTGTAATTTAGCCAGTTAGTTCTAGTCGAGGTCAGCCTGAGGGGGTGCTCGATTACTTTCGGGCTTTGAAGGAGAGTTATTAAAACAGGCGAGTGGTCCGATGATAAGTCCGATAGCGATTTGGCGCTTACTAAATTTCTTGGGATGTTCTTGGTCACAGCGAAGTCAATTAAGTCCGGGAGTTTTCTGGGGTCAGCTGGCCAATATGTGGGGCTGCCAGTGGAGACATAGTCGAGTTTGTTGCTCAAATTTATAATTGCTTTATACAGTTGTCTTCCTTTGGGGGTGACGAGTCTTGATCCCCAGTGCGTGTGCTTGGCGTTGTAGTCTCCTCCTGCTATAAAGCGATCTCCGAGTGAATTGTAGAAGTCCAAGAATTGCTCTTCAGTTATCGTAAAACGCGGTGGGCAATAGACAGCGGCTACAGTGATGCTGCCGTTGCCTGCTTGTAGTTTTATAGATGTAGCCTGCAAATAATTTGTTGCAAACCTCTGGTGAAAGTGGTGCTTAATGCGTTCCCTGATTAAGATTCCAGTTCCTCCGTGAGCCTTACCGTCCGGGTGATCTGTGCAGTATGACGTATAACCTCTTATTTGGAAGTTGTATTTACTTGTGAGATGCGTTTCTGCCAGCAGCATTACATCTATTTGGTTTTCATTGAGGAATTGAGTTATTTCAAGTTTGTGCCGTGAAACGCCATTGGCATTCCACATGGATATTCGAAGACAAGACATCGATTATTTAGATTGTTGGGATGTGAGCAATTTTATTAAAAGGTTTTGATTTTGCATTAGGTTATCCATTGTTGTTTTCATAAAGGACATAAATTCCATCATACCCTTTTGTAAGGTCAGCATCATGGTTTGGATGCTGTTTGGTGTTTGTCCTATTGCATGCTGAGGTGTTATTATATTTTGCTCAGAGCATTGAGCTTGTGGGAACCCTGTCTGATTGGCGAGTCCTGTTTTTAGGGCACTGGCGTATGAAACTCCCCCATCTGTGTTGAGGGGCCCAAATGAAGATCTGGCTGCTTTCGCAAAGAAAACATCAGGTGTGGCTTGGGATTGCACGTATACATTTTGTGCATTCTGGGAGCGTGCATTCTTAGCTTGTTGTAACCGACTCTTTAACTCTTTATAGACCGGGCAGCCTCTGTAGTTTGCGGTATGGTTGTCTCCACAGTTAGCGCATTTCTTCGTCTTTGGGTCTTCTTTGCTTGCAGGGCACGGTTCGGAGTTGTGGAAGCCTCCACAAGCTACGCAGACTGATCGAAGCCCGCAGTTGTTTCTGGTGTGTCCATACTCTTGGCAGTTGGTGCATTGCAGCGGACCATTTCGCTTATGCGGTTCTTCAACAGTAATCCTTCTATGCAACAGGAATTGCAATTTGTAGATCGGGTGCACTTCATTTTTTTTCAAGGCTCTGCTTTCTGGCTCCAGTTCGACCTTAAAGAGTGGTTGCGGCTTTTTATTTCTGTTGATAATATTTATAATATTTTTTGCGAGAAAGCCTTTTTCTTTCAGAGCCTCTATTATCTCATTTTTAGATACGTCTGGCTCTATGCCCTTTAACACTACTTGCAAGCCCTTGCTACTCTTGAGCTGGTACGTGTAGTAGGGTTTCTTAGCCTCGTCTAGGTATTTGGTTACAGCTCTGAATTGATCTTCAGTTTTAGCTTGAAGCTTTGTTTCGTGTATATTCCCTTTGACAAGAGGAGTAACATAAAAGTTGTCATTCCCGACCAGCGCAACAATTTTCTTTACTAGGGCATTTGAGTTCTGTTCCCTTATGTAAATTGGTGGGGGCTTTGGCTTCTTTTGTGCAGCCTGTCCAGTCTCGGATTGAATATTTTCAATATCCGACAACAGGGCGAATCTGTTATTACTAGATGCCCCTGGTTGTTCGCTGCCTTTATTAGGGCAATTTTGTTTTGGTTTATTTCCTACCATTTTATTTTGCGGGCTTAGCTTCCGTTTGATTTGGATGTAGCGATCCATGCCAGTCTGTATAGCCCGACCGACTTGTTGTTGTTTGGTATTGCCGTTATTGGCACTCGTACTTACAATTGTCTTTGTAGTTTTATTCGGCGCTGCAGAAGTTGCTAACGCATTCGAAATCGCGTTGTTGGTTACGGAGACCGTTGATGTTGTTGTTGCAGTGGCTGCGGTTGCAGAAATTAACGAGGTTGCAGTGCTCGTGGCTGGTGAGCAGTGAGTCGAAGCTGGGGGTGGGGTTCTACACTGCAAGCTCCATGGAGTGGGAGTTGGTGTGAGTGTGAGTAGGGCGGGGGAACAAGACCGTGCTCTCGCACTGTCAATGGTCAGTTGGGCTGAGTTGCTCTTTGAAGAAGTTCTCTCTACTTGTACATCACGGGTTGAGAAATAAGAGACATAACTGTTTCTCTGGTCTACGGAGCTTCTACGCTCATTTTTTGAATCGCCGCTCATTGAGCTATTACTCGTGGCACTTCTTAGTTTTTATAATAACTTAGCACTAGTTTATACATAGCACCAATTATTATGAATGTTTTTTGCAATAGGATTGCCTTTATTACGCTACTCCAGTATTTTTAGTTATTTATTTTTCACTTTTAAGCTGCTTTTTCCGGAGCTCGCGCAAAACACGTCTGCACTCTCCGGCGTTGTTTTTGATAATCGATAAGCAGTTGATCGAATCCTTTCAGCTCCAATTAATTTCGCTAGATCGGCAAACAGCGAGGACTCAAATTGCGTGCCCTGATCCGTTGTTTTGGTGAGTGGGCAGCCAAACATACAGATCCAGTGGGTATACAAAGCTTTTGCAACCGTTTCCGCGGTCTTGTTTGACAGAGGAATAGCTAGAGGCCATCTACTAAAGCGGTCGATGATCGTAAGGCAGTAACGCAGGTTGCGGACTTGTGGAAGCTCGATCAGGTCGATATGAATGTGCTCAAAACGGTTGTCAGGAATATCAATCTTGTCCACAGCACTGTGTGTGTGTCGATGAATTTTTGCCCGTTGGCATGAATCGCATTGACGGGACCATAATGTAGCATTTCGGTTAATTCCTGGCCAAACAAACCATTGCTTGAATAACTTGGCAGTTGCACGGCTGCTTGGATGTGCTAGTCCATGCACTGCATCGAATGCTTGGCGTCTTAAGCTCTCAGGCAAGTATGGTCGCCCGCGTCCATTCGAGCTATCGCATAGGATATCTAGCTGATCGATTTGTCGGATTTGGAGATTAAGAGATGTATTGAATAGCTTTGCGCTTGGGCGCTGAAATTGGTCGGCATGCTTATCGCGTTTCCGGGATTCCGGGATTATAAATGATTTCTGTAGAAAACTGGGAGATGAAGTCCAACTGCCGAAGTTGACGCGGTGATGCTTTGCTGGCCTTCTGCTTGAAGGCGTATTGCAGTGGCTTGTGGTCAGTTTGAATTACAAAAGGACGTCCCTGCAATATATGCTTAAACGCTATAATGCCGGCGAAAATTGCTAGTAGCTCGCGATCATACGTGCTGTACCCTCGCTCTGTGGGAGACAGTTTTCGAGAGAAGAAACTTACCGGACGCCAAACATTGCCATCCAATTGCTCGAGGGCGGCTCCAATCGCTGTATCCGAGGCGTCTGTTTTTAGGGATAGCTGGGCTGACGGGGAGAGAAACGTAGAGCTGACTGCTTTCGATATTCCCAGCTTGCAGGTGTGGAATGCGCTTTCACATCGGGGGTCCAAGCAATCTCTCGTTTGTCATTTTTGGTTGCACCTTTTAGGTAATCTTGTGAGGAAAACCCCCCAAAAACCACACGCACCTCGCGCGTGAGAGAGAGAGCAGCAGCCGAAGCTGAAACGCAGCCGCAGATGAAACGCAGCCGCAGCTGAAAACGCAGCCGCAGCTGAAAACGCGCGCGACGCTGAAAGCGCAGGCGAAGCTGAAAACGCAGCCGAAGCTCAACACGAAGGGGGTCCTCTGCCCGGAACGACGACAGCGCAGCAGCCGACACGATCGTCAGCAGAGGACTGCAGCCGAAGCTTGACGATTTGCGGATCGGGACAGTCGCTCGAGAGCCGGCAAAGGAGCCGGACGTCTTTGTTCGTGGGAAGCAAAAATAAACTTGGAGTACGTGGACTTATTTATCGCCGCCGCTGCCCAGAGGATGCAGGAGGAGTAGAGTGGGTAAGCTGGCCGAGGGCCCTAAATCCCAAAAGTGGGAGAACATGTGTGGCGGATAGGCTAGGGATAATGTAAGAAATAAAGTGTGACAACGTAAAAGAACAACAACGTGCTAGTGAGAGTTCGGGAGTGTTCGGGAATAGTGCCCCACGCTACCGGGTCAAAAGGGGGATGAGGGCTCGCCGATGACGGGGCCCCTCTTTCCTCCGGCAACCCGGGCAGTGTTTTTGCCTTCGCCTCCGGATCGGGGAAACTGGCCCACGGTTGACGGGGCCGGCCTCCCCTCTCCGGAAGGTTTCCCCCGCGGAGATTGGAAAACGCGCTACCGGGTGACGGGGCCTGTTTTCTCCAATCTTTGGGCTGGGAATTCGATATCCGGGTGACGGTATCGGACTTCCCGCAGTTTCGTCTTTGGGGCTGGAAACCGACCCACGGCTGACGGGGTCGGCTCCTGCCTGCACGGACCTTTACCTTCCTCTCTCTCCCCCGCCCTATGACCCGACATAGTCTTCGTCCGTTATCCTGTCTGTCTTAAAGATAGAAATATTTTCTGTAAAGAGACCCTGGAGTGACCGAGTTTTCATCCCAGCTATAGAACTACTTTACAATCTTTCAGCGGAATCTGCGCCTGAGCTGCATGCGGAATCAGATGTCGGTAATATTGGGTTGCCAAGAAAGTCATGTCGTTTTTTTCAATATTTTCAAAGATGATTTATTTATATCAGGACTTATAATTAATCAATTATGTATTGGCCGTTATGTTCGACTACTTATGACCATCTCTTTTGGTCTTTTCCAGCAAAGAATCGAGACAAGTGGTTTTCGACAGCCTCATCTGAATCAAAGTTTTTACCATTCAAAGAGTTTTGAAGAGAGCGAAACAAATGGTAATCTGAAGGTGCTAGGTTCGGACTATAAGGTGGATGTTGTAGCACTTCCCAATTCAGCTCCTTTAATTTTTGCCGAGTGACCAAAGATGTGTGGGGCCTAGCGTTGTCATGGTGAAAGACTATACCCTTGCGATTAGCTAGTGCCGGCTCCTTTTATTTAATTTTTTCCGCCAAATTGGATAGCTGGCGACAGTACACATCTGAATTGATGGTTTCATTCCGTCCCAGCAGCTCAAAGTGCACTACACCCTTCAAATTCCACCAAACAGACAGCATAACTTTCCTCTGATGGATATCGGCCTTTGATGTGGCTTGGTCTGCCTCATCTTTCTTGCTCCATGATCTTTTTCGTTGGACATTATTGTAAACAACCCACCGTTGCAGCAGAGAATGGCAGATATTGATACGCTTAGTTAGGTGAATTTCCTTTAAGTTATGCGGAACCCAAACATCGAGCTTGTTTACGTAGCCAAGTTTCTTCAAATGGTTTTCAACCGTTGTATGCGACACACTGAGCTTCTCTGACATCTCCCGCGTTGAATAACGCCGGTTTTCATCCAGCGAAGCCTGAATTTGTTCGTCAAAAACGGCCGATGGTCGACCAGAACGTGGGGCGTCTTTAACTCCAAAATCTCCAAGCCTGAATTTGGCAAACCAGCGCTGACATTGGCGATCACTCGATACTAAAAAGTGTGACCCTGGTGCTCGATTAGTCGTAAATAATTTAGATTAAAAGCGATTACTAAAAAAACGACATGACTTTCTTGCCCACCCAATAATTTACCATTCCCAGAAATCTGCGTAATTCCATAATTGTTTGTGGCATGGGAAATTCCGAAATGACTCGAGTTCGTTCAGCAGGAGGCTTGAATCCGTTAACACTGACTTCAAAGCCGAGGAAAATAACATCACCTTTACCAAATTGGCATTTTTGTGGGTTGATTTGGAGGTGGTTATCCTGTAGGATTTTAAAGATTGTTTGATGAACAATATGGCTGATCTACTTCGGCGAAGTTGTGTGAGTTGATTGTAGAAATGTTATAGACTTTTGTTTCCGTCAGCTCTCCTTTTGTTGATGTGGACGTTAAAGAACTAATGAGGCGTTTACCCTTAAGGTCAATGATCAGACCATGATACGTAAGAAAGTCCGCTCCAATGATTGCTGATTGAACGTTAGCGATGACGAATTGCCAGCTAAATTTGCGTTGTAGGTTAAGGCCAAACGTCAGATTTAAAGTCCCGTAGGTATCAATTACTGCTGTATTTGCAGCGTATAGTTTGAATTCGTCCTTGCGACATAGGCTATTTTTTACTAATGAAAACTGAATGAGTGAAATGACTGATCCGGAATCAATAAGAAATTTGATGTTAGTGCAGCGATCGTAAATGTGTAGTCGATATTCTTTAGAGGGGCGAGCATTAGGACTTCTGCTGTCATCGGCTGCCTGTACGGATGACAGCTTTTTTAGTTTTCCTGTGACTAGGCCCACGAACAGGGCGGCGAACACTTTCGAGCATTATTACCAAATTTAGCATGATAAAAACATAGACGAGATGCTCGCCCTTGCTCTCTATTATGAACGGCTTGGCTAGAATTGCTGGCACGCCAATTATTTTGCAAAAGGGCATTTGAAGTCTTGATAGCAGCCATTTCGCGTATTACTTCGTCCATGGAGTCCTTAGAAACCGAGTGGGGTTGGTCGAATTTGTTTCCTCGCGATTGAGATGAAGAATGTCCAGCAGCCATAACGAAAGAAGTGGTTTCGTCCTCCATGAGAATGTCGGCAAGTTCAGTTTGCTCTTCTATAGAAGCTGAACGCAGAACTTTCAAACCTCACTGTACATGCTGAGGGAGTTGGGAGAGCCATCGAACTCGTAAGGCGTCACTGGATGCGCGACCGCCAGCAAGTGTCGTCATTTGCCGTAATAGCTGAGAGGGCTTCTTGTCCCCGAGGTCTAGCTCAAGTAAGGCACGCTGCTCATACTTATTGGAATCCGGTGGCTGAGCGAGAACATCAGAGACTTCGGACATAACCTCAACGTCTAAAGCGCTAAGGATGTGATAATAGCGAGTATTGTCCGATGTGAAACGGTTGCATTGGAATTGCGCCTCGACTTGGAGAAACCATAACGGAACATGTTGTTTCCAAAATGCAGGGAGCTTGCATGTGCTGATTATCTCCACAACCGGCGTGACATTGCCGCTACCATGTGGAGTCTCAAACGAGTCGGGCGAGGCTGGTGGAACATTTCCATTATCTTGGCTGTCATTCATAGTGTTTGTTGCGGTGTTCTTCTTTGCGGGGTCACCAATGTAGAAATTCACTCTTAACTTAACTATATTTTGATATTAATGGGCTGAGTAACAATTGTGTGTACTATAAGCTAGTTGCGCCGCAAGAGAGAGAGAAATCCATATCCATCCAATTTTGATATTGAACCAGAGTCTTTTATGAAATCAGCTGTTCGCTTCGGGTTGCCAGATTGGTCGCCACATGCAATTTCTGGGACCATGACTTTTTTACCTTTTTTGGCTCTTAAAACCGCGGACGCAGCTACAACTTTCCTAATATCAAGAAGAAAGTCCAAATAACGTTTTAGGGAAGTATAAAAAAAATAGTATTAAATATTTTTTTTTCCATCAAAGTTGAAAAATATGGAAAAAATGGACGTTTCGCAAATAACGCATAACTAAGAGATGCGGCTGGCAAACTGCAATACATTTTACTTTTTTTAGAAGCTAGGAAGCAAAGCGATTCGATACCTAGTTTTTAAGATAGACCCCCCGGAAGTGCGAAAAATTACCTAAAAACGGTGTATTCTTTTTTAAGTGAAAAATTCTTCAACTTTGAAAGGGCATATCTTTTACAAAAATATAAATTTAAAATGGCTAGCGCTCATTAGCGCCAAATTCTAGAATATCGAATGACTATCGATGTATTAGTACGGTTAGTGTCTACAGTACGTGCAGAAATATAAACATGACGCAACCGATGGCGGTTGCACAGCTTAAATGTTTGTCAAATATCTCGGACGCGAAAATTTTTTTTATTTGAAAAAGGGTTACATATTCTACATGGTCGCCCTGTGCGTACGATCTTAAGTCAACTTTTTGAAAAAAAAAATTGAAAGCCAGCACATCGAACCAAAAAAGAATTCGCCGAACCAAAAAGTATTTGCCAAAAATTACGCCAGGGTAGAAAAGTGGATAAAAGCAGTCATCGATCGATCCATCGGCCGTATGGTATTTATTCTTCGAACATGAACAAGTGTTATTAAGCGCCACATAAATCAGATTGAGCCGAGATCTGATCACGATGACCTCAGTAGCAGCTCCAAAGACGACAACATTCCGTTTTGGTGGATGCCCGACACTTCCAAGCCACCCAATACTCCGCCAAGTCCAAGACATGGAGAACATCAGCCATCTAGCCCATCACAACCTCTCCAACCCAGCCAGGCTTCCGATGAAGTACCAGCACCAATACAGCGAGATGAGCCTCAACAGTCACAGCCACGTCGATCTGCTATTCCCATCCGCAGCAGTTCTTGTTCGCGCAAAGAAGTCAACCTTTTCCAACCTCCATATTTCAGAAAGCGCAAAACTACTAACAATATGTAAATTTAGAGGAGAGATGTGATATGTATCATAATCACGAAATCTTGGCCATTGGCCGTTTACTTTATCGATATCCTCTGTTATTCTGTACCCTCTAACATACCACAAAATACCACAGCTATACAGAGCCGAATAAAGTCAGTTGGACATTTAATCTCAACCCGATCTGTCGTCTCCTTTCAACCGGAACACAACAACTACTAATCCACTTTTTTTTTTACCATTTTATAAAAATATTTACGCAGGTTTAAATTGGACGCAGCTGAAGGAGTTGGAGGAGTCTTTGCACTCTATGAGAAAGATGCAAAGTTGAAGAAGCTATAATTATTTTATTAGCTAAACTGAGACGCGGAGACAGCAATAAAACGATTGCCAACATATTTGAAATGGACAATCCTCTAATGGTTTCAGATTACGTAAAAGAAGTAACCAAAGCTTTTAAGAACGATGTTCTGCAATCTAAATTAGGTTTAAAGAATGTAACTCGGTCCCAAATAATCATGGAGACTACGGACATTACAAAACAACCAATTGGTAATAATTTGTGATGGAACGTACATACGTCATCAAAAAAGATTTACAGACGGCCTCGTAATTGACATGACGGGTGCATACACGGCCAATATCAACGATGCTACCATCCTTGAAGATCTTATGAACGACCGCGAAGGATTGCCGAGGTTACTTCAACGAGGTGATATTTTTGTGCTGGATAGAAGATTTCGAGACGTTGTTAAAACCCTAGAAGACAAAGGATTTACTGTTTTAATGCCTACAATGAAGGGAAAACGAAAACAAATTACGATGGACGAGGTCAACTAGTTACGAATTGTCACAAAAACAAGAGAGAACGCTATAGTCGGGTGCCCCGACTATCAGATACACGTTACTCAGCTAAAGGGAGTGTGAGAGAGATAGAGATTTGATCCGATTTAAAAAATTCATTACATTTCGATAGGTATTGATAAACACAATAAAATGGCCAAACACTTTCTAAAATTTTTGTGGCGTTGTGGGCGTTAGAGAAGGCGTGGCCCTCGGCTGAAATAAACTTGCGCTGCGTAGAAAGTCCAATAACATGTGTGGGCAGTCCCAACTTTCTAGCTTTAATAGTTCCGAGATCTCAGCGTTCATACGGACAGACAGACAGACAGACATGGCTATATCGACTCGTCTAGTGACCCTGATCAAAAAAATATATACTTTATAGGGTCGGAAATGCTTCCTTTTGGGCGGTCGAGGCGGTGCATGGAATTTTAAAGCAAAAATATCAACTTCTGGGCCAAAAAGTAGACAACAAGATGCTCCCCAAAATTTAAATTCTGTGTCACATAGCCTGTTACCTTAACAAGAGATTCGGCAAAAGATTAACTAGTGACCATAACAGAACGGATAAAATATTACAGCAAATAAAAAGTAAAATGAGCGCTGTAAATCTTTTGTCAGATAAAGTGAAAAAGACGGCCTAATGTGAAAAAAAGTGGTGTTCGGAGCCATCAGCAGCAATGACATAGAAGTTTTCCCGGAATTAACAGATGAAGATATAATCATAAATTTTGGCGGAACTTATCAGTTTACCAAGTCTATATGCTATTAGCAGAATTACAGAATAAGAACGGACAAATCAATATGGAGTACTTCCGTGAGAGTCATAACATAATACGAATACACATAAAATCTAGACACATAAATCTGAAGACATTTATTGAATATGTACCAGATTGAAACACATTAGACTCCATAATAATGGAATTATTAGGAACAAGGGGATTTATTTGTGTGGATCATACATATCTTAACTAAAGAAACCTAAAGATATATTCTATATCGATTTTTTAAAATCCGCTAATTCTTTAGAACAAGAGGAAATGTTTTTGTGGATTTAATATAAAAATTTAATGTAAAATGTACTAGAACGGGTTACTTAAAGCCCAACCCGAACCGACCTGTGAAGTTGATTGACTTGACCTACTTGACCTGATTTTGTTTTGGGTATTTGGGTTTGGGTAAAAATTGATTCATTTACCCAAATCCTCGAACGAAATGCATTTGAAAGACGAGAATATGGCTCCGCTGTCTTTCTGGATGTGGCACAGGTTTTCGACCGCGTGTGGCTGGACGGCTTAATTCATAAAATCAAATTAATACTTCCACAAAACACCCATACAACTTGGAGACCTACCTACAGAAAAGAAGCTTCGCAGTGCGATGCAAAGATTTCCGCCCTGATTTTCATCCAATTAATGCTGGAGTGTGCTTGGACCGACATTGTGTATTATTTATACAGCAGATCTACCGACAACAACCTCAACCTTTCCTGATGGTACTGCCATCCTTAGTCGGTCTAAATGTCCTCTTAGAGCAACGCAAAACTTAGTAGATCACCTCGTGCTTCTAGAACAATGGCTAGCAGACTGGCGCATAAACGTTAATGAACAAAAATGCAAACATGTTACTTTTACCCTAAACAGGCAAAACGGTCCTCCACTATCCCTGAGCAACATTATTATGCCACAAACAACTGAAGTAACATATCTAGGAGTTCACCTTGATAGACGACTCACTTGTCGTAAACATATCGAAGCTAAGAGAAATCATTTGAAATTTAAAGCCACAATCAGAAAAAAAAATTCCTAGATTTAAGGAAACTTGGACAAAGCTTCAAGCTAAAACTGAAGATCAATTCAGAGCTGTAACCAAATACCTAGACGAGGCTAAGAAACCCTCCTATACGTACCAGCTCAAGAGTAGCAAGGTCTTGCAAGTAGTGCTAAAGGGCATAGAGCCCGACGTATCCAAAAATGAGATAATAAAGGCACTGAAAGAAAAAGGATTTCTCGCAAAAAATATTATTAATATTATCAACAGAAATAAAAAGCCGCAACCACTCTTTAAGGTCGAACTGGAGCCAGAAAGCAGAGCCCTGAAGAAAAATGAAGTGCACCCGATCTACAAACTGCAACTCCTGTTGCATAGAAGGATTACTGTTGAAGAACCGCATAAGCGAAATGGACCGGTGCAATGCATAAACTGCTTCGTATGCACGCTCCCAGAATTCACAAAATGCATACGTGCAATCCAAAGCCACACCTGATGTTTTCTATGCGAAAGCAGCCAGATCTTCATTTGGGCCCCTCAACACAAATGGGGGAGTTTCATACGCCAGTGCGCTAAAAACAGGACTGGCCAACCAGACGGGGATCCCACAAGCTCAATGCTCCGAGCAAAATATAATAACATCTTATCAAGCAATAGGACAAATTCCAAACAGCATGAAAACAACAATGCAAAACCTTATGCAAAATCAAAACATTTTAATAAATTTGCTCACATCCCAACAATCTAAATAAATGTCTTGCCTTCGAATATCCAAGTTAACTTCCTGGCTCTCGGACAGGAGCCATCATTACCTAAGCATAGGTATCCCCATTCGGTTTCCTGCTCCTTCCCGGTATAAGTCCACTAATGAGTCCAAGATTTAGGGGCAACGTTATAATATTTTTATTAAGTTTAAGTGTAAATCAGTATTCTATAAATTGAATTGGATAGTTCGCTCAAGTCTAACTCCCTCAGTTTTTCCTCGGTACCGGCTAGCTTCGTTGGGCTCTCCGTTGACGTCGCTGCCGGCGTCATCTTGTAGTTCTGCGGTCGTCTGCGCCGGCAAGGAGTTGTTGTCTCCAGCGGGTTGACTGCAGCGGCGACGCTGCACTTTGTCTGCGCCGGCAAGGTGATGTTGTCTCCAGCGGGTTGACTGTAGCGGCTGCGCTGCGCTGTAGCTTTGTCGCCGGTGATTGCAAGCGTTGCAATTTCCATAGCTGCACTGCTTTGCTGTTGTTGGCCCAGTTCTGCTGACGTTCGGCCTTTGGGCCGGCACCGGATATCGTGAGAGTCAACGGCACATAGAATGCTGACTCTGCACAGGGGGCCGGGGGGAAGCGAGACTTGGGTGCTCAGCAGATATTTCGCCGGCATGTGCGGCGATATTTGTGGATGTGGGGCTCATAAAGGTGTCGATGATAGTAGGGGGAATAGTTGAAAGGCTGTGGGGTTAACTCCTGGTGGTGACTCCAGTTCTTCGATGGCCCGATGGAATGTGATGCCCTTGGTGGAGATCACCTTCCTCCACAAGATGTACAACAGGGAGGCGCCGATAAGAACCACCGCTACTTCTGTTAAGATTGAAAATAAAAAGTGGTTAGATATAGAAGACAGCTTTTTTAAGTTTTGAAGGCTGAAGTTGTGCTCATATTTTAGCGAGAGTTGATATCCAGCGGCGGATACATTCGTCAAAACAGAAGGCATTGCCATTAGATGCGTTGATGTGTAGCTGCTGTACGACATGTTCCCGATCCTGACCGTTTCCTTGTCATATTGGACAATGAAAGAGCCTGATAGTGGGCGTTCTCCGGAATCCGCCACAATTGTTCCGTTGAAATTCGTGAGGAACAGCGTACCATCGTCAACTGGTTCAATCACTACCTGACCATTCCTCAGGTAGTCGCAGAAGGCGTGGCCTCCCTTGAGCAGCCTAGGTATACAGCCGGTTTCATCCAGTTTTCTTAGATTTTTCTCTCTGGAAACCGTTGTGTTTCCAATGGACAGGCAGTCGCCAAGTACCGCGTAGGTCTCTTGGGGGTCTGTTTTCCAAATAGGATTGTGGGGTACAGGAGCATCAGCCTGTATTTTTTATCCACCACTTTTGATAGTAAAATCTCGCGTAATTTCGTTAACATGGTTCATCAAAATCGTCGCCTTCTGCATCAGCACTGTGGCCACATGAGCTTCTCCGTCAATGGCATTCACCCTTGCCATTACGACGTCCAGCTTCCGCAAAGTGTCATGCGTAGCGTCAAACATTCTGTTATTTATTAACACCTGTTGTTTGTTATTTTGAATTACGGCCTCCTGGGATTGGAGAATGGCATTCCATCCGAGGCGTCAGGCGAACCGGCAACCCACTTCCAAGCGGATCCCAGTCAGTCTATGGAGCGTGTGTGGAGGTCATTTTCGCAATGCCATCCGTCGCCCTTTCCAGATAGTGTCGCACAAGTTCCGATATCCGGTTGTCCATGATTAGCGACGTTTCCTCGGTAGTTTTGTCAATGATCTGTTGCACTTGCGACAGATCAATGTCGTGGGCGAGTTTGAACACCCCGTTGACTCGCCATACCACCCCCTTCTGGAGTGGGACGACCGGCGCTTCGTACTTAAAGATGTGGAGCGCCGTGACAACGTAAATGGTTGCCACTCTTTAGGAAGAGATGTTACTTAATTGTTCTATTTTCTAGTTTTTGAATTTTTGCTTAAGAGTTACTGTGTATAATGCGTGTTTTTTTATTTTATGTTAAAATATTGTTTCTTGTATCTGTTTTTATTTTTTATTTGGTTGAGTTGTTGGATGATCATTTTTTAGACACCTGTAAATCTCAATGAAGGTTGAATGAAATCGTTCAACCTGTCCATTGACCTCGCTTTTCTGCAACGGCGTGTAATACACATATATTCCCGAAGACTGCAGATAGTTTAAGACTGTGGGACAGAGAAGTCCTCTTTCATTGTCAGACACTAGTGTTTTAGGCGCCATGAAATAATGAACGATGACTTAGATTCTAATGGTAAGAGTTTGGCGAATTTAGAGAATTTGTCTAAACAGCTTAGAAATTCTATGTGGAGAATTTCGCACTGGTGGGTTGGAATGGGGGTCGGTTGTAATTCTAGTTTTACAGGATGTCTATCGTATGTAAACCTCTTATAAGTGTGGCAAGAAGAATCTAGGGCCTTAATACGACTGGCCATTCTGGGAAAATAAAACCTCTCCAGGATCTGTAGCTTCATTTCCCGGGGGTTTCGGTGAGCCCTCAAATGCTCTTCCCTCACTATCCTACATGTTTCTACCTCGTCTGTCAGATCCGTTACTAACCTCTGTGTTATGCGGATTTTCTAGGCATATGATCTGTAAGGACTGCAAATATTCTTCGGGGATTTTGATTCCATTAATTATCAGAGGTTTCAAATATCTTTTGAGGGATGGTCGCAGAGATTCTACGGAGGTGACCGGAATTAAATGGCGTACAAAACCCGCGTGAGGGGCTTCGCAAACGTAACCTAGTCTCTCCGGATCAAAGACAAGCTGATTTCTGACTACATTGAGAGGAGCCTCGACGTGCGGAATAAGATCCGAGGCGTCCTGAGGAGCACTATGGGCTGTAGCAATTGATTTTGCTGTTGGGGTTGAAATTGTATCGGTACCAAGATAGGGCATCGGCGACTACATTGCACCTACCTGGCTTATAAATCGTTTTAGTTTCGCATTATAATTTCGGTTGCCTAACGCGAAAGTCAATGGTTGATGGTCAGTATAAACCTTAATTGACGCGGCACCGTACAAATAGGAGCGTAGGTTATCGAGTGCCCACACAATTGCCAGCATTTCCTTCCCGATCACTGCATAATTTTCCTCTGTCTTATTTAATGATCGCGAGATATAAGCAACTGGGCGATCTTTCCCATTGTCATTCTGGGAAAGAACGGCTCCGATTGCATAATTCGACGCGTCAGTTGTTAAATGAAAAGGTTTATTAAAATCGGGGAAGGCTAAAACTTCGGAAGAGGCTAGAATACCTTTCAGCTCGTTAAAAGCCTTCGAGCTATCGTCATAAAGCAAGATAGGAATTCTCCTTGAATTCGAGGCCTTAGCTTTAGCATGTTCCCCTCTTGTGAGGTTTGTCAGGGGCTTGGCGATTTTTGCATAATCGCAGATAAATTTCCTATAATACGAGGTCATTCCTTGGAAGCATTTAAGTTCTTTTAAATTGGTAGGCGGTTGCATTTCGCGTATGGCCTTCACCTATTTTTCGTCCGCACGATTTCCGGTCGAGGTCACCACGTAACCCAGGAACTCCACCTGTGTGCGCAGGAACTGCGTTTTCTCTAAATTGACCTGTAGTCGAGCTTGATTCATATTCATATAGACGTAACAGATTTTTCCGATGTGCTCCCGCAGCACGTCGTCGATCATTATTCTGAAAGACGGCAGGGGCATTTTTCAGCCCAAATGGAAGGCGCAAAAACTCATACTTCCCGTTTAGTGTAGAGAAAGCTGGTTTTGGTATGTCAGATTCCTTCATATGAATCTGATGGAATCCCGACGTTAAGTCAAGGGTTGTGAAGAATTTCGCTTCTCTTAAACTAGAAAGGGTTGACGTTATTTCTGGGATTGGATAGGTGTCTGAGATGGTGACGGCATTAAGACGCTTAAAATCGACCACCATCCGGTATTGTTTCTCTCCACTTGGCTTTGGTTTTTTTGGAACCACCCATATTGGAGAATTATAGGGGCTTTTTGAAGGTCGGATTATTCCCTCGCGCAGCAGTTTTTGACTTGCTTTTCTACTTTTTCCCTCATATTGGCGGGGTAAGGGTAACTTTTCGAATAAATAGGCTCTTGGGTGTTGGTACGGATTTCGGCTCTTACGCACGTATTCACGGCTTCGCCAGGTAAGAGTGGTTCGAAAATAGTCGAACACTCTTTAATTAGCATGTCAAGAGATTTTCTTGCATACTCCGGGTGCTGATCGTCGATCAGCGAATGAATGTTATGGGATTCCCTGGCCAATAATGGAATTTTTATTGCAGGAGCTATAGTCAGGGAATCATTTTTCCTTTAGATTATTGCATTTAAAGTTTTTAGTGTGTCATCCCCGATAATGCCATGGAGGGCGGTTAGGCCGGGGAGGACAAAGAATTTAATAAGAGAGTCGTTACCTGTTGGCTTAAAGAAAGGTCCGGTTAATTGGTGAGTGATCTATATTTCTCCTGCTGCAGATTGGACTTGGAATGATTTAAGCAAGGTCGTGCATCCCTTGGCTATCTGGGGGCTAATAAAGTTTTTATTCGCACCAGTATCTATGAGAAACTGTAGCTTAGCCCCGTCTTTCGCGCCATACTCTATGTATGGTACGCTAGAGAGGCGTCGGCCATAAAATTTATTTCGTCGGTTCCGCGCTTTCGCGATAATCTACATCAGAAGCCTTTTCCCCATATTCGTTATGGACTGCATTCGTTGATGATGGATAAGCGTTCAAATAGTACAATCTCTGAGATTTTCGAAAAGGATTAGCATTAGACGAAGTGCTGGGGCTGCGTTTTACGCTCGAGTTTCCCTGATTTTGATTGAAACGATAAGAATGCCCCGATGAGCTGCTCCATTTTTATATTTCTGAAGGATTGGGAACTTTTCCCCGCGTCTTGGTATTGTTATTGGTATTGGTCATTGGGTGCCGAGTAGTTCGCCTGTGGGGTCCAAGAATATCTGGGGCGATAATTTCGATAAGTAGGGGATCTATTAAAATAAGTAACTTGGGTCTTAGAAGTCAGGTTCTGTAACTCCAAACAAATTGCATAGGCTCCGGCAAGTTCTTCGGGCCTCTGATTATTAGTAGTTCCAGTGTGCGTAGATCACGCTTATCGGCATAGTGGAGTGATAGGACCCGCTTGATCTCGGGCCAGTCGTTGTCGGGTACGTTGTACGAGAGGAGGGTCGTCTCCGCGTTCCCCCTAATCTTCTGCCTAATACTAAGCACTATGGACCGATACAAAGGTATATCTTTGATCACTTGATAATCCTTTAAAACCGCTTCGGCTCTCCCAATCCACGAATCATAATTATTGGACTCAAAGACTTGTAACTCCTTTACGCAATCGGGCAACCTTGCAATCTCCTTCAGTTCATACTCGGTGCGGGCGGCGGTCAAAGGCTTGGGTTGCGGGACAACCTGGTTATCCCTCTCTCGGTCGCCCTCTAGGCCGGTCACTTTCTCGCCAACTTTCTTTATGTCCTCTTTTACGTTGGCCATTTGACCAAGAAGGGTCGACAAGGTTTCGTCAGAGTCTCTTTAATTTCCTCCATTTTCAAATATCTACATTTTTCTACTCTTTTCCTTATTTAGGGCAGATAAGGTCGCAATTTTTATTCTTTTATTCTTATATTTACGTTTCGATCAGGCTAATGGTCGGATAGGGAGTTTTTAGGGAAACTATGATTTATTACTGAATACGCTTCACTCACCCGTGTCTTTGTTTTTTAGGCCTTCGTCTTTTTTTTTGCGTGTGCTTATCTCGATTTCAAGATGGTGTAGTGTAGTGAGATGATGTGTAAACTTCATCCAGGTTGTTTGTCACTTACAACGTGTAGATTCTAAAGGAAAAATTAGTTTTAGTGGGTTGTTAACATAATTGGTTCGTTTGGGGAGCGGCAAGTGAGTTGTAAGTGCGAGTGTCAATTTATGAATTTTTTGCTATTATTTTTCTTATTTTTGTGCGTCTTGTTTTTTGTTCTGATTTTTCTTTTTTTTTTTAATTACTTTTTTTTCCATTTCGTGGATTTCTTCTTAATTTTTTTCTCTTTTATGGCAATTCTCCTTGATTCCTTTTATTTCGGCACAGGGCATGGTGGGCCGTATTTCTCCTCGGGATCCCCATCGCCCGTTGGATGGGTCCCTGTTCGGGCGCCATTTAACCTCCTGCCTCTCGGACAGGATCCATCATTACCTAAGCATAGGTATCCCAATTCCGTTTCCTGCTCCTTCCCGGTATAAGTCCAGTAATGAGTCCAAGATTTAGGGCCAACGTTATAATATTTTTATTAAGCTTAAGTGTAAAGCAGTATTATATAAATTGAATCGGATAGTTCGCGTCCAGCTCAAGTCTAACTCCCACAGTTTTCCCTCTCCGTTGACGTCGCTGCCGGCGTCTTCTTGTAGTTCTGCAGTCGTCTGCGCCGGCAAGGTGTTGTTGTCTCCAGCGGGTTGACTGCAGCGGCGACGCTGCACTTTGTCTGCGCCGGCAAGGTGTTGTTGTCTCCAGCGGGTTGACTGCAGCGGCTGCGCTGCGCTGTAGCTTTGTTGCCGGCGATTGCAAGCGTTGCAATTTCCATAGCTGCACTGCTCTGCTGTTGTTGGCCCAGTTCTGCTGACGTTCGGCCGTTCGGCCGGCACCGGATATCGTGAGAGTCAACGGCACATAGAATGCTGACTCTGGTTATCATCGGTTCACTCGCCTGTTTTAATAAATCTCCTTCAAAGCCCAAAAGTAATCGAGCACCCCATCAGGCTGACCTCTCATAGAACTAACTGTCTAAAGTACAAAAAGAACGTAAGTTCCCACATTGAGCTTACACCACAGCTTAACACTGAGAATGACATCGACCTCTGTGCTGATGCCCTGGAATCGGTAATCGTGGCAGCAGCCAAAATCTCAACACCAGAAGAGACAATTGTGCCAATAGAAAACTAATTTGCAAATCGAACAACTGGTTCGGGAAAAACGACTCCTACGAATAGCTTGGCAATCTTGCAGATCGCCCCATTCGAAGCAACTCTTTAATGAAGCCACCCGCAGTCTCACCAAAGCCCTTAAGCAAGAAGAAGAGCTTGCGCAGCGCCGGTACATCGAGAGACTGTTGCCGACCAACACAAAGCATCCTTTGTGGAGAGCCCACCCAAATTTAAGCTCTCCGATAGAATCAGTCACTCCGATTAGAAACTTATCGGGTACTTGGGCCCGCAGTGACGAAGACAGAGCCGAAACATTTGCTTTGAAACTACAAAATGAATTTCAGCCAAACGCCGCCACAAACTCTTTTCAACAACCGCCGCTTAGCTCTGAAATTGCAATTAACCCGATCTTGTTTCAAGCTCCAGAAATTGCCTATGTCATTAGGAAGCAATTAAAACCGAAGAAGGCTCCAGGGATCGACCTAACAACCCCAAACATAAAAATTGAACTTCCAAACCGCGCAGTAGATGTTTTATGCTAACTATTGGGTTGGCAAGAAAGTCATGTCGTTTTTTTTCAATATTTTCAAAGATGATTTATTTATATCAGGACTTATAATTAATCAATTATGTATTGGCCGTTTGGTTCGACCACTAATGACCATCTCTCGGGCAGGTGCATAATTCCGCGCTCGAAGAACTTTTGGTCTTTTCCAGCAAAGAATCGAGACAAGTGGTTTTCTACAGCCTCATCTGAATCAAAGTTTTTACCATTCAAAGAGTTTTGAAGAGAGCGAAACAAATGGTAATCTGAAGGTGCTAGGTCCGGACTATAAGGTGGATGTGGTAGCACTTCCCAATTCAGCTCCTTTAATTTTTGCCGAGTGACCAAAGATGTGTGGGGCCTAGCGTTGTCATGGTGAAAGACTATACCCTTGCGATTAGCTAGTGCCGGCTCCTTTTATTTAATTTTTTCCGCCAAATTGGATAGCTGGCGACAGTACACATCTGAATTGATGGTTTCATTCCGTCCCAGCAGCTCAAAGTGCACTACACCCTTCAAATTCCACCAAACAGACAGCATAACTTTCCTCTGATGGATATCGGCCTTTGATGTGGCTTGGGCTAGCTCATCTTTCTTGCTCCATGATCTTTTTCGTTGGACATTATTGTAAACAACCCAGCCAAAATCTCAACACCAGAAGAGACAATTGTGCCAATAGAAAACTAATTTGCAAATCGAACAACTGGTTCGGGAAAAACGACTCCTACGAATAGCTTGGCAATCTTGCAGATCGCCCCATTCGAAGCAACTCTTTAATGAAGCCACCCGCAGTCTCACCAAAGCCCTTAAGCAAGAAGAAGAGCTTGCGCAGCGCCGGTACATCGAGAGACTGTTGCCGACCAACACAAAGCATCCTTTGTGGAGAGCCCACCCAAATTTAAGCTCTCCGATAGAATCAGTCACTCCGATTAGAAACTTATCGGGTACTTGGGCCCGCAGTGACGAAGACAGAGCCGAAACATTTGCTTTGAAACTACAAAATGAATTTCAGCCAAACGCCGCCACAAACTCTTTTCAACAACCGCCGCTTAGCTCTGAAATTGCAATTAACCCGATCTTGTTTAAAGCTCCAGAAATTGCCTATGTCATTAGGAAGCAATTAAAACCGAAGAAGGCTCCAGGGATCGACCTAACAACCCCAAACATAAAAATTGAACTTCCAAACCGCGCAGTAGATGTTTTATGCTAACTATTGGGTTGGCAAGAAAGTCATGTCGTTTTTTTTTCAATATTTTCAAAGATGATTTATTTATATCAGGACTTATAATTAATCAATTGGCCGTTTGGTTCGACCACTAATGACCATCTCTCGGGCAGGTGCATAATTCCGCGCTCGAAGAACTTTTGGTCTTTTCCAGCAAAGAATCGAGACAAGTGGTTTTCTACAGCCTCATCTGAATCAAAGTTTTTACCATTCAAAGAGTTTTGAAGAGAGCGAAACAAATGGTAATCTGAAGGTGCTAGGTCCGGACTATAAGGTGGATGTGGTAGCACTTCCCAATTCAGCTCCTTTAATTTTTGCCGAGTGACCAAAGATGTGTGGGGCCTAGCGTTGTCATGGTGAAAGACTATACCCTTGCGATTAGCTAGTGCCGGCTCCTTTTATTTAATTTTTTCCGCCAAATTGGATAGCTGGCGACAGTACACATCTGAATTGATGGTTTCATTCCGTCCCAGCAGCTCAAAGTGCACTACACCCTTCAAATTCCACCAAACAGACAGCATAACTTTCCTCTGATGGATATCGGCCTTTGATGTGGCTTGGGCTAGCTCATCTTTCTTGCTCCATGATCTTTTTCGTTGGACATTATTGTAAACAACCCACTTTTCGTCGCCAGTAATGATCCGCTTCAAAAAGGGATCGTTTATAATCCGTTGCAGAAGAGAATGGCAGATATTGATACGCTTATTTAGGTGAATTTCCATTAAGTTATGCGGAACCCAAACCTCGAGCTTGTTTACGTAGCCAAGTTTCTTAAAATGGTTGTATGCGACACACTGAGCTTCTCTGACATCTCCCGCGTTGAATAACGCCGGCATTCATCCAGCAAAGCCTGAATTTGTTCGTCAAAAACGGCCGATGGTCGACCAGAACGTGGGGCGTCTTTAACTCCAAAATCTCCAAGCCTGAATTTGGCAAACCAGCGCTGACATTGGCGATCACTCATGGCATCTTTACCATACACTTCGCACAATTTTTCGCGAGCTTCGACCGCTTTTTTTCCTTTTCGGAAATAAAAAAGCAAAATATTCTGAAAATGCTCACTTTGATCCTCCATGTTAAATTTGCTATAGCTTCCACAAATGTTATCGAATAATTACCAAATTTTCATCGATAGTACCTTAGACAATAAGCTTTAAAACGATACTAAAAAGTGTGACCCTGGTGCTCGATTAGGCATAAATAAATTAGATTAAAAACGATTACTAAAACAAGAGAGAACGCTATAGTCGGGTTGGTGTCCCGACTATCTAATACCCGTCACTCAGCTAAAGGGAGTGCGAACGCTGTACTCGGGTTGGTGTCCCGACGAGGTGCGAGGGAGATATTTATATATACAATTTTGATTGCGTATAACTATTTAATGAATGGTCCGATTTGAAAAATGTCTTCTACATTTCGATAGGTATTAATAAGCACAATAAAATTGCGCTTATGTATTTTTATACCCGTTACTCGTAGAGTAAAAGGGTATATTGTATTCGTGCAAAAGTATGTAACAGCTAGAAGGAAGCGTTTCCCCATAAAGTATATATATTCTTGATCAGGGTCACTAGCCGAGTCGATCTAGCCATGTCCGTCTGTCCGTCCGTCCGTCTGTCTGTCTGTCTGTCTGTCTGTCTGTCTGTCTGTCTGTCTGTCTGTCTGTCTGTCTGTCTGTCTGTCTGTCTGTCTGTATGAACGCTGAGATCTCGGACACTATAAAAGCTAGAAGGTTGAGATTTCACACACATTGAAATATAATTATTCTGTAGTTCCAATTTCCTCCATGATTTCCAAGTTCAATGAATAGTCTTGTTTGTATTTAGATTATATTTGTCTTGAGTTTATTTGGTTTTATTTGGTTTAGTTGGAGCAGCCATGGTGCCGCTCCAACGATCGAAATGTCTCTGCTTTTACAATATTCTTTAAGTCTAGTTAAGGCTAAGTCTCGTAGCTGCGCTGCTCGCAGGCGGCGGCATGGAGACGGCTATGTGCCTATATGCTTATGTATTATTGTTATGCGCTCTCAAGTGGAGGCGCGAGGGGGTATGCATATGCTGTCCGTTCGCTGCAATTATGCCGATGCTAGCACTTTCTGTGTGCGGGCCAAGCCATAGCGATCGGTTCATATTTCGGGACTTGAAATATGTAAACACTGCAACAAAGTGTTACAGTGCGTACCCTTTAAGTAATTTCGGTACAGTGGGTATTCAATATATGTGCATACTACATCTCCCTCCTTTTGAAAAATAACGTAATATAATGAAGTTATTTTTATAGTAAAAATTTTTATAATTTTTTTTTTATGTTATGTTATTAGGATCAAAGAAAATGAAATTATTAAAAGAATATGTGTATTTATTTATCTATGCATGTGTGTCTTTGTATGTCTGTCTATGTATGGCCATACTAAGTGCAATTTATGTAATAAAGATTTTTAATCTATCCTTATGAACTGTTTGTTTCTTTTGTTTATTATTTGTTATTACTATGTTATCTCTATCTCCTATTTTCTTTACTATATACGGACCTGTATATTTAGGATCTAATTTATGACCTGTCTCGTTTTTTAATAGAACTTGGTCACCTACTGATATATCTATATCCCTTACTTTATGATCATATAGTAGTTTATTTCTATTCTTATTTGCTTCTAACATAACTCTAGCTCTTTTATAGGCTACTTCTAATCTATACTTACTCTCCTTAGCATAGTCATCTATATTATATAGTGCTTCTACACTATCTATGCTATTAAAATGTTTTGGTAAATTACTTGTTTTACTATATACTAACTCATATGGACAATAAGTATGTGCCATAGAGGGGGTCGTGTTGAAACAAAAGACAAAATATTGAAGCCATACGTCCCAATCAGTTTTATCAACCGATATGTAAGATCGTATGTACTCATTGAAAGTTCTATGACTTCTTTCTATGGTTCCGACTGTCTGGTGGTGGTGCGCTGTGGATGTAATATTTTCAATATTCAAATATTTGCACAAATCGTCTATAATTGAATTCTTATATTCTGTTCCCATGTCCGTAATGAACGTCTTCATTGGACCCTACTTCAGGATAAAAGACTCAAATATTGCTTTAGCGACAGTATTAGCATTTTTATTTGGAACAGGTATGGCAACTAAATACTTGGTTAAATCACATATTAAAGTGACTGCATACTCATTGCCATTTTCTGATTTTGGTAGTGGACCAATAGTGTCCACTATCACTCTGTCGAAAGCATTTATTGGGGTGTCTGTAATTGTTAAAGGGGTCTTTGTGTGTTTAGTTATTTTGGATTTCTGGCATTTTTGACATTTTCTTACGTACTCAGTTATATCTTTAGACATATTTTTCCAGTAATAGTGTCTTTTTACTTTGGCCAAAGTTTTTGTTATGCCAGTATGACCTCCTTGAATTGGATCATCATGGAATTCAGACAAAATTGCTTCTTTTTCTTTTAAATTTGTTATTTGGGTCACCGGGTTGAGTAGCGCTACTCTTAATGTTTTCAAGATTTTATTGCCCATTAATTTGAAATTATCTATTGAAGTATGTTCAAAGATATTTTCCCACGGTGCCACTTTGAGTTGGCTGATTTTATGTATACCGGCTTGCATTTCAAGCCTTTGGAAAAATTGATCTAAATCAATAACTCCATTAGTATATAAATCGCTAACATCATATCTTGCAGTAATTTTTCTACCTTGTTTAAATAAACATAACGTATTTTTTATCTGCAAGGTCACTACTTTACGTACTTCATCATTGTTTATGACGTCGTATACGTTGGGCTTAGAAGCTTTATTTAAAGATTGCGTAGGCAATTCTTGTTCTTGATTTTCCGCGCGGAATTTTTGTCTATTTTGATATCTTGTAGTGACTTTCAATATATTTCCGGTTATATTTTGTAGATCTTTGATGGTTATCCTTGATAACGCATCAGCTACATAATTATCTTTTCCCTTTAAATATTCGACTGTAAAGTCGTATTCTTCTAGTTCGAGCCTCATACGTGTCAGTTTAGAACTGGGATTGATCATTGAGAAAAGGTATGTTAAAGGTCTATGGTCTGTTTTAATTAAGAAATGTTTTCCATATATATATGGTCTAAAATGTAATATCGCCCAATGAATTGCAGCTAATTCCTGCTCAGTAGTACATTTGTTACTTTCACCTTTTGTGAATGCTCTTGATGCGTATGCAATGGGAAGTTGGAGACCATTATGGTTTTGAGTTAAAACCGCTCCACATGCTTGCTTACTTGCATCTGTTATTATACAAAATTCTTTAGTGAAATATTTAGTGAAATATTGTAGCAAGGTAGGTTCCATAAGTTTTGTTTTTAAGTATTGAAATGCATTTTCACACTCATCCGTCCATATAAAGGGAACATTCTTTTTGCATAATCTTGTTATGTGCCGTGAATAGTCGGCGAAATTTTTTATAAAACGTCTATAATAGTTACAGAATGCTACGAAACGTCTAGCACTGTCCGCGTGGTGCGGAACTGGGTAGTTCATAATGACATCGTATTTCTTGTCATCTGGAAGTATTCCTTTATCAGTGCATTTATGACCTAGAAAAGTCACTTCATGCATAAAAAATGAGCATTTTTCTGGATGTAACTTTAGGTTGTATTTCCTACATTTCTCAAAAACATCTGTTAAGTTCTTAAGCATATGTTTTTCGGAACAACCAATTACTATTAAGTCATCCATATAAAGGAAAGCTTGAGAAGGTTCTAGACCAGAGAACGCAATAGTCATCATTCTCTGAAACGAATTAGGAGCTATTTTTAATCCGAAGGGTAATCGCGTGAAGCGATATGAGCCGTTGCTCGTTGAAAAAGACGTTATATCTCTTGAACCTTTTTCTAGTTCAATTTGATGGAATCCTGACATTAAGTCAAGACATGAAAAGTATTTAGCTCGACCTAGTTGATCTAAAATATCATCAATTCTAGGTAATGGGAATTTATCAGAAAGTAATTTTTTATTAATCTGGCGGTAGTCGATTACTAATCGCCATTTCTTTACATTTGACCCTGGGGATGATTTCTTAGGAACAAGTAACAATGGGCTATTATATTCGGATACTGACGGTTCGACAATCCCGTCAGAGATTAATTTTCCTACTTGCTTTTGTATTTCGTTCACCTGACTATGTGGGCTTCGATAGTTCTTTATATAAACTGGTTCATCATCTTTTAATCTCAGTTTTTGTTTATAAAAATTATTTGTGGTTATTGATTCGATTTCCAATCCGAATATATCGCTATACTGGGTGCATAAGCTAGAAAGCTGTGACTTGAACTGTGGAGGAAAGTTTTTTGAAAGTTGTGATAGTACGGATTTTTTCCTATTGTCTGGATTTGTGTTGACTACATCGTAGTTCGAAAGTGATTCATATGTTAGGTTATCTGTACTGACTACTTGGTCGGTATTTGTTGTGTTTATTAGTCTTATGAAGGCATTATTGGATGTTGCTATGGTATTTGCAACGTAAATACCATACTGAATTTCCTGATTTGGAATTAATACACTGTCTTCTTTTGAATTAAGTTCAATTTTCCGAATAACTTGGGATCTTGCTGGCAGAAGTATTGAATTGTTGCCGGAACTATGAGCTATTGGTACTTTAATTGGAAATTTTAAATTATTGGGTCTAATTATAAGCCAATCTTCAGATGGCTGGAAGTCTAATTGACAGTTGTATTTTTTAATAAAGTCGATGCCTAGTATTCCATCGCATGGAATAGGGAAATGCGAATTTACGATATGAAAACCGTGTGGAATTATGTATTTAGTTGTCTGTATTTCCATAGAAACTAAACCTTGGGATTTGGTTATTTCTTTACTTATGCCTTTTATGTCTATGATGTAATCATCTTGGATGTTTTGGAAGTTATCCGAAGTTTCTTTTAAAATGGAAATGTCTGCACCTGTGTCTATTAAAAAGATAAGTTCTTTTCCAGTAGCTACATTGAAAAATGAAACGAATATATTTTGGCTGAGATTAATAGTGTGAACTCTGACTTCTTTTATTGTTGAGTATTTAAAGGGCTTTGGGAGTTTTCCGATGTGTTTTGGTTAGTATTTTGGGTAATTCTGACATTGCTTTGGTTATTGCCATTGTGGCCTCGGTTCGAGTTACTACCACCTCTATAGTTTCCTCTATATTGGCCTCGTCCGCCATTGTTATTTTGGTAGTTGTTGTTATAGTTATTGTTGTTGTAGTTATTGTTGTCGTAGTTATTGTGATTACCACGAGAATTACCACGAAAAATACCTCTATAATTACCACGTCCGCGATTTGAACCGCGCTGTGAATAGTTCTGGAAGTATAAGACAGTATTTGACTGTCCAGTTGCCTCAGTGCAACTATTGACAAATTTGGAAACGGCATCGTTCATAGTACTAAAGGTGCCAGCTTGCATGATAAGTTTTACCTTATCGATTGTGCAATTTTTAGTCATTGCTTTGACTGCATGCTGCGTGGAATAACTTCTGGCTAGCTCTAAAGATAAACCATCTGTTATATATGCACCTTCTAAGGCTTTCGTCATCTGCTCAATTTCTTGTGTGTATTGGTTGGCAGTTTTATTGCGCTGCTGTAGGTTCATCAGCTTTGCTGATAATACTTCAACAGTTTCGCCTTTGACGTTGCTTCTTAGTCTGGAAATCACTTCAGTAATTCTTGTTTCATTACCGATTAGATTTCTGGCGCCACCTTTTAGCTTTGTTTTAATTATGGAAACAGCTAATTCTTCGTGCTCGCCTTTTATTGATTCTATTATTTGTAAAGCATCAATGAAACTTGTTAAATTTTCAGCCTTACCATCAAAAACTGGTATAAGCTTGGATGCTGTATTAATAAAATCAATATTTGATTGTGCCATTGTGATAGAGTTACTTATTTTGTTTTCTATTACACTCGAAGTATCTGAATCTGTTGAATTGTCCAGATCAGTGTATACCGCCGGAATAGTAAGATTATTCAAATCTTCATCTTCTATTTTGAGGTTTACTTCGGGAAGCTCTTCTGACTCCGATTCGTTTGTTTCTGTTGATTCCGGGTCAGGTGCAGTGTCAATTTCTATTGGAGTGTTTAGAACTGTTGGTATCGATATTTCTAAGCTGAACTTTTGTTTAACAGATATTAAATTGGATTGTAGTCGTATCAAAAGTCTCGATACCTGTGACCAATGATCTTGAGTTAATCTTTCCCTGTGCTCATGTATTAGAATTCGCGCTTCGTTAAAGCACTCTACTAATATTTCAACATGCTTCCTAACAGTGTTCTTTTGGATAGGTCTATTCTGGGTTAGGGACTTGTGTGATCTGTCAAAATTACTTTTAATGTTTGATAATTCCCCGTACAATTTGTTCCATTCCATGCCTTTAGTTTAGCCATACGTGATATGAAGAATATATTGAAATATTTTTATATTTATTTTTTTTTCGTTATTTCATTTTCTTAGATTTTTGGTGTTAACATTTATGTGTAATCACTGTTGTTTGTGCTGTTTATACTTTATCCAGGTCATTTCCCTGGCTCATATACCTTTTTTTCAGACAATTATAATGCAGTTTGTAAATTTTGGAAAATAAAGTGGCGCACATGAGAACAACAATGATTATCAGGAGTATATGTACCCAATATAGATTGATGTTGCTAGATTCTACCTTATTGATGACATTGGCAGTGGAATCCACTGTTTTTATGTCCAAAGTCATTTTGATGGGTTTTGCATATACTTTTTCGTTTCGGCAGTGGCTTGGGAATATTTGATTTCGTTATTAGTTTTTGATTTATAACTTGTATTTGATTTTCTGAGTGAGTTGTGACTCTATTTTGGAGGGTTTCTCTTAAAAATTCAAGCTCTTCATACAGTTTTTGTGCCGTCGTCCATGGCGGCGGTGTTGACTGAGCAAATAGTAGCCGCTTTAGGCGGGCTATTCTTTTGTTAATTTTTTTCTTCTGTCCTCCACGTACCATCACGCACACTCTACTCACTCAGACGGGTTTTTATTTTGTATATCCTCCTTGTATGAAATATATTCCTCCAGTATTACTGCCATAATCCTCCCGATCCGCTGCTCCTTGTGACTCTAGTCACGGTCGCCATGAAATATAATTATTCTGTAGTTCCAATTTCCTCCATGATTTCCAAGTTCAATGAATAGTCTTGTTTGTATTTAGATTATATTTGTCTTTGAGTTTATTTGGTTTTATTTGGTTTAGTTGGAGCAGCCATGGTGCCGCTCCAACGATCGAAATGTCTCTGCTTTTACAATATTCTTTAAGTCTAGTTAAGGCTAAGTCTCGTAGCTGCGCTGCTCGCAGGCGGCGGCAGAGAGACGGCTATGTGCCTATATGCTTATGTATTATTGTTATGCGCTCTCAAGTGGAGGCGCGAGGGGGTATGCATATGCTGTCCGTTCGCTGCAATTATGCCGATGCTAGCACTTTCTGTGTGCGGGCCAAGCCATAGCGATCGGTTCATATTTCGGGACTTGAAATATGTAAACACTGCAACAAAGTGTTACAGTGAGTACCCTTTAAGTAATTTCGGTACAGTGGGTATTCAATATATGTGCATACTACAACATATTCTTGGGCTTCCTACGCAGCGCAAGTTTGTTTCATCGAGGTGCCACGCCCCCCCTAACGCCCACAATCGCCATAAACGATTTTCAAATGTGTCTGGAGGCCACATCTTTTAAGATTTTAAAAATATATAAACGCAATTTTATAGTGTTTATTAATACCTATCGAAATGTAGAAGACATTTTTCAAATCGGACCATTCATTAAAAAGTTATACGCAATCAAAATTGTTTATATATCTATCTCCCTCGCACTCCCTTTAGCCCCAATAGATAGTCGGGACACCAACCCGAGTACAGCGTTCGCACTCCCTTTAGCTGAGTGACGGGTATTAGATAGTCGGGACACCAACCCGACTATAGCGTTCTCTCTTGTTAAAATCTTAAAAGATCTGGCCTCCAGACACATTTGAAAATCGTTTATGGCGATTGTGGGCGTTAGGGGGGGCGTGGCACCTCGATGAAACAAACTTGCGCTGCGTAGGAAGCCCAAGAATATGTGTGGGTAATCCCAACTTTCTAGCTTTTGTAGTTTCCGAGATCTCAGCGTTCATACAGACAGACAGACAGACGGACATGGATAGATCGACTCGGCTAGTGATCCTGATCAAGAATATATATACTTTATAGGGTCGGAAACGCTTCCTTCTACCTGTTACATACTTTTGCACGAATACAATATACCCTTTTACTCTTCGGGTATAAAAAACGACATGACTTTCTTGCCCACCCAATATTAAACGGGATCACAAAACTTGGCTACTACCCCAAAAATTGGAAAAAGTCTGTGGTTATAATGATACCGAAGCCTGGGAAAGATCACACAATTCCCTTATTGTACAGGCCAATAAGCTTACTATCGTGCCTGTCCAAACTACTAGAAAAATGCCTGCTCACGCGCATAACACCATATTTAAGAGAACAAAACGTAATCCCGGCACATCAATTCGGGTTTCGAGAAAGCCACGGAACCATCGAGCAAGTCAACCGGATAACATCACAAATGCAGCCTTCGAACATCGGGAATATTATAGTGCGATATTCCTCGACGTCTCCCAGGCATTTGACCGAGTGTGGCTTGAAGGCCTTTTGCATAAAAATCATAACATCACTGCCAGTAAACACTCATAAGTTACTTGAGTCGTACCTCTACCACAGAGTCTTCGAGGTGAGATGCAATGCAACGTCATCCAACGAGTATAACATTGAAGCCGAAGTCCCACAAGGTAGCGCACTGGGCCATACCCTGTTTGTCCTATACACAGCAGACATTCCTACGAACGAGAGGCTGACTACGTCCACATTTGCTGACGACACCGCGATTCTGAGCCGCTCGAGATGCCTAACTAGAGCAACAGCTCAACTAGCTGATCATTTGGTGGTAGTCGTGAAATGGCTATCAGACTGGCGTATCAAAATTAATGAACAAAAGTGTAAACATATAACGTTTACCCTTAATAGACAATCGTGTCCCGCTAACTTTGAATAGTACGCAGATCCCCCAAGCCAGCGATGTAACATATCTCGGCGTACACCTCGACAGGCGCCTAACCTGGCGTACACCTCAGTCTTAAAGCTAGCAGCCTACACTGGATTATAAATTCTCGATCTGGACTTTAAAGATCTCCTCTACAACTCAACCCTTAAGCCCATTTGGACTTACGGCTCCCAGCTTTGGGGGAATGCGAGCAACAGCACAATCAAAAATCCTGCGAACTATCACTGGGGCACCATGGTATGTTCGCAACGAAAACATCCACAGGGATCTGGGCATACCACCGGTCAAAGATGAAATATCAAAGCAGAAAGCGGCCTACCATAACAAGCTTGCACTGCACCCAAATAATCTCGCAAGGAACCTAACACGGGTTTCGAACAGAACTCGTCTGCATCGAAACGATCTACCAGCCCAGCAATAAATATAAGGGCCCGTTAGTCTAAATTCAGTCGATATGACTGTAAGTTAAGTTATATTCTTAAGATTTGATATACTTATTGATAGTCTCATTTAGAGAAGATTCAATAAATATAGCATAAAAAAAACAAAAAAAAAACAAAAAAGGGATCCGCCGCTTTTGGCAGCTTTAGGGTTTTCACTGTGTGTTCCTGCTGCGTGCATATATTTTTACATAAATATTCCAAAATACAGTCCACTTCATCTACATAAATTTTGAGCTAATGGTTTCAATTGTGATAAATTCCCGCAAACAAAATTTGCATTTCAAAGCTATCGGTGCTTTCCAGTATCCAGCTACCTACTCTCCAAGTATTCTCCAAGTAAAATCCGAATTTTAATACTGTTAAACAATTAATATTTTCCCCTATCAGTGCACCGGTGTGACCAAATTTTCGCATAACAAAAATTAATAACAATTTTTCTTAAGCACAAAAACAAAATACGTTTCCGCAAAACTTTCTCCACACAAGTGTTTAAGATTGGTGGGTTGAGTTGTGGGACTTTGTATTTATCAAATAAAAACACCTCTTAACGAGGTAAAAAACTAGTGACGATCGCACCTTCAACGTACAAAAGTTCTGATATCAACATTTGTGACGAAAAATTATTACACTCGTCATTAAATACACTTTCTAATATTTTCTCATTCGGCCCGCCCTAGCAAACTAATCCAGCCTTTTTCCCTTCACATGCATTTTCTATTGCAAATTTTTTACAAAATTTTTTAGATTCTTAATTTGCTTTTATTATTAAGAAACTAAAAACTTTTTTTTTAAGAAGAGGTTTTAGAGGAATTAATACAAAAGGCATGAAGTCACGCGGATTCATATAACCGGAGATAAAGATTTTCAATGAGAGGGTACTTTTTCAAATTTGTCAAGATTTTTTCGGACGAATCCTGATACACGTGATTGCTCATTTACCGAATAGAACATGTAAAAAAAGTTTCAGGCAAATCAAAAATGTAAAATTTTTTTTTGGCCAAATCTGTTTGGCTTGTAAATGAACGGTCCTTGGGCAGCATTAATTGTTTTGAGCTGTCAAAAGTGGCTATTTTCGTTTCTTAATAACATTTAAACGTGAATTTTTACAGTAATGTGTTATATACCAAAATTTAAGGAATCTTAAGGGCTATACAGTTTACATTTTTAAAGAAAATCGTTAGAGCCGTTTTTGAGAAAAATAAAAAAAAAGCTTAAAAAAAAGTTTAAAAAAATTTTCTTTTGTTCATATCTTTTTAACTATTACATTTACACAAATTGCATATAAAAGGCGTTTATAGCATTTAAAAATACCTTTCAAACGAGATGCAGCACAAGCTTTAGTAGTATAGAAGTTACGGCTTTCCGAATTTTAGCCATTTATAGCTGTTTTCCCGCTAAGCTAGCGGGTTTTTCCAAAAGTGGTAGAACAAAAGTTTTTTATATCTATGTGATGAACGTCATATCAAATTTTCAGAACTTAAAAAACATATTTTGGACAAACTGACAAGCGGACAAACTGACAAACTGACAAACTGACAAACAGAATTAAATTTTCATTTTGGGAAGAAGAATTTTATCATATGACCCCTCATTCGACGGGTATTTTCAATAGGAATACAACTAAAACATTGCGAGGGGGCTTTTATCCCCACCGGCCCCAACAGCTCCAAAATTCGAAATTTTCACTTTTTCACTTTCACCTCTCTCTCTCCCAAACCAATTGATTTTCTTGAGGTCTTGGTATGCAATCCTTAAAGTTTTTGCAATACCTTTCGATTGGTGTATTACTCATTACGATCGGACTATCACAGCAGATTTTCAATTTTGCGGCTATATAATAGTAGTCGCCTTCGCACACTCTCCTGGTGCGCTTCGTCACTACATGCCGTCCATAGTGATTTGTACATACAACAAGTTCCGTTTTTGAGGGATTTACCCCAAGTTCGTTCTTTATCGTCCATTCCGATAGTATTTTTAGTTTTGCGGTCAAAAGATCGCAAAGTGTTTGTGGATACTTACCATTAAAGATTATACCGACATCATCTGCGTATGCCACTACTTTTCAGCATCCTCCCTCTAGAATCCGTAGCAGTTTATTTACTGCGATATTCCACAGAAGGAGTGACACCTCCTTGCGGTGTGCCTCTGTTCACTAGTCTAGTCAGGGTTGAGGCTCCTAGTGTGGCCGTGACCATTCTGCTTATCAGCAATTTATGGATCAGCCTTACCATTGGCGTCTCAACCCCTTGCTCTGTGAGGAAATCTGTTATTGCTGTGGGAAGCACGTTGTTGAAGGCTCCCTCTATGCCTAGGAAGGCAATCAAGGTGTATTCCTTGATGCTGAGTGATTTCCCGAGGCTGCTTACCACCACTTGTTGTGCCTCTGACATTTGTGTCGGGTCGATGATGGCTCTTAAGTGTAGACTTATCTGTCTTTCAAAGCTCTTTAGCAGGAATGATGTCAGCTTGTTGTCCTGAAATCCTTTGATGAGGTGTAGGTGGCCTTCCCTGCCTTGGGAATGAAAACCATTTTGTTTCCCGCCATGCGGTTGGTAGTTCTCCTACTGCCAAAATAGTGTGGAAGATTTTTCTGAGCCAGTTTATAGCCAGCTGTCCTACTTGTTGGATAAGTGCCGGTGATATGTCGTCTGGTCCTGGCGATTTGTATGGTTTGAAACTCTGGATGGAGCGTTTAATATTGCGGTCTGATATGAGGAGATCTAGATTGATCCCTTCCCCGGCATTTTTTTCTGCAGGATGACCTATTTGTTGGCTCCCTAGAAAGTGAGCGTATAGAAGTAGGTCCAATGACTCTTTTGCTAGAGTCTGACCATGATCCATTTGCTTTTGGAGATAGCCTAGGGGCGCGGCTGTCGTAGAGAGTATTTTCCTGAGCCTTGCAGCATCAGTCTTTTTTTCTATGTCAGAGCAGAACGAATGCCACGCAGTTCGTGTCGCTCTCCTAATGGCCTTTTTGTAAGAAGCTAATTCGAGTTTGAAGCTCTGCCAGTTAGTGTCCTCGTCTCCCGCCTTTGCTTTGTTAGATCTGAAGATTGATAGTTGTTGGGTCCACCAGGGGTGTTTTTTCCTCCCTCTTGGTTTCCCTACGGGGCATGCAACTTTGAAGGCCGAGTTGCAAGCTTCCGTGAATTTATCTACTGTTGTTTCCACCTCTTGTGGGTCTGTAAATCTTTCTGGCGGTTCCATGGGAAGGATATTCGTCAGAACTTTTTTGTACATGTGCCAATCGGCCCGTCTGGGGTAGGCGAAGCTGACCAGCATGGGCGAATCAAGGGACAATATTGTTTCTATGAATCTATGGTCTGAGAAAGAGTGCTCGTCAGAGACAGACCAGTTTTTGACTGCGCATACGAGTGAATCTAATACCAACGTTAGATCTATGATCGTTTGGCACGCTTTGGTTATGAGGGTAGGGACATTGGCCGCTTTGCTGCTCCAGGCTTCCTGCGGTGTTATCTCCGTTGCCTTTTGGCTAAAATGCAGGTTCGAATTTTACCTTTTTTTGGGTCAAGCATAAGCTTGTAGTCTTTTGTTCCTAGTCCAGCAACCTTAGGTCGGTTCCGCCTTCGGTCAGGCGAAGCTGTTGTGCAACCGACGCTGCTTTACTGTGGTGTAGGTTGATTTGCAGAAGTCTTTGAGATATCTACAGCTGAAACCTCCACCACAGTGAAGTCGGCCTCTTCCGTATCGCTCAGGTCCAGGTCCTCGATTGCCGGTCCCACTGCTCGCATTTCTCTGCTTACCGAGGAATCGGTAGAACTTCCGTCCTCCGGCCCACCAGGTGTCTCCAATTCCTCGGCAAGCACCTGTTCGGCTCGGTTGGCGGCAGAGCTTCCGCCAGCATTGGAGTCGCCCTTGTAGACCTTCATATGGACGGCACTAAATCCGAAGTTCAGTTTTCCTCGAGCAGCCTCGATTGGCGCAACCAACTCCTTATTTAGGACCATGACGGCCTGGTTTACATCCCATTCATGCTCCTCCACCTTAACGACTTTCCAGTCCTTCGTAGAGAGGTGCAGATTGCATTCTGCAGCATGTACAGGATGTCCTCCGGGGCCTTTATCGCAGCTGTGAGTCAAATCCGAGACCGGGGCCTACTGGGGCGTCGCACCAGTCAAGTGCGTCGATGTTCGCCCCTTCGTAGACCTCGCCGAGCTTACTTGTCGCCAGCTTATATAGATCAGCCGACCGCTGCCTATTGCAGGCCACAACTTTGACGCTGCCGTGGTACCAGCCCGCATCCATGCAGCAGGGCGATGCGCAGGTATATGATGCCTTTCCCTTATTCCTGGGAATCCGGCCTTCCAGATTGCCCCTGTCAATTAGACCGAGTAGATCTCCTTGGTGATCTCGTCGACAGAGACCGATGGCTGGACCCTAGATCTCTTCGCCGATAGTCCGGGTAGCTCAAGGGACCGCTGCCGTTTCGCCTGAGCACCTTCTTGGGTGGGCTTATCCTGCCCGTAATGAGGAAGCACCGTCTTTGCCCATTCAACCTTCTTCAGCCATTCTGGCGAAGGTGTGGCAATGTTGTTTCTTGCCTGAGAGCGCAGAATCTGGGCGGCCATCCGGCTTTCCGCGTAAGTATACTTGTTTCCTCCAGTGGGTGGCCCGAGCTCCTTGGTTGTGCCTACCGTTGCATTTTGTGCTATGGCTCCTGAGGCGGACGTATCGGCGGACGGCCTTCTGCCAACCGACATCACCAGTTTGGGATGCGGTCCTCTCTGGACCGTGCTGGTGCGCGCGATGGAACCAGTGTTTGGCGTTTCTGTGGTGTTTTTAAGAGTTCCCGTCTCTGTTTTTTGTTTTGTTGTTGTTGAGTTGTTTTCCATAGTTAGGTCCCACGAGTTGCGGAGAAGGGGAAAGGTCAGCCCGGGCAGAGATCCGCGATGCCCGGGTAAGGTGATAGTTAGAACAGGGTGTCGCCATATCGATGTGCCCACCGTTCGAGACTGGACTAGTTTTTAATCTTGGACCCAGCCAGGCTGACTCTTTGCACGGTCCGAATTACACCGTAGTCCGGCTCGGAGTGAGATGTTGTTTGGAAAAGGAAGGGGGTAGGTAATGTGTAGGGTAATTGGGTTTGTGATTTGTCGCTCAGATTTTAGAGCAAATACAATAGGACTCCTCCCATTTATCTCAAGCTCCAGTAACTCCTTCCTAAAGTTCAAGATCGTATGGCTGTCGACATCCTCCTATCGACACAGAAGTTTTCTCGGGCGATTATCTTCGCTATCCGACTTTACGGGGCCTTTTCACAATCCGAGTCTCACGCCCGTTGAAAAGTTATTTCATTTAAATTAAATTAAATATAGGTTGGCAAAAATCCTATAGCTGAACCCTCCACGAGGGTGCCAACTGGTAATGGTGCTTCAGTGTCCCTCGGGACGATACCAGCTAAGATCTGGGACTCGCAGACTGGGGCGGAGCTTTTTCTATAGCCATGCCACAGGCTTCTGCGATCTCTTATCATGGCTAAGGTGAAGGGCTGGATCAAGGTGTCACGCGACCCGTGCCGATGATCAACCTGGCTGGGGGCCCTTTAAAACTAGCCCAGTCGCAAACGGAGCATCCGGATACCTGGCGCCCTCCGGATTAGCCAGCTTTACCTCCCGCATTGCGGATCTCTGCGAGAGATGGACAATAAAAGAAATAACAAGAAGGAGACCGGAACTCCCATAAATCCGGCGAGGACCGAGGGTCCTAACTCAACGGGCAAGACAGAGGTTACCGAACCTAAAGTCAACCCTACGGCAGCTACTGCTACTGGAGGAATGACAGAGCTCACTGAAGCTAAGGTCAACTCCACCCCGGCGAAACAGCAGCCAACTGGGATAAATCGGACCTGGTCAGAGGCAACCGAATCTAACAATCCTGTCACCTCGAGCGATCAGCAAGGTGCTACTACAAGCGCAGCTGCAGCTCAGTCGGATGCAGGGGTGACGAAAAGGTCTTCCGCAAGCAAGGCCAAGATGGACAGGCCATCCTTAAAAGACAGGCAAGAAGCAACATCACCACCCCCTCAGCGGAGTGGCTAACGAAAGTGGATTGGGCTAAGTCGGTGTTGCCCAATATCGTACTAGAGGGCCCCGAAGAAAATTCGCGGTCGTGGTCGTGCAGATAAACCTCCTCTAGATAAACCGCCGACCTAGTGCTGATCCAGGAACCCTGGATTGTATCCAACAGGATCTCTGGACTCAGCACCCCAAAATATAAGCTGCTCGCAGCTCAAGTAGAAGGTAAAACCCGTACTTGCATTTTAGATAAAAGGCACCTTAGTGCATTTATGCTTTATAATTACAGCGATGCCGACACTACATCGATAAGTCTGGAGCTCCAAGACAGGTCGCTACGCGTAGCGTCAGCATACTTAGCGTACGACATTATGGACCCGATACCGGGTCGCAAACTGAGGGAACTCGTAAAGGATTGTGATGATCGTGGCACTGGCCTGATGATCGGAGGCGACGCAAATGCCCACCACGAGATGTGGGGCAGCACCAACACAAATGAGGGAGGTGAGTTACTTTTTGAATACCTTCTCTCCACTAACCAAATTATCGGCGATAGGGAAAACGACCCCACTTTTGTAGTCAAGGACAGGGAGGAGGTCATAGACCTAACCCTTATCTCAAACTTCATGTATGACCAGCTTATAGGGTGGAGCGTTTCAGATCAAAATAAGAGAGAACGCTATAGTCGGGTTTGTGTCCCGACTATCTAATACCTGTCACTCAGCTAAAGAGAGTGCGAGGGAGATGGATATATAACATTTTTTTGATTGCAAATAACTTTGTAATGAATGGTCCAATTTGAAAAATGTCTTCTACATTTCGATAGGTATAAATATACACAACAAAATTGCATTTATACTTCTCGGAAATCTTTAAAGGTGTGGGCGCCAGAAACATTTTAAAACCGTTAGTGGGCGATTGTGGGCGTTAGAGGGGGCGTGGCACCTTTTTGAAATAAACTTGCGCTGCGTAGGAAGCACAAGAATATGTGTGGGAAAACTCAACCTTCTAGCTTTTGTAGTTTCCGAGATCTCAGCGTTCATACGGACAGACAGACAGACGGACAGACGGATATGGCTATATCGACTCGGCTAGTGACCCTGATCAAGAATATATACTTTATAGGGTCGAAAACGCTTCCTTCTAGCTGTTACATCCTTTTGCACGAATACAATATATCGAGTTTTTACGATATATACAGCCGACTTACATGAGACCAAAAAACACATTTTTCATCTTTGTCGAACTGCTGCGCTGCCATTACTTATCCAATCATTACTGGCCCAATCGGGTGGATATCTGCTGAGATACAAGAACAAATTCGAAAAAAGAACGAAATTTAACATTTTGAACTTTAAAAAATCTTTTAAAAAAAACTGTGCCATCGAACAAAAAATTAGTGGTATTTTCGTAATCTAGGGGTCCAACACAGAATTTGCCATCAATTGCTGGGGAGCATTTTGGCTGTAAACTAGTGTAATTTAAGTTATATTCTTAAGATTTGATATTCTTATTGTTAGTCTCATTAGAGAGAAGATTCAATAAATAAAGCATATAAAAAAAAAAAAATGTATTTACTAATAAAAAAAAAATAAAAATAAAAATTAATGAAAAAAAAATTAAAACATGTCTTGTACTGGACTTGAACCCGGTTCAAAAAAACCGGGAGCTGGCATAGTTTCCTATGGGCTACGCCCTTATTAAATTTACGAGTGGCTAACTGCTTTTGTAAGTTTAGATGGATATCTATAAACGCTAAAATTTTTGGGTAATATTTTTAAGACCATCATGGCATATAACAAGTCAGTGTGTTAAGTCCAGCAATGGACTTAAATCAAGTCTAAGATTTCTTAAGTCCAAAATGAGTCCATATAACCTTAGTTTAAGTATATAAACAATTTTGATTGCGTATAACTTTTTAATGAATGGTCCGATTTGAAAAATGTCTTCTACATTTCGATAGGTATTAATAAACACTATAAAATTGCGCTTATATATTTTTAAAATCTTAAAAGATGTGGCCTCCAGACACATTTGAAAATCGTTTATGGCGATTGTGGGCGTTAGGGGGGGCGTGGCACCTCGATGAAACAAACTTGCGCTGCGTAGGAAGCCCAAGAATATGTGTGTGAAATCTCAACCTTCTAGCTTTTATAGTTTCCGAAATCTCAGCGTTCATACAGACAGACGGACTGACGGACATGGCTAGATCGACTCGGCTAGTAATCCTGATCAAGAATATATATACTTTATGGGGTCGGAAACGCTTCCTTCTCCCTGTTACATACTTTTGCACGAATACAATATACCCTTTTACTCTACGAGTAACGGGTATAAAAAGGTAAGGCTGGGTGTTACGGACGGGTCAGAGCGCACGCAAAAATGTTAATCGGCTTTGGCTCGTCGGCTAGTGGGGTGGATCTTTGCTTTAACCCGTCATTGCCTATTAGATTATTATCAGAACTCAGATTGCATGCAAGGACAAACCAAAACTAAGGCCGGGGAGAGAAATCACTACTACGTTTGGGCTATTGTCGGGCGTAAGGCCCCCTACACCAGCGATCGGATCTACCGCTTCACCACCTCAGCTGTTAAGAAGGCGGCATTCAGCCCATCCTTCCATTGGCCGTTCCCTAACCATTTTCTTTTACTTAGAACGGCCCCTTCGCGGTTATAGCTTCACGCGGGTCTCATGTCCGCCGAGGACAAACACACAAATTTACCACATTATAAACATATTTTTATTAACTAACAAATTAAAATCCTAAACGAATCAAAATTGCTGAAAACACTAACCCAGACTAACATCAAATACAATAGTAGTATAAAACAACAATTAATAGGAAAAATATCATAAATAAAATAGATGGCAATAATATATAATAAATAGCATAAACATAATAAATATCATAAATAATTCTTATAGTAGGTGCAATAAATAGATTTTAAAAATATATATGATAAAGACGGCATGCCAATTTAATTTGCTTTTATTTAAGACTTAAAAAAAAGTCAAATATAAATTACTTTGGATGGTGTGGTCTTTCAACTTTGTATTTACGTTACGTTACGTTGACATATCACCGTTCCCACTTACTTATTAAATCCAAACGTGAGCGTGAGCGCAAACGCAAAGCGATTTACGATATTGGCGCGTTGAGTGGGTTTATGCTGATCAAATCTACGGTATTGACACTCAATTTCGCGATTGTCTCTACTTTCTCATTCTTGGGCCGTTACGTAATTTTAATTCGGCAAATTACATTTAATAAATTTTCTAACGTTTTCCCTTCGCACACTCTCACCACAAAATACAATTTAGAAAAGAATTTAAAATTGCCGCCTACCACCAAAAACTATATTTATTTTATATTTTTAAACGCTCTCCAATTTTTCCAAAGGCGTCCTCGAAGAAAGCGCTTTTTTCGAAGTCGGCTGAAAATGCTGCGAAAAGAGAAAAAGGTATTTTTTTTTGGGGAAACAGGGGCTTTCACTTTGTCATTTTCAAATTTCCTTTTCATTTGTTTTACAATAAGTGGCTATACAATTTTTCCCTTTAAACTTTAATTTTCTTCTATATGAAAGAGGGAACGCAATCCCAGAGTTTTGGCAGCACACCGAGCCTCAAACACTTCAACCAATTCACAAACATGCACTTTGAAATACCATAAAAAAAATTTACTTATGATTAAAAAAAAAACAATTTTACTCGGTTCTATTCTGACATTTTTTTTATTTACTCTTATTTCTTCTTTCTTTTTTTCTTTCTTCTTCACGGCAAAAGAAATGTGAGGTTAAATGGCCTTTTTCGGCTGGTTTTTCTCTGTGGGTTTTTACTTCTCTTTCGGCCACATTTTAATGGTTTTTTTTTTCAAACTTCTTTTAAGATTTAAACGGAGTCGGGGACTGGGTAAATTTAAACCCTCACGCAAGACATTTGAGAACTTTTAAGCACTTTTCCTTCCGCGATTTTCTCGGTTCCGCGCCGATCGTAAGTCTCGTAGTAACTGGTCGCCCTCTCCGAAATCGAACTCCAATGAGAACTTCTGGCTCAGCTGCTTGCAGTTTTAAGTGTTCCCGCCGGTGAGGAATATCGTAGATTCTGGTCTATGATCGCCGAGCCTATAAATCACATAAAGTGCTGCTGATCGGACCCGTTGATTTTCTTCGAATTATTTTAGACTCACCCCCAATAATAGGACTCGGCCGAAATGGTTAAATTTGGTTGCCTTTTCCCTTTGAAAATCTTCCAGATAGGCCCGCTCAGCCCAAGCACTGTTGGCACACTGACTTTGACGATTCACTTCTTGATCGGTGGAAGGTTCAAATGGAAAAGAACGCTGATGCCGCTTGCCAATGGCGGCAAGCCCCTTAACAGCCAAAATGGAAACCGCTCTCAGCAGAAATCAACTGACATTTCGCCCTGTTGACCTATTGCTTTCACTTACCCCTAACCCTAGCTCGGCAACCAACCCACAGCTGGCGCCAGCTCCGATCCGTTCCCACTTGACTAGCAGCTCTACAAAAGCTATTAAGAACTATAAGAGGAGAACCGTGGTATAAACGGAATGAAAATATTCATAAAGATCTAAACGTAGGCTTAGTTAAATACGAACTCGACAAAGCGAAAGCAAAGTATAATCTCAAGTTCCAGGCCCATCCTAATGACCTTGCGCGGTCTCTAAGCTGGACCACTAGGTATACACGACTCCGGCGAAGAGACCTCCCCAACCAGCAACAAGAGTTGGGGCCGTTACTCCAAACAATTAATTTGTAATTAATTGAAATATATAAACCAGATTAAGATTTGCCAACTTTTTCTTTGTCTCTAAGAGAGAAGATTCAATAAATAAAAAACAACGGTAAAAAACAAGAAAGGAAGCCAGCTTCGGCCAGCCGAAGCTTATATACCCTTGCAGATCATTCCTATTAATTTACAAATCGCAAAAATGTTAAATTTCCTATTATTTCTCTTATTTCCGATCGTTCCTATGGCAGCTATATGATATAGTAGTTCGATTTTGATAAAATTAAAATCGAAATTCGGAAATATTTAAAAAGAGTCATATCCCAGAGTAGAAGAGAATACAATAAAAACCAACGAAGCAATAATTTATTTCTTATTATATTCCCATTAATTTTGCAATCGTTCCTATGGCAGCTATATGATATAGTCGTCTGATTTTGATAAAATTTTATTCGAAATTCAGAAATATTTAAAAACTAATATTCCCAAGATTAGAAGGTAATACTTCAAAAAACACTGAAGCTAGAATTTTTTTACCGTTTTTTTTCCGATCCTTCCTACGGGAGCTATAAGATATAGTTGTCCGATCCGGTTGGTTCCGACTTATATACTACCTGCAATAGTAAGAAGACTTTTGGGAAAGTTTCATCCCGATAGCTTAAAAACTGAGAGACTAGTTTGCGTAGAAACAGACAGACGGACAGACGGACGGACAGACGGACATGGCTAGATCGACTCATCTAGTGATGCTGATCAAGAATATATATACTTTATGGGGTCGGAAACGTCTCCTTCACTGCGTTGCAAACTTCTGACTGAAATCATAATACCCTCTGCAAGGGTATAATAAAAACAAGAGAGAACGCCATAGTCGGGTGCCCCGACAATCAGATACCCGTTACTCAGGTAAAGGGAGTGCGAGGGAGATGGAGATAGAAACTTTGAACACGCATAACTTTTTAACGAATGGTCCGATTTGAAAAATTTCTTCTACATTTCGATAGGTATTGATAAACACAATAAAACTGCATTTTTACTTTTCCGAAATATTTATACCCGTTACTCGTAGAGTAAAAGGGTATATTGTATTCGTGCAAAAGTATGTAACAGCAAGAAGGAAGCGTTTCCGACCCCATAAAGTATATATATTCTTGATCAGGGTCACTAGCCGAGTCGATCTAGCCATGTCCGTCTGTCCGTCCGTCCGTCTGTCTGTCTGTCTGTCTGTCTGTCTGTCTGTCTGTATGAACGCTGAGATCTCGGAAACTATAAAAGCTAGAAGTTTGAGATTCCACACTCATATTCTTGGGCTTCTTACGCAGCGCAAGTTTGTTTCATCGAGGTGCCACGCCCCCCCTAACGCCCACAATCGCCATAAACGATTTTCAAATGTGTCTGGAGGCCACATCTTTTAAGATTTTAAAAATATATAAACGCAATTTTATAGTGTTTATTAATACCTATCGAAATGTAGAAGACATTTTTTTAAATCGGACCATTCATTAAAAAGTTATACGCAATCAAAATTGTTTATATATCTATCTCCCTCGCACTCCCTTTAGCCCCAATAGATGGTCGGGACACCAACCCGAGTACAGCGTTCGCACTCCCTTTAGCTGAGTGACGGGTATTAGATAGTCGGGACACCAACCCGACTATAGCGTTCTCTCTTGTTAATTTTTTAAATCGTATATAAGCGATTGTGGGCGTTAGAGGGGGCGTGGCACCTCGATGAAATAAACTTGCGCTGCGTAGGAACTCCAAGAATCTTCATGCCAAATACCAATCCTCTAGCTTTTATAGTTTCCGAGATCTCAGCGTTTATACGGACAGACAGACGGACAGACAGACAGACGGACATGGCTATATCGACTCGTCTAGTGACCCTGATCAAGAATATATATCCTTTATAGGGTCGGAAACGCTTCCTTCTAGCTGTTACATACTTTTGCACGAATACAATATACCCTTTTACTCTACGAGTAACGGGTATAAAAATTAACCTACCTGCTAAAGTTTTTGTCCGATTGACTTATATAATCTTAAGATGTTAATCTACAAGAAAGAAAATTAGGTTTTTGTTTTTTGCAAGACCCTACCATTCCCTTAAATTAAATCTATGATTAAAAAAAAAAGAAAATAAATGTATAAGAAAATGTACAAAGAAAAGACGGGAAGCTAGCTTCGGCCAGCCGAATCTTATGTACCCTTGCCGATAAAATAAATTCCTATAGTTTAAGGCTTACTCGATCGGTGCAGTTCTAGGGATTCCAGATATATTATTGCCTATTTAAAATGTTGTTTTTAAGTTTTCAAAAATCAAAACGCCTACTTCCTACAAAGTTATAATGATATTTGTTTGATTATTCCTATGGGAGCCTCCGACATATGTACTACCTGCAATAGAAAGAAGACTATTGGGATAGTTTCATCGCGATTGCTTTAAACTGCGAGACTAGTTCGCATAGAAACGGACGGACGGACATGGCTAGATCAAAGAGAATATAAACACTAAGAGGTGTAACGAGGAGCAAGAAAATGTACGGAGGCAGAGTCATTTTTGTCAAACTCGACTTACACACTGGTAAAAAAAAAAAAAAATATCACAATTTTACCATTGTTTCAATTATTTTTCCCAGTTAAATAGATCCTAATATGTAAGTTAATAGATCCTAATAATAAGTTATTAATTTTTTAAATATTTTTATAGTAAATTCAAAGATTTTTGTATTTGATTCGACTCTTTTTTTCACCCAGAATCTTTTGCTTATAATTTAAAAATTTGTTTTTTTTTTCAAGTGAGCGCCTAAAATATTTACTTTTATTTTGAAAATGGAGTTATTTATAATACCCTTGCAGAGGGTATTATGATTTCAGTCAGAAGTTTGCAACGCAGTGAAGGAGACGTTTCCGACCCCATAAAGTATATATATTCTTGATCAGCATCACTAGACGAGTCTAGCCATGTCCGTCTATCCGTCTGTCCGTCTGTCTGTTTCTACGCAAACTAGTCTCTCAGTTTTTAAGCTATCGGGATGAAACTTTCCCAAAAGTCTTCTTACTATTGCAGGTAGTATATAAGTCGGAACCGACCGGATCGGACAACTATATCCTATAGCTCCCATAGGAAGGATCGAAAAAAAAACGGTAAAAAAATTCTAGCTTCGGTGTTTTTTGAAGTATTACCTTCTAATCTTGGTAATATTAGTTTTTAAATATTTCTGAATTTCGAATAAAATTGTATCAAAATCAGACGACTATATCATATAGCTGCCATAGGAACGATCGGAAAATTAATGGGAATATAATAAGAAATAAATTATTGCTTCGTTGGTTTTTATTGTATTCTCTTCTACTCTGGGATATGACTCTTTTTAAATATTTCCGAATTTCGATTTTAATTTTATCAAAATCGAACTACTATATCATATAGCTGCCATAGGAACGATCGGAAATAAGAGAAATAATAGGAAATTTAACATTTTTGCGATTTGTAAATTAATAGGAATGATCTGCAAGGGTATATAACCTTCGGCTAGCCGAAGCTAGCTTCCTTTCTTGTTGTTTTTATATTCAAAAATATTAGTGTGAACTTAAAAGAGCATTCTGGGCATCCTACGCAGCGCAAGTTTGTTTCATCGAGGTGCCACGCCCCCCCTAACGCCCACAATCGCCATAAACGATTTTCAAATGTGTCTGGAGGCCACATCTTTTAGTATTTTCAAAATATATAAACGCAATCTTATAGTGTTTATTAATACCTATCGAAATGTAGAAGACATTTTTTAAATCAGACCATTCATTAAAAAGTTATACGCAATCAAAATTGTTTATATATCTATCTCCCTCGCACTCCCTTTAGCTGAGTTACGATTATTAGAAAGTCGGGACACCAACCCGACTATAGCGTTCACTCTTGTTTATTTTTATTTTTTTGGTAATTAGTAATCTTACAACTTTGTTTATACAATATTGTTCTTAAAAATGTTAAGGAAATGTTAAATATACATCTTTTTACTTACTCTGCCTTAGCCGGTTTTCGAACCGGGGTCCTCTCGCATCAGAGCCTTACCCATTGATCCATCGCACCATGTTAAACGCGTGTGTATATGTTCAACTTAAATGTAAACTTTACATTGTAAAGTTAACACGATCGATAACAAATATAACTTTTTAAAACAAAAATTGCAACATTTCACTTATGCATTTTATGGAAACTTAATTAAATATTATTTGTATCTTGAATTTTAAAATAATTTTGTCAAATAAACTTTTTATTCAAAATATAATTAGGTGTTAATTCGTTCAAAACGTAAAATTAAATTTGCCAGACAAAAGTCTTAAATCGTAGATTACAATAAAACAACATTGATTATACTATGTATATAACAAAGCCTTTTTATAATAATTAAAACTAACATATGGCGACTTTAGTTTTTAATATCAGTAATTTCTTTGTCAAATATGCATATTCTCCTTCTGATTATGATTATTTTTATATTTTACCGAAGGTTTACTATATGCTTTTTATTATACGGCCGTCACTCGTCAAGAGTCAAAAGCGTCGTATATATGCAATCGTCAAAAGTATCGAAACAGCTAAAAAGACGCGAATTCTGACCCCATAAGGTTATATATGCATATCTAAAAAAGCATTACAAGGAAAAAACATTATGCCAGAGTCGATCTAGCCAATGTACACGTCTTCCGTCATCGGCTGTCCGTCTGACTCATCATAGCTCTGTCTGTCTGTCTGTCTGTCTGTCCGTCTTTACTGTCTGTATTGAACGTTATATCTCGGACAAGTATAAAAATGCTAGATAGATTGGCGTTTTGAGGCCATGCTAAATTCTAGGAGTTCCTACGCAGCGCAAACTTTAATTTTCAAAAGTGTGCCACGCCCACTTTAACGCCCAAATGGCTTATATACGATAATTTAAAAATTTCAATATTTCGGAAAATAAAAATGCAGTTATTATATATGTATATATCAATACCTATCGAAATGTAGAAGAAATTTTTCAAATCGGACCATTAGTTTTTAAAAAGTTATTCGTGTTCAAAGTTTCTATCTCCATCTCCCTCGCACTCCCTTTACCTGAGTAACGGGTATCTGATTGTCGGGGCACCCGACTATAGCGTTCTCTCTTGTTTTTTGTATTTGTTTATTTAACGCAGTGTACTGCTCAATAGACTTAAAATTATATACGTAGCATAAAATAAGAACATCATAAATAAAAAAAAAAATTTTTACAATATTAAGTCGATGAAGAAAGGAACGCAATGACTTTTAGCGAATTAGCCTTGGCAGAGCTCTCATAGGATAAGAGGTGGTAAAATTAATTACAGTTATCGCATAGGATTCGGAAGGGGTCGAAACGGGAGTAGTTTGACCTGCACACAGGAAGTGCTAATGGACGGAATGGGCGAGTAGCTCTGCAAGGAACGTTCCAATTGAGGGTAGCTAACAGATCAACTGAGTCGTCGGCGCCAGTAATGAGTTTGTGAAGTAATATCACACCATAACAGGTCCGACGATCCTTTAACTTAGGTAGATCCAAGAGGCGCAACCTGTCTCTATAAGAAGGCAAACGGCGTCCCTCCTCCCAGTTTAAGCCTCGTAGTGCAAAAAAGAGAAATTGCTCTTGGATGGATTCTATCATATTTTGATAGTGCTCATATGGTACGGACGTGGCGATTGAAACAAATCTTATGGTCAAACAGGACACCAAGATCAAGAACAGTATCAACGATACATTTATCTGGATTTAGCAGTAGCTTGTTGACTAGGCACCAGGATTGAAGGTTATTTAAGTCGAGCTGGAGCTGCATGTAGGAATTAGGTGAGGTCAAATGCTTACACAACTTGACATCATCCGCAAACATAAGCACTTTGGAGAACTCAATTACTCGAGGAATAGCCAAATAGTAGAGAACCAAGGTGACTGCCTTGTGGTACCCCCGAATTTACGGAAACAGCTTTTGAACTGGACCTTTTGGGTACGATTTGTTAAATAAGAACGAAGCCATGTCAGTAGAGTTGGAGGAAATCCGAGGAGGAGGAGCTTGTGGATCAATATGGTTGACCGAATCAAAGGCTTTACTAAAGTCAGTAAAGATTACATCAGTTTGCTTTGTGGATTTAAAGCCTTGCCTAATAAAGGTCGTCAACTCAAGCAGGTTAGTTGTTGTAGACCGGCACTTTGTGAAACCATGCTGTTTAGAGGATATTATGGAACGACACTGGTGCTGCAGTTGATCGCAAATAAGTTTTTCAAAGTGCTTAGGAATAGCACTAAGTTTGGCTATGCCGCGATAGTTGCTGATATCAGATTTACTACCTTTTTTGTGTAGCGGAATAAGAGGATTCTTTCCAAATAGACGCTGTATTTGGAAAAATCAGAATGAAGTCTTATTTTAGCGTATTTCTTATAAACTTTAGTGTTTGGAAGACCATGGAGGGCTGTTAGAGTTCCTAACAGCTGTGGAAGGGACAAATTCATCAATCATGGAATAAATGACATTATGAAAAGTAGAAATGGCCTGTTCAGGAGGAAGACTATCAAGACAAGACCAATCCACTGAAGATAGGGATCTCGACATTTGCAAACTCGAAAAATGCCACTAATGGATAGTTGGAGTGTAGGATGATGAGAGTCCTCAGGAGTGGTCAATGGAGTGGTACGTGTGACAATGGCATCACAAAGGTTAGACACAAAAATAAGATCTAAAAGTCTTCCATTCGCATTGCAAATTGAGTTAACTTGACCAAGAGATAAGTCAATAAGACCGTCGACAAAATCGTTTTGATCGCCAGGAACTAGGACAATTAGATCGACACAAGGAGACCAGGATAGGTACGGAATATTAAAGTCACCCAAAATTATAAGATGGTCTGAGTCAGAGGCATATGAGGAGATATTCTGGATAGCGGGGAGGTGTTGCATATAGATCGGAGCCCCACAGCTTGGAGAAATATAGGAGTAGGTTACAAATATGTTGCAATTAGGAAGACATATTTTGACTGACAAGAATTGAATATCACCAACATTGGGAATGGATACAACTTGTGATGATATTTCAGACTTCACTGCGATTAGGACACCCCCACCTCGTTTAGAGGGACGGTCACGTCTATAGAGGAACAAATTATTGGTAAGTATTTCATTATCAGATACCGTGGGATTAAGCCAGGTTTCAGTAAAGGCAATAACGCTGGAATCGAAAGCAGCGCTGTCAGCATGCAATCTAGACAGCTTACTGAGAAGGCCACGGACATTTTGATAATGTAATACAAAATCTAGTTTTTTGGAACTGACGAATTTGTATTAATAGATGGTTCTTTCCGATCAAACTCGTTTACAATCGTATTAAGTGGCCATAGTGCAGGATTTAAAGCACGGGCAGAATTATTTTAAATGATGAAACTTTCCTTTTGTAAGCACAATTAAATTTTGTAACAACAAAGTTTTCCGGAGAGGCTTGGAGCTCATCGCTTAGGTGACCTTTAATTTCGTCAATGGTAGTATCAGGCCTTAGACGAGACACAAAAATGGCCTTCTTTGGCACGAGTGCTTGTGGCGCTACGGCTTCCAAATTCATGGCGTCTACGGTTTGCGCCTGCTGGATGACCATCATTAACTGCAGCCAGCAGTGGCCTGCGAGTTCTTTTGGAGGTACCAGGAACGCCGGCATTAGCACCGGTTAAGTTTAATGGTCGGACATCAGTTATAACGGAGGATACCGGCGGTACCGCGTTGGCGGAATGTGGAAGGTTGATTGTTACAGCACCAGGATCAGGCTCAGAATGAGAGCCAGGGGCTAGGTCTGGACAGATAGACTTAAGAGTTACAAAATGAAGCACTGGAGCCGGAATTGCCAACCTAGTAGGAGCCATGGCGGATTCCAAGGTAGGGCGCAATATTAGAGGACCCGGCAGTGGAGGCACCAGGTTATTCGAGGATACTCAGTTATTATCGACTGGCGTTGCACAGTGGCGCCTTTTGACTTTCTTTTGGCAATAAATCATAACTTTTGAACCAGTAGAGATAATTGAGTGATGTAAACGGCATTTAATAGATAATTGATCTACCTTTAAAATGCATGATTGAGGCATGGAAGAGGCGTTGCAGAGGCGTACTTACAAATCGTAGAGTAAAAGGGTATATTGTATTCGTGCAAAAGTATGTAACAGCTAGAAGGAAGCGTTTCCGACCCCATAAAGAATATATATTCTTGATCAGGATCACTAGCCGAGTCGATCTAGCCATGTCCGTCTGTCCGTCTGTCTGTCTGTATGAACGCTGAGATCTCGGAAACTATAAAAGCTAGAAGATTGGCATTTTGCATGCAGATTCTAGGAGTTCCTACGCAGCGCAAGTTTGTTTCAAAAAGGTGCCACGCCCCCTCTAACGCCCACAATTGCTTATATACGATTTTAAAAATTTCAATATTTCGGAAAAGTAAAAATGCAGTTTTATTGTGTTTATTAATACCTATCGAAATGTAGAAGAAATTTTTCAAATCGGACCATTCGTTAAAAAGTTATGCGTGTTCAAAGTTTCTATCTCCATCTCCCTCGCACTCCCTTTACCTGAGTAACGGGTATCTGATTGTCGGGGCACCAGACTATAGCGTTCTCTCTTGTTTTTGTTTTTTTTTATTTATTTTTCAATGCTTTAATTTTTAAAAATTAAAAAAAAAATTTTGTAAAAAGTTTTATTTTTGTAAACATATGTATTCTAAAAATAATTCAATAATAATAATTGAAATCAAACTAATTTTTAGTCCAAACATTTAGGAAAATAAAATAAAAATTACATTTCTTAAAAAATATCAACTGATTTCCTGAAAAAAGGTCTTGATTTTACCAGGGATGCACCCAAATACAGCATTTGGAACCGCGTCTTTTTAACTTATTTTGCCTCAAACATCGCAAACAGACGCAGCTGGAACTTTCCTAAAATCAAGAAGAATGTTCAAAAAACGTTTTAGGGAAGTATAAAAAATATATTATGATATAGTTATACCCGTTACTCGTGGAGAAAAAGGGTATATTGTATTCGTGCAAAAGTATGTAACAGCTAGAAGGAAGCGTTTCCGACCCTATAAAGTATATATATTCTTGATCAGGGTCACTAGCAGAGTCGATATAGCCATGTCCGTCTGTCCGTCCGTATGAACGCTGAGATCTCGGAAACTACAAAAGCTAGAAGGTTGAGATTTCCCACACATATTCTTGGGCTTCCTACGCAGCGCAAGTTTATTTCAAAAAGGTGTCACGCCCCCTCTAACGCCCACAATCGCCCACTAACGATTTTAAAATGTGTCTGGCGCCCACACCTTTAAAGATTTCCGAAAAGTATAAATGCAATTTTGTTGTGTATATTTATACCTATCGAAATGTAGAAGACATTTTTCAAATCGGACCATTCATTAAAAAGTTATTCGCAATCAAAAAAATTTTATATATCCATCTCCCTCGCACTCCCTTTAGCTGAGTGACGGGTATTAGATAATCGGGACACAAACCCGACTTTAGCGTTCTCTCTTGTTTTTTTTAAACTCCATCCAAAGTTGAAAAATAGTGAAAAAATTGACCTTTAGCAAATAGCGAATAACCATGAGATGCGGATATCGAACTGTTATTTGTTTTTACCTAATTTGTACTTAATGAGCACACCAATTAGGGAAACCAAACATCAGGACCATGTGATACTTAGTTTTTAAGATATTCCACCTAGAAGTTTCCTAAATTGGCTAAAAATTGCATTTTTTTTAGAGCAAAAAATTTGTCAACTTTGAAGGGGCGTATGTTTTGAAAAAATAAATCTATTATCTGTCGAATGGTGTGGGTTACAACCTTCTAGGACAAAATCAAGATTTTGATTTATTGCACTTTTTTGGCCCAAGGCGCCACTGTGCGTTGGCAGAAACTAATGAAATGTACATTAGTGAGCTATTGGAGGAGCCAGAATCCCTCATGGATGAGGGTGGATAAGTAGGAGTAAGATGGTTCATTAATTGGCCAGTTGGAGGAGAAGAAATCATTGTTTGAGTTTCCTTAATTATTTTTAGCTCATTAAACTGGGACTCAACGGCTATCAGCTTCTCGTGAAGGTGACTAAACAGCTTTTTGATCTCCCTGAAGCCAGTCCGTGTTTGCCGCATGAAGGAACGCATCTCGTCCGTAATCTTACGGCACGCGGAGCAGGTCAAAAGAAATCCAATTCGTTTGGAAATAAGATCTCCAATGCGACCATGTACGCCAACACCGGCGCTCTTACAATGCGCAGTATTATCGCATATCCAGCACAACAAATAAGTTTCGCCAGCAATAACGCCGTTGAACTCGCATTTTTTGGCTGAGCAGGATAGACTCATTTTATAATGCACTCAGGTCACTGTGCAGAGCGAAGGAAGTGCGGCGAAAGAGTAAGGCAAAGTGTGGAGAGCAGCGGAATCAAGAGCAGCAAGCTAAAACGTTTGGACTTAAGAGCGTAGGTTAGCAGGAGGGCTCATGGTGGAACTATACAAGGTGGTCTCGTCAGCTCTGCCGAGGACGTTATTTTTCAGAGAGACAAGCGCTAGAAAGAGATAGAAATAGTATTTCATTCGCACGACTGGCACAAATAACGTCCTCAAAAGAGGGCAGCTCTCGCGACGAGACCACCTTGTATAGTTCCATCATGGGAGGGCTTGCACTGATCGGTGAATTTAGGCGACGCGCACAAAGCGGAGAGCGGGAAAAGTGCCGTAAGAGTGGTAACGGACCGTCAGCTCCGGTAGGCGTACTGAAGAAGAGCGGGAGAGTAAAAACAACAACACAATACTTGCAGTGACAAAGCAGACGCTTTGTTATTGTTTGCTGGCTGATGGTAAAATTTGGTTTGTTTATATATTAAACACGTTTATATTACCTATCCGAGCTCGGATTTGTTTTAAAAAGAAAGAGTTTTTGAACCACAGAACTTGTAGGCTAATTTAGCGATTAAGTTAAAAGTTTTAGCACTCAAATAAACAAAAGATTTTGAAGCAACAGAAAAAAACGACCGGCTTAGGCGAAGGTTGGTTCTTCTTGATTAAAAACATTGATTTATTTATTTGGTTTAACTATGAAAAGTGAAATGATATCAACTATAAAAATATTTGATTTCAATATTCCTTTTTTTTCCCAGTGCACGTATTCATTCTCTTTATAGACTTTACTTCTCTCTCTCTCTCTCGCTCACTTGCTTTCTCGCTCTCGGCACTCCCCGCTGCCGAAAAATCAAAATTAAATTTATTTCTTATTTGTCGATTCTTGAATTATATTGTCGAAAAGGAATCGTCCTAAAAGGCACATGGCGCATAACGCTTCAAAACGGGCTGTGGCGCATTGCGTTAGTTGGTGGCCTGCGAATAATGCGATCGAGGTTCGAGTCCACTTTGAGGCAAAGGATTTTTTTAGCTGGATTTTTTTGTTTTTTTTTAATTTTTGTTATAGTATTTTTGTTTGTATTTTAAATTTTCTTTTGTAGTTTTTTCTTTGCTTTAAATTTTTTTTTTAGTTTTTTTGTTTGTATTTTAAATTTTCTTATGCAGTTTTTTATTTATTTATTTATTTATTTATTTATTTAGTTCTTCTTCCTAACTTATACTTATAATTTAATGCGCTAGTCACACAAAACAAGTTAATTCTGTGTCAGTAATGTTGACTTAACTCTAATTCACAAATTTTAATTATAATTATATTAAATCTATTTTATTTACGTTTATCTGTTTATTTTACGTCATGTTAGCTGCTTGGAAATGAGAAATTAATTTTGCCTTAAACTGCGCTGCACTACTAATATTTTGTATAAAGTTTGGTAATTGGTTCCATGACCTGATTGCATAAATAAAGAATTGCCGGTCAGAAAGCAGGAATCTATGCCTTATTTGAATAATTGTTTTTGCTCTACGCGAATTGGAAAATCTAAGCGTTTCAAAGAGGTAGCTAGGTTCTTTAGTAAAAATTATTTTACGTAGGTATACTAACACTCTCATTTTCATCCAGTCTGCCGAGTGCAGTTCAAATATTTTGTAAGCAAATCCTGGGACGTGATCAAATCGATGCAGATTGAATACGAATCTCGCAATGCTATTATAGGCCACTTTAATTTTGTGCTGGCTGATTGAATCACTGTTTGCAAAAACTTCAATCCCATAAAAAAGTGCTGGGATCAGACACGATTTGGCAAGCAACAAACGTATGTTTGTGGGTAAATAATTTCTAACCTGGTAAATTGTTCTAAGTAGTCCATACGTTTTTCCTACAGCTGCGTTAATGTGATCACTCCAGGTCAGCGTACTATTAAAAACAAAGCCCAAGTTAGTGGCTTTTTCAACGTATTCAATTGGTATGCTGTTTAAAACTAAGGGCTGGATGGAGTTAATGCTAATTTTCTTTTTGTAAATTATGAGGCACTTGGATTTCGCCGGATTAAGACCTAACCCGTTATCTTTTGCCCAGTTGCTTATTTGGACCAGTTCACTATTACATATATCTACACACTCATCTATTCTATGTAGGGGTCGACTCACATACATCTGGACATCGTCTGCGTACATATGGACATTACAATTTGATAACGCGGAAGGAAGATCATTCACATAAAGAGTAAACAGCAACGGACCAAGAACAGAACCTTGAGGCACGCCACGTTTTAGAGATACAAAAGAAGACGAGACATTTGAAATTACAACAGACTGACGACGATGTAGTAGATATGAAGACATAAGTTTGACGGCAGTTTTTGAAAATCTGAACTGATTTTTTAATTTTGCACATAGAACATCATGATTAACAGTGTCAAAGGCTTTACTATAGTCAAGGAGTACAAGGAAGGTCACATAGGATTTGTCAGCATAGTCACGTATATCATTTGAAATTTTTATGATTGCTGAAGTGCAACTACGATTTTCCGGAACCCGGATTGCATATGGTTTAGTAAATCATTTTCTTGCATAAACAAATTAATTTGGGCTGCCATTATGTTTTCAAAGGCCTTGGACAAATAGGGAAGGATAGAGATGGGCCTGTATTCATTGTTTGCCTTTCGGACGGGTACTATTTTGGCGATTTTCCAACTGTCTGGAAATGTAGATGTTGTTATGGCAGTATTAAAAATGTGTGTTATGTATTGTATGATTTTGGGAAGCAATAATTTTAAGAATTTAGGGTTGATATCGTCCAGTCCAACTGCATCTGATTTGATTTTAAGGATGTTGAAAATCACTTCACATTGATTGACACACACAAATCTAAACCTATTATCACAGACATTTTCAGGTACTGATCTCAGGTACATATTGTTATTGCAGATTTCAGGTAAATGGCATTCCGACAGTCTTAGGTTCAGTTCCTCTACGTCAACTGAACTGGTGTTGCTTTTTTTTTGCCTATTCCTAATGATTTAATATTTCTCCATGTTTGACTTGTAGATGTTGAGTTTTTAAATGTACGACTACAAAAGCTTATCTTAGCGGATTCAATTAATTTAGTCACTGTCTGTATTAATAACTTAAAGCGGCCGTAATGTTGTGGAGTCCTGTACCTTTTCCACTTTTGATACGCGTCATTTCGCGCTTTTATTGCCAACTTAATCTCATTATTAAACCACGGCTTAGCTGAGTGTTTTATCACTTTGCTTTTGACTGGAACAAATAAATCGTACAGGTAGCTTATGTTGTTTTGAAGCTCTGTGAGCTGCTGGTCTACCGTTGGGGATATGAAAATGTTATTCCAGTTGCAAATGTCAAGTTCGGCCATAAGCAGGTCATAGTCAATGTTCTTAAAGTCTCTAAATACTATTGATTCGTCAGTGTGTTGCATGTCAAAGTTTTAGGTCAGATATATGAGATCATGTTTTGAGAATAAGTTGATCATATACATATACTTTTGCAAGGTCATTAACAAAGAAAACATCTAATAAAGAACTGCATGTTTTGGTGAAGTGTGTTGGAAACACAGAGTTTACTAGCTTCATACCTAATGATTCCATTTCGCTCTTAAGATGAGTTTCCCGCAACATGTTACTATTAAGATCTCCAGCTAATAAAATGTCCGCATAACTTAAAGATATATCTGTTAACGATTTAATAACGTCACTATAGTTAATGTTGCAACGTGGGCGGTAAATGTATCCGATAAGGATTTTCTGTGGTGTGTATTTACTAGTAACTTCAAGAAACAAGTACTCCATTGGGCTACTATCGGGATGCTTACATATAAACTTGCACTTTAATTGTTTACAAACATATATTGCTACGCCCCCCCCCCTCGTGACTGGCACGATCCGCACGATAGACATTATAACCATCACATGATATTAACGTATCCAAGACATCTTTGGCAAACCACGTTTCAGATACACATATAATATCAACACCAGAATTCACAAATGTATATCTGAACTCCTTAATTTTTCTCGGCAGACTTTGAGCGTTTATATGACAAACTTTAAGGCCAGATCTCTGTTTGGTGAGGATGCGCAAAAGGGTATGGCTATTTGAGACTTCTAAGTTGTCTTCTATTTTAAATGTTTAAGCAAAATTGTCAGTTGCGCACGCATTATGTATAAAATAAAACTGTTACCGCCGTAATTTAAATTGTTAGGCCTGCCGCCAAATCGAATTGCCACTTATGCGAAAATGGCATCACCAACATAGTATAGTATGGCAGCTCTACGAAAAAGAAGCCACTTGAGAAAAAACCAGCGAAGCAGCAACACAAAGTTTTTTAAAGCTCTCTCTATAATTTAAAACTTGATTAAATAAAGACCGCTACACAAATTTGTCAACTCTAAACTGTTTCGCCTATACCGATCGGTGCCTCAACATTTCTTTAAAAAACTTTAACTACGCACTTCATATTCGGAACTAATTGTGAAATACACAAAGGCACTCACATACATATTGCCTACATATCCACATAAGTGTAAAAGCCATGTATGTGTAAGAAGCCACCGGGTAATACATCACTAATACATCTGAACATTGAAAAAAAACTATAAAATGGGCATGGAAAATGACACCACAGTCTGTGGAATTTGCAAAAAGACCCGCGCCTCTAATGGTACCCAAAATTGGGTACAGTGCGATAATTGCAAAGAGTGGTACCACTTTGTCTGTGCTGGAGTGAACAGTACTATTGCGCAGTTGGATTGGACTTGCGCCTTGTGCAAAGTCCCGGAAACAGGAGCGGCTTCAACAAGCGGACTGCAACATCCAATGGAAAAGGACAATCCATTTGACATACAAATTAATCAGGCCAATTTGGATATCTCGAAATTGCAATCCAGTGCAAGCCAAAACTTGAACGCCACCAATACAATCACACCATGTCCAAATAATTTGATGTTGGCAATGCTGGAGGAAACACGCGAAGCTGAAAAGAAGTACATCGAGCAAAAATACATATTGCTTTCCCAAACACAAGGAGCACACGCTATGTCACTTCCATCAATATCAATTGGACCAACTGCATCCCAGCTAGCCGCAAGACAGGTGCTATCGCCGGATCTGCCTACCTTCAATGGCAACCCAGAGGACTGGCCAATTTTCATCAGCATGTACGAAAATAGCTGCGCAATAGCCGGCTTCTCGAACGCTGAAAACATGCTTCGACTACAGAAGTGCCTCAAGGGTAAAGCCTACGAATTGGTGCGGGATAAACTGCTACTTCCAGCGCTGGTTCCAGAAGTTATCAACACCCTGAAAACCTTTTTTGGGCGCCCAGAACATATCCTTGACCGTTTGATCGACAAAATCAGGAAGATCAACGTACACAAGGACAGATTGGAATCTCTTATTGATTTCGCCATGGCAGTACGCAATGCATGTGCAACTATGGAGGCCTGCAAACTGACCTCTCATCTTGACAACCCAATGCTCCTGCGCGAGCTCGTTGATAAGCTGCCCACGCAACAGAAACTGAACTGGGCCTTACACCCCCGCTGTGACGCCATACCAGTTGTTAAGTCATTCAGCGACTGGTTGTACAAATTAGCAGAGGCAGCATCAACCGTTTTAACCGCACCGAGTTCAAGGTCCAGCACTGTGAACACTCACACACAGGCTCACCGAGGAGTGGACAGCGATGACGATTCTCAATCAGATCAAGAAGCAGCTTCAAGCCTCACATGTGCGATGTGTAAGTCCACTGAACATCAAGCTGCCCAGTGTCAGAAATTTCAGATGCTAACTACTGAAGAACGCCAGCGCGTAATTAACGAGACCAAAGCGTGCTACAGGTGCCTAAAGTTCCACCGTCGCAAATGCTTTTCAAGACGTGACTGTGGCGTTGACAATTGTCAGTCTAAGCACCACCCACTTCTGCACAGAGATGCACCGAAAGCCGAACTCGTCAGTGCCCACCATAAGGATAGCGACCATGAAGAACAATACTTCCGAATTGTGCCAGTCACTCTATATGGAAACGGAGTAACTTTCAACACCTTTGCCTTTTTAGATGAAGGCTCGTCTGTCACGCTTATTGACGAAAGTATTTTGCGAGTCCTTAAAGTTTCGTCAACGCTCGAACCACTATGCCTACAATGGACTAGCGAAACCACTCGCATGGAGGAAACATCTACCAAGGCTCACATTCAAATATCAGAAGCGGGAAGTCAAAAGAAGCTGTGGCTAAACAACGTACGCTCAGTTAAAAATCTGGCTTTACCAAAGCAAAGCGTCGATGTCAACAAACTTTGCAACCAATATTCACACTTGCAAGGACTGCCATTGCAGTCATACTTCAACGCACAACCGATGCTGTTAATTGGCGCCAACAACTGGACTTTAGCAGTACCTCGGAAGATTCGTGAAGGAAGACACAACGCCCCTATCGCCTCAAAGTGTTCACTGGGATGGAGCATTCAAGGATCAAGTAATTCAAACCGTCACATCTCCTTGCATCACTGTGACTGTAACTGGGCGGAAATCGACAGAGCTGTTAAGGAAAGCTTCAACGTAGACCCTATCGCACCGCGGGAGCTCCACTCTGAAAACGATAAAAAGGCTATAGGTATTCTGGAAGATACTTGTAAAAAAATCAACGGCCATTATGAAGTTGGCTTGCTTTGGCGCGATAAGGAGGTAACTTTGCCAGAAAGCTATTCTACGGCATTAAAGCGCCTCAATTGCCTACGAGCCAAAACCAACAAGGACCCACACCTCTTCGATCAAATACAAGGACAAATCGACAATCTCATAGCAAAAGGCTACGCAGTCGAGCTCCAACCCGAAGATGTAGCTGCCAAGAAAGATCGGGTGTGGTATCTCCCAATTTTCATTGCCCTTAATCCTAACAAGCCAAATAAAATAAGACTAGTATGGGATGCCGCTTCAAAAAGCCACGGAAAATGCTGAATGGAGCCGATTATCTGCACCCATTGACTGATATTCTAATGTCATTTAGAGTTGGTCGTATCGCCGTATGTGCAGACATCGCCGAAATGTTTCATCAGATAACCATTCAAGAAAGCGACAGACATGTACAAAGATTTCTATGGCTCACCAAAAATTCGCAGACACCAAGGATTTTTGTCATGCGCGCAATGACTTTCGGAATTTGCTGCGCTCCTTGCATTGCTCACCATGTACGAGACAAAAATGCATATGAATACAAGAGCTCAAATCCGCGCGCTTATGAATCCATAACACAGGCTCACTACGTAGACGATCTCATTGACAGCTACAAGGACGATGATGATGCCATTAAGGTTGCGTCTGAAGTCAAAAATATTCACTCCAAAGGCGGATTCATTATCAGAAATTGGATTTCCAACTCTACCGCAGTTCTTCAGCATTTCGGAGAGCGTCAAATCGACAGCCAAAATTCCAAAGACCTGGGTGGTCCTGAAAAGGTGCTTGGTATGTATTGGGATCCTACCAGTGACGTTTTTAGGTACATTTTCAGATTTGCGAGATTGAAACGAGACGTCTTGAATGGTGATACAGCGCCTACCAAACGCGAGGCTCTTCAAGTACTGATGTCCGTGTTCGATCCCCTTGGCCTTTTATCTTGCTACACCATCGGTCTGAAAATGCTACTCCAAAAGGTGTGGCGTACTGGAATAACTTGGGACGAAGAACTGCCGAATTCACTACTCGCCCTTTGGAGCCAATGGAAGACAGTACTACTGCACGCAGGAGAACTGGAGTTTCCTCGATACTATTCTAAACTGTTGCCGAATGCAGATCGGACTGACTTGCATACATTCGTAGATGCAAGTGAAGACGCCTACGCGGCAGTTTCCTACCTCCGTATAAAGCAAGGAGACGACATCGAAACTGTATTGGTAGCCGCCAAATGTAAAGTTGCGCCTTTAAAGCCCCTCTCCATTCCACGCATGGAACTCTTGGCAGCAGTAATGGGAGTAGGATTAGCAAAAAAGATAATGAACACTCGAGGACTAAAGATTGATACAACAACATACTGGTCCGATTCTAAAACCGTTCTTCAATGGCTAACTATGGACCCCCGGAAGTTTCAGTCATTCGTCATGCATCGAGTTGGTGAGATCGTAGACAGCACCAACCGCAACCAGTGGCGCTGGGTTCCGACAAAGGAGAACGTTGCTGACTTAGCTACGAAGTTCTTTAAGACTCCTGATGCATCTAGATGGATCAATGGCCCACCATTTTTGGGACAGCCGGAAGCCGAATGGCCATGCCAAGGAGTCGAATTCAACATCTGTACTGATCAATCTGAACTTCGTAAACATGTCTTCCTTGTAAGAGAACTTGATCAGTTCAATTTCGCAGCGGATTATTTCTCGGATTGGAAACGTCTGTACAGAGCTGTAGCGACCTTTATCCTTTACATCCAAAGACTGCGCGCAAAATGCAGCGGAAAAGAGCTACCAAAAACACTCAACTCTGAAATCATAGACGCTGCCAAATCGTGGATATTTAAACAGTCTCAGGCAAAAGTATATTCGAATGAGATCAGAGCCCTGAAGTCCAATTCGACTATAGACAAATCCAGCCCATTAATTGGCCTAAACGTCTACCTAGACGGAAAAGAGATCATACGTGTACAAGGCAGAGCAGATCGCTTGAATCCACAAGAAGACGCCATCGTATTGCCAAGGAAGTGTAGGATCGCCTTTTTGGTCACGAAGGATTACCACGAGAAATCTCACCATATGCTCCACGAGACGACCATCAACTTAATTCGAAGCCAATTCTACATAGCACGTCTGCGAGTCTTGTACAAAAATGTTCGAAGGGCATGTCAAAAATGCAAAAACTCCAATTCGTCGCCACAAGTGCCCCAAATGGCACCGATACCAGCAGCCAGACTCGCATGCTTTGAAAGACCCTTCACCTATACTGGGGTGGACTATTTTGGCCCCATATTGGTAAATGTTGGTAGGCACAAGGAAAAGCGCTGGGGAGTTCTATTTACTTGCCTTACCCTTAGAGCTGTACACATAGAAGTAGCATATAAGCTCGACGTAAGCTCATGCATAATGTGTCTAAAAAACTTTATGGCGCTCCGTGGAACCCCGAAAGAAATTTTCTCCGACAACGGAACCAACTTCAAAGCCACAGAGAAGGTAGTACAGGAAGAGCTCAGGAAGATAGACTTTAATGATATAACAATACAGTATGAAGCTATAAAGTGGCGTTTTAACCCACCAGCTGCACCCCACATGGGAGGAGCGTGGGAGCGACTAGTCCGATCAGTAAAGACTGTACTAAAATCAATCTGCCCGGCGAATAATTTCAATGATGAAACACTTCGCACAGCTCTCATGGAAGCTGAAACTATTATCAATTCCAGACCATTAACCTTTGTGTCCCTAGATTCAGCCGACGATGACGCCCTTACCCCAAATCACTTGCTATTAGGCTCATCGAGCGGCTACAAACCAATAGCAGATCACAACACCGATCTAAGGCTGCGATGGCATCAAACGCAATCATTTGCTGACAAGTTTTGGAAACGATGGGTAAAGGAATATACACCAACACTAACTAGGCGCAGCAAATGGTTCACTAAACGCCCCCCAATCGCCGTTGGTGATGTAGTCGTCGTCATTGATGATCAACTACCGAGGAACCTGTGGCCAAAGGGGCGTATAAGTGACGTAATAACAGCCAAGGATGGTCAAGTACGCAGAGCTACCATTTGGACACCAAAAGGAACTATGATCCGTCCAGTCGCCAAAATAGCAGTCTTGGACGTCGGATTTCAGGAAAGTGAACATCCGAAGGACCTTCACGGGGGGGGAATGTTACCGCCGTAATTTAAATTGTTAGGCCTGCCGCCAAATCGAATTGCCACTTATGCGAAAATGGCATCACCAACATAGTATAGTATGGCAGCTCTACGAAAAAGAAGCCACTTGAGAAAAAACCAGCGAAGCAGCAACACAAAGTTTTTTAAAGCTCTCTCTGTAATTTAAAACTTGATTAAATAAAGACCGCTACACAAATTTGTCAACTCTAAACTGTTTCGCCTATCATTAACATCGGTGCCTCAACAAAAACATTGATAAGAAGCTGCAAAGAACATAAAGTAAACAAAGCGACCTACATTAATTTTAAAACTAACAAATACAAAGACTATGATCGAAGGTTTAACATAAAAAATTGAAAAAAACAGATTATTCTCGAAATGAGTTCCTATGCGCGCCGCCCACATCGTTGGTCAGCTCAGAAAGCTCGCGCGAGCTTTGAATATATCGAGGTTCCCCTCCTTCGCTCAGCTTCACGTGGACCACTCCACGGCGTGTAAAAACAGCTGTAAGCTGCTTGTGCTTTTTTAGTCGCATGGCTTCTTTGAAGATCTCATAATTATATTTGGTCAGCTGTTCGTTCATATACATCAGTGCTGGCGACTCAAACCCAGCTGTAGGCTAAGTTGAGCTTTTTTTTCACGCCGGTATGCCCCAATTGCTCTCAGTAGCTCCACCTTGCCGCGTACGTTTTCCAGTTTTACAATTATTATTGGGTCTACAAATGATTGACCTGGTTGTCGCGGACGTACCCTAAAGATGGATTTGGCCACTGGAGGCGGAGTAAGTTGCAGCGAGCAACAGAGCTTGTGAAAAAGCGTCTTCAAATTTTCGCCTTCGACCTGTGGGACCCCATGCCAGCGCAAATTGCTTGCGACCGCAGCATCCTCCTCCGCGATGCATTTGGCCACCAGTCTGGCATCCAAATCGACAACTTGCTGCTTCAGCTCATCTACCAGGCCACTAGGAGGGCCTGTAGATGCCAGTTGGCCAGCCAATTCAGTGACCCGCTGTTGTAGCTCGTCTACTTTTTTTACCTCATTCTCCAGTTGAGTGACACGTTGAGTGAGGCTATGGATCTCGGTTGCCATCGCCTGGAACTTCTCCCGGAGGTTGCTAAGGACGCGGGCCTCACTTTCTCGCAGCTCGCTGGAAAGAATCTCCTTCTGCTCATCAAACCTCGCATTGATGAGTTGGAGCATCTGTGCTGAAGATTCTTCAGGTCGACGGCTCGCTTTCAAATCCGGGTTGGTTTTTTCCCGCAGGCGCTTAGCAGCTGACATGTTGCTGTTGAGTGCGTTTTTTTTTTTGGTGCGTTTTGGGTGTTTTGTTATGTTGAGTGATTTTGTTTTGTTTCGGTTTCGCAGTAATTGCTTAGTGTTTTGTTGTTGTATATTGCCAGTGAGTGTGTGTGGAGTTTTCATTTTTTTTTACTTTTCCACTGTTAGCTTTTATTTAACAAAATTAAGTTTTATTAGCTTTAATCAATTTCCACTGTATTAAGTGCACAGAATCTGAGTTACCGAGAACTTTATGGAGATATTTATGCCGACTTAACGCGAGTTTTTCTGTGATTTTAAAGCGTTTTTTGCGGAGCTCCAAATTTCACGACTTTCTTTTCGTAGTTTCAGTGATGCATAATTTTGTTTGACTTAAAAATTTTTTTTTTGTTTTTTCATTTTCTTTAATTTTTTTTTTAATTTTTTTAGAGGCAGTCGAAGCAAGAAAATTGAAAAATTATGCGACTTTTGCTACTTCGACTGCAGCATTTTAAACACTGCCAAACAATAATTTGATTTGTTAAACAAAAAAGCAACCACACTATCCCTAGAAACAAATGATTTACACCGAAATCATTCAATCCAGTAATGGTCTTTACCTTTCTTTCAATTTAAAAAATTCAAATTAAATGAACAATGTTTAAAAAACAACTTTAAAAAAAAGTTGTTTTCAGTTGGAGTTGAACTCGGTCCGACAAGATCCGCAGTTGAGCGACTACACCCCTAGCCCACAGTGCCTTGTACGGGACGTCAGACAGATGCGACATAGAGCCTATTTCACAGCAGAGCAAACGAAATTATACACTAACACAACCAAAGAATTTAACACGGACAACGCACACTAGGAAGATTGTAAGTCCACTTTCTGAATCCACACCCAACATTTTGACGTACATTCAGTTGTATGGGCGTTACACCTCTTAATGTTTATATTCTCTTTGGATAGATGGACTCGGCTATTGGTGCTGATCAAGAATATATATACTTTAAGTGGTCGGAAACGTCTCCTTTATTGCGTTGCAAACATCTGACTGAAATTATAATACCCTCTGCAAATGTAAATATACGTAAATACCCACCGGGAAAATTCCTCTGGAAAATAACATATTTTCATCAGGTTTCTCCATACAAGCGGAGGGGACAAAACCTCATTTACCCCTTACGTTTCTTCCATCTCTGGTTTCAAAATACACGGGGGTGACACAAAAAGTAAGGGGGAAATAAGGTTTCTATCTGGATCTCTGGCAATAGAACGCATGCCAAAATCCACTGGTTTTTCGCCTTCCTGCATTATAGATTTTCCACACGTGCTCAGTTATGGTTTTCCTCTATTTGCAATATCTGCTTTTCCACACCCTCGCAGCTTTGGTTTTCCAATACTTTGCAGTATCTGATTTCCCACAATAAAAAATAACTTTTTTTCATGTAATATTTGTATGTGTATTTATTAATAATATTTACAATCGAAGCATTGGAATTAAAAATTGTTAATGCCTGAAGCATTCCCGGTTTTTGCTTGGCCGAATGCAGGACTTAGGTATCCGTGTCTTGTCAGCCTGTCTTCTGAAAATATCAAAAATAATTAAGATATGAATGTAAGAATAATAAGTAAGGAATAATAAAAAGAGTAATTACCATTATTACATATCCATACAAAATTAAGGGATCTCTCCAGAAATTATGCCTAGTTCGCCATGGCCGATCATTTACCCTCTAATCAGCTGTTTTATGTCGGGGATGAGAACTATGAGAAGAAAAAATCAAATATGGGAAATGCAGGCGCAACAGTTCTGGTCCCAAGAAGTCTCAATCGGCCTGGCTGAAATAAATGTAATATTTTGATTAAGTTAAACAACTAAGTTAGTACTGAAGTACTATTCATACAACCATTTAATGAACACCGCACACCATTTACCCCTGGTGAAGATTAAAAACATTTAAGTGACACTGAAATGCAGAGTTTGTGTTAAAGATAGCATCTGGAAGCTTTTATTTATTAATGGCGAAAATATCTGTGGTACTAACCTCTGTAACGCTGAAATTAAGATTATTAAACGACAACATTTATTTTATCAGTCACCTTTTTCTTGTTTTTAGATTAAAATTAACTATTTTCACTTTTTCATTTCACTTTTGCACGAAATTTGAAATTTATGTGACCGTACGTCATATATTTGATAATATCAACATTCCGAAGAAAGATAATAATTGGTCATAATTTCGTTGTAACTTGAGGTAACACTTTTCCCGCGAATAAATATTTCCTTTAAATAACATTTTTCAGGGACCGTAATCATTAAAGGTTACGTATATTATAAGTATAGTAGGTATTTTTCGCCAATTTGATTTCATGTTAAGTGTTATCAATACTACCAACACGAATTTTTATTTTTTAACAACACTTAAAAATGGCTTAGACCACGATCGGACGATCAAATTATTTTATTTCATAGAAAATATTTAAAAATGAAAAAAACCAATAATAGTTTTCTGTGTAAGTTAATGGCAACCCTTGATAAATTTTATCAAATATTTTGATCGTCTGACCTTGGCTTTAGTCCAGCCATCATTCTTATTATTATTTGTATTATTTATACAATATTTATAAATATTTTAGAAAATCCTGGTTGTAGCTTTGAAATCAAATTGTTACAGAATCTTATTCAAAAGCCGTGTGGCACATTAAGTTTTGTTATTGAGTAAATTAAATTAAAATCATCCTTAAATATTAGGTTGTCAAAAAAGTCTTGCGGTATTTTCGCTAGTTGGCGCTGAAAGCGCGTAGTTCTTGTTTTATTCGTCGCATCTGGTCATAAATTACCTTTTTGGAAAGCTCATTTCACGTGTTTGATTGATTGTCTTTTCTTTTAAGTCGTTCGTGAGTTATAGCGTCGCAATCATGGAGCAAAATAAAGAGAAAATACGGCATATTTTACAGTACTACTATGATAAAGGCAAAAATGCATCTCAAGCCGCCAATAAAATTTGTGCAGTTTATGGACACGATACAGTTTCCATTTCCACCGCACAACGATGGTTTCAACGTTTTCGTTCTGGTGCAGAGGTGGTCAAAGAAGGAAGGCCTGTCGTAGACAATTGCGATAAAACCGGCATAGTAGTAGCCGTAGCAGCGGTCAAGAGCTTGGCTTAAGTCATCAAGCCGTTATAAACCATTTGAAGAAGCTTTGAGTCTCTTAAAAGCTCGATGTAAAAAAAGAAAAAAATAATATAATAAAAATACCGCAGGACTTTTTTGACGACTTATATCCAAGCAACAGCAGTACACCTCGAAACCCAAAGCGGCTACCTAAACCTAGCCTCTATATACTGCCCACCGCGCTTCGCTATTACCGAAGCAGAATTCCTAAACTTCTTCGATGTATTGGGTGACCGCTTTATAGCAGCTGGTGACTACAATGCAAAGCACACCCACTGGGGATCTCGACTCATCAACCCCAAGGGAAAACAACAATACAACTCGATAATAACTCCACGAAACAAGCTTGACTTTATTTCTCCGGGTAAGCCTACATATTGGCCAACAGATCCAAATAAGAAACCTGACCTGATTGATTTTGCTATCAAAAGAAGAGTGCCGCAGGCTCATGTTCGTGTGGAGCACTTATCAGATCTATCATCAGATCATTCGCCCATCTTGCTTCACCTCTACGACCATCCTCAGGTTACAGAACGCCCACATTCTCTAACTACTGGTAAAACAGTCTGGCTCAAATACAGAAAGTATGTAAGTACCCATATTAATGACTGCCCAAACATTTCATGTGAAGAAGACCTCGACAATTCAGTTGAAGCGTTACTGAATGTTATTACACTGGCTGCACAACATTCCACGCAACCTATAACATCTAATAAACCATTTAACAGTAGACGTGCTTCTAGGCACATCGAAGAACTGCTATACAATAAGAGAAGGCTTCGTCGAGAGTGGCAAGCCCATAGATCCCCAGCCTCCAAGGAGCGCCTAAAAATAGCCAACTGCATACTCCGCAAAGCATTAGAAGCTGCGAAAAATAGAGATGAACTATCCTTTATGAAGCAACTCTCACCAAATAGCAAACGATATCCACTGTGGAAAGCTAAGTCAGGCATTTGTCCACCAATAGAAAGTGAATCACCCCTACATACGCAAACAGGAACTTGGGCCCGCAGCAACGAAGAAAGGGCGAATACATTTGCCCTCCATTTAGAAAATGTCTTCAAACCACTTCCTGCAACGAATAGCTTTGTGCTGCCAATAATCTCCAATCCTGAAGCTAGCCCGCAAATTATATTCCATACAGAAGAAGTTACAAGAATCATGCAGTCCCAAGACAAAAAGAAAGCGCCGGGTCACGATCTCATCACCCCAAAAATGATTATAGAACTGCCAAACTGTGCAATACATCTTCTAACCATAATATTTAACAGCATGATGAATTCTGGATATTATCCTCAACAATGGAGGAAGTCTGTCATCATAATGATCCATAAAGCCGGAAAGGACAAGTCCCAGCCATCGTCATACAGGCCAATCAGCCTTCTGCCGTGCCTATCAAAGATATTTGAAAAGCTGCTCCTCAGTCGCATCAAGCAATACTTACAAGCCCACAATGCAATACCAATGCACCAATTCGGATTTCGTGAAAAACACGGAACTATTGAACAAGTGAACCGGATAACCTCCGAGATTCGAAATGCATTTGAAAGGCGAGAATATTGCTCCGCTGTCTTTCTGGATGTCGCACACGCCTTCGACCGCGTGTGGCTGGACGGCTTAATTCATAAAATCAGATTAATACTTCCACAAAGCACCCATACAATTTTGGAGTCCTACCTACAGAAAAGAAGCTTTGCATTGCGATGCAAAGATTTCCTCTCTGATTATCATCCAATAAAAGCTGGAGTACCCCAAGGAAGTGTGCTTGGGCCGACATTGTATATTATTTATACAGCCGACCTCCGCCGCAACACCTAGTAGATCACCTCGTGCTTCTAGAACAATGGCTAGCAGACTGGCGCATAAACGTTAACGAACAAAAATGTAAACATGTTACTTTTACCCTAAACAGGCAAACCTGCCCTCCACTATCCCTGAACAACGTTATTATGCCACAAACAACTGAAGTAACATATCTAGGAGTCCACCTGGATAGACGACTCACTTGGCGTAAACATATCGAAGCTAAGAGAAATCATTTAAAATTTAAAGCCAGCAATCTACATTGGCTAATTAAAGCCCGCTCGCCACTAAAATTAGAGTACAAAATACTTTTGTATAATGCAGTCCTAAAACCAATTTGGACATATGGCTCCGAGCTATGGGGAAACGCATGTGCCAGCAACTTAGAAATAATCCAGAGAGCTCAGTCAAAGATATTGAGAACTATAACAGGAGCACCGTGGTATATACGGAATGAAAATATTCATAAAGATCTAAACGTACGCTTAGTTAAAGACGAACTCGGCAAAGCAAAAGCAAAGTATAATCTCAAGCTCCAGGCCCATCCTAATGACCTTGCGCGGTCTCTAATCTGGACCACAAGCTATACACGACTCCGGCGAAGAGACCTCCCCACCCAGCAACAATAGTTAGGGCCGTTATTCTAAATAATTAATTTGTAATTAATTAAAATATATAAACTAGATTAAGATTTGCAAACTTGTCGTTAGTCTCTAAGAGAGAAGATTCGATAAAAAAAATCCTGTTTAATAAAAAAATAAAAAAAATAATATTTTAGAGAATGTGGTCAGCAGACTTATTGGTCTGTAGGACGCAACAAGGTTCTCCGGTTTACCTGGCTTGGGTATCATTGATATCACAGCACACTTCCATTGTGTGGGGAAGTGGTGGATACGTAGCATGGAGTTATAGAAGAGAACTATGAACAGGATGTCTTTCTTGGGTAACGCCTTTGCAATCCTGCTGTCAATTCCGTCGAATCCTGGAGCTTTACTGCGATGTAGCTTGCGTATTTCAAGACAAACCTCTTCCTGGCTGACATGACGGATTGGTTCGATAACTGGGGACGGAGCATTCAGGAATGAAATTGTGTCTTCTATGCTTCAGACCTAGCTAGGCTGAATGGCCGAAAGCGCATCTCTAGCTCGTCAGCAATCGCCATCGAAATCTCCGTTTCTGATCTGCTCCATGTGTTGTCAGCACGCTTTATTAGGATTCGTCGAGGCGGTTGTCTTTTTATATTCCTTGTTGCTCTCCAGAGGTTGAATCCATGTGGTTTTGTGGGATCAGCATTGCGGAGCAATTCGACAAAATATTCGCTCTTTGTTTTGTGCAGGAGCTTTTTTAGATCGTCCTCATCTCGACGGTATTCTCGTTTGTCCGAGGGTCCCGTGTACGCATAAATCTGCGACGCAATGCCCTTTTTAATCTCACCAGATCCAGGACCTCAGGTTTTAAAAGCGCCTGAGGTGGCTCGGATGGATTGCTTGGGCTTTGACCGCAGGTTGATGATTCAGCAGCAATGTGAATATTTCGCACAAACATCTCAGTAGCATCGTCAATGTCCTCAGGAGGTGCATGTTTAGGGTGACCAAGCCGTTAATCGCTTCCTGGAATTGTGGTATACTCGCATTCTGAGGCAAGATGCAAGTCCTCCGGGAGAGCTTATATGCAGCAATTCTGTACTGAATTATAAGAGGGATGTGATCCGAACTCAGGTCAAAGCTTTCCGAAATGTTTAGGCACTCGGAGCGAATTCCTTTGAAAATGGCGAAGTCTATTGCTGATGGTGTGCGTTGACTGTACGGGTAATGTGTTTGTCCTCCGGTGGCAAGGATCTGCATATTAGAGGAATATATGAGATCTGCTAGAGCTCTGCCCTTGTTAGTAGAGTTTCGAGATCCCCAGAGACGATGGTGTGCATTCCAATCCCCTGCGATTAGGAAATTTGGGCCTAGCTCGTCTAATAGCTGCTGATAATCTTCAGAAGAGAGTTGGGAGTTTGGCGGACAGTAAATAGACGCAATGACTATTTCTCCTTGGTCAGTTTTAACTTTGACTTCAACGCACTGAGCTGTTTGATATTCCACACTTAAGAATTGATAATAGTGCAGGCATGACTTAATGATAATGGCGGAGCCTCCGCGATGGCGATCAGCAGGATGATTAGCTAGTTGAACGTCATATCCCCGCAGCTGTTAGTAAGATCTGGAGCAGAAATGTGTTTCGCTGACCAACATAACATAATGACCAACAACATAATGTTGCTTCACAAAAAGTTCCATCTCGAGTGCCTTGCTGGCCAGACCGTCGGCGTTCCACACACCGATTTTGAGTCCAATTTGACTCATGGTTGGATTTGATATGAGGGACATCATTGACATCATCATCTCGAGCATTTTGTCAAATCGGGCTAAGAGGACTGACATTTTATCTTCAGATTGTAAGAAGATTTGCTCTTGTCGGTTCCATTGCTTGTCGTTTTGTTATTGCTGAGAAACCCGATGATGTTGCTGCTGGAAGGGCCGCTGCTGATGTTGTAGGCAGGAACCTTGGTGCTGCAGTAGGTAGGAGCTGCAATCGGTGTTTCTGGTTGCTGCGACCGATGGAGTTGTTGTCATATCCCCGCAGCTGTTAGTAAGATCTGGAGCAGAAATGTGTTTCGCTGACCAACATAACATCGATATGATGTTGCTTCACAAAAAGTTCCATCTCGAGTGCCTTGCTGGCCAGACCGTCGGCGTTCCACACACCGATTTTGAGTCCAATTTGACTCATGGTTGGATATGATATGAGGGACATCATTGACATCATCATCTCGAGCACTTTGTCAAATCGGGCTAAGAGGACTGACATTTTATCTTCAGATTGTAAGAAGATTTGCTCTTGTCGGTTCCATTGCTTGTCGTTTTGTTATTGCTGAGAAACCCGATGATGTTGCTGCTGGAAGGGCCGCTGCTGATGTTGTAGGCAAGAACCTTGGTGCTGCGACCGATGGAGTTGTTGCCTCCTGATGTTTATTCCTAATGGAGGAAATTGGTCCTGATACTGCAGCTGGGGTCGTCTAACCTGTTGGGATTGCTGTCGGGAAGGACCGTTGGCAACATTGGCATAAGACCGTGCTCCATTGACATTTGATCGAGCAGTTGTCCGTGGTGCAGAGTTTTGTTGAGGAGGGATGTATGATTTTTTCGTCTATTTAGTTTCTGCTGGTAAACAATACAGCCCTTATAATTTGCTGTGTGGTTATCCCCACAATTCACACACTTAACTGGATGAATATATCGCTCGCAGGCATCTATGACATGTTTCTGTCCACATCTTACACAGTTATGGTCCAGAAAACAGTTATTTTTTGTGTGGTTAAAGTCTTGGCAACGATGGCATTGGACGACTTCATTCTTTTTGTAGGGAATTTCCACTATAACCCGATAACGACATAGAGTCTTTATTTCGAAGATTTCCTTGTTGCTTGCAGATGGTTCTAGTTCAACAAACACTAGATTGACAAACTTTGATTTGTCGGAGCGCATTCTAGGTCTATTAATAAAGCGAACAACATGGCCAAGCAAGGTTAAGCTTTCCTTTATGTCTTCGTCCGTAATGGAGTGATGATCACCTCGAATAACCACACGATATGATCTTTCCTCTTTGAGCTGCCAGGAGTGGAACGGGACCTTCTTTGCAATTAGAGCTTTGGTTATAGCTCTATACGAGTCTGGATCAGCAGCAAGGATCGAAACTGAATTGTTTGGAAGGCATTTTAGAGAGTATTTTGACGGATGAACGTTCTTATCTGTTTATCAGTTTATATTCTCGCAATTATTTATTACAATTGGGGGTGGCTTGTGGTCGGTTGGGTTATTGGTTATGTTGACGTTGCTATTGTTTAGATTATCGTTAGTGTTACTGTTGGTGAGATCGCTTTGGTTGTTGCTGTTGAGATTTACATGGCTTAAGCCAGTACTGGTACTAGCCTGGTCTGGGTTGTTCTTCGTCAGAAAGGCATCCGCGTCAAAATGTTCGTCGGTAGTATCCATGACAGAAAGTTCCGAGAATCGGTTGGTGGATTGAATCGTTTTGGGGCTGTTCGAATTTCTGTGGATTTTATTGGCGGAATTGGAAGACCTAGACTCTGGACGGTCCTCATCGTCGCCGACGATAGCTTCTAGCTCTGGTTCTGCGTCCTGGGGTGGTAAGGTTTGAGCGTTGGACGATTTGGCATTAAACTGTTGGTTAAATCTGTTTAGTGATGCGTTTAATGCAATGATCATATTTTTTTGAGTATGAGCCACCTTTGCTTGGATGTCAAAGTCGTCGGAATCCGACATATTGGATGATATGCAATGCTTTGCACTGCTTTACCGTCTTCCTGTACGCAATGCACTATTGTGCAAGCTCCACGTAGGCAGACGTAGCCTAGTGGGCAAGCCTTGCAGGCGGAAGGTACTAGGTTCAATTCCCAGTTGTGGAGATCTATATTTATACCCTTGCAGAGGGTATTATAATTTCAGTCATATATTGTAACGCAGTGAAGGAGACGTTTCCGACCACATAAAGTATATATTCTTGATCAGCACCAATAGCCGAGTCCATCTAGCCATGTCCGTCTGTCCGTCTGTCCGTTTCTATGCGAACTAGTCTCTCAGTTTTAAAGCTATCGCAATGAAACTTTCCCAAAAGTCTTCTTTATATTGCAGGTACTACATATGTCGGAGCGAGCCGGATCGGACCACTATATCTTAAGGCTCCCATATGAATAGTAAGATTTTTTTATTTTAAATTTTATGTAGGCGTGGTGATTTTGAACAATTAGAAATCATGACAACCAAAACGTATTCAGTTCAGTTGAGTTCAAAGTGTTCATGTGTTCAGTTCAGTGCTCAGAGTTAAGTTCAAAGCTAATAATAATAATAAATAATAAAAAAGTTTTCGGTTCAACTTAACGCTAAAACAGGTCAACGTGAAAACAGTTTCTTGTTCGGCTCAACAATATCAAAAGTTTTATTTGAAAAATTGTTAAAAATTTCTACAAATTATTCAAAATGCCGCCACTGTATATCGTTAACAATTAGCGCCTTGAAATACTCTAAAGAAAACGGAACAAAGCGTTAAGTTCACTGTTAAAAATAAAAATGTACATTGCTTTCTTTGACTTTTTATTTTAACTGCAACGGTATATAAACTTCGGCTTGTCGAAGTTAGCTTCCTTTCTTGTTTATTTTATTTTGAATACATTTATTTACAAATTTGAGTTCGAATTTGGATTCGAATTAGCGGTAATTTGCATAAACAACAGATTGCAACTGTTGCCTTTCGGTTTCTGTTTCACTTGTTTTCGCGAAAAACACAGCTAACGGAGTGTCTCAGCACTGACACTGCAGCTTTAGCTGTCTGGTTTACAAAAACAAATTGATTTGCCACGAAGGTGGACTTGTCCATAGACTCTTCACAAAGAATTTCCTATAAAGTATATATATTCTTGATCAGGATCACTAGCCGAGTCGATATAGCCATGTCCGTCTGTCTGTCTGTCTGTTTGTCTGTCCGTATGAACGCTGAGATTTCGGAAACTACAAAAGCTAGAAGGTTGAGATTTCCCACACATATTCTTGGGCTTCCTACGCAGCGCAGTATAAATCGGACCATTCATTAAAAAGTTATGCGCAATCAAAAAAATTGTATATATCCATCTCCCTCGCACTCCCTTTAGCTGAGTGATGGGTATTAGATAGTCGAGCCACCAACCCGACTATAGCATTCTCTCTTGTTTTGGCTTACAATCAGACATTGATCATTTTCAAGTATGGTGTGAGTATATACTCTATATTGGAATATTGTTCTTCGGTTTTGAGCCCACAATACCAAGTGCACATTGACCGTATAGAGTCGGTACAAAAAAAATGTCTCCTTTTTGCCCTTCGTAGTTTGAACTGGGATCAAAACGTAAGGCTACCTTCCTACCAGAGTAGATTATTGTTGCTTAATTTACCGACATTTGATAATCTTATAAGAGGTCATATTGATTCTGTAGAATTTGTAAGCCGCGTTGTGCCACTTGTTTGTACTCATAGTGCATCAACGTCCATCATATATATATAATATTTCAGAATTTCAAATTCAATTTAACAGCAATCGGACTAAATATATAGCTGCCATATGAAGATAGATACATTATCGTAGAATCGTAAGAATAGCATCGTAGCATCGCATTATGGAAATGCACACGAAATCTGAAAAGACAACCTCTTCACAGGTTTTCTCTTAAACGAAGCGATGGCACTTGGGCTCACAGTGATTCCGAAATAGCAGATATATTTGATCTGGAAAACCGATTTACTCCGTTCGATTTTGCAACCGACCAGGAAGTTCGCGGTTTGGACTCTCTTTCGGTCCTCCTGTTGTTTTGCGAAAGCTCCTGGTATGGATAAGGTAGATGGTAAAGTTGCAAAGTCACTACCCAACTCTGTCATTGCGCAGCTCTGCCTTCTCTTTAATGCGTCTCTCAACCTTGGCCATTTTCCATCCCCTTGGAAACGTGCTCTAGTTACAATGGTCCCCAAAAAGGGCAAAGTTCTGTGCTCCCCTGAGTCCTACAGGCCAATAAGTCTCCTGTCCACGTTTTCCAAGATTTTTGAGCGGATCGTACTTAACACGCTCCTGGATATTGACACCTTTAATGACGCTCTACCAAACCATCAATTTGGTTTCCGTAGTCGCCACTCCGCTGTCGAACAGGTTCACAGAGTCGTGAACCACATTCTAGACGCCTTAGAAGGTCTTAAATATTGCTCGGCTGTTTTTCTTGATGTCAGACAGGCTTTTGACAGGGTTTGGCATGAAGGTCTATTCTATAAATTAATGCCACTACTGCCTGAGGGACTCTGGAAGCTCATTGTGTCATTTTTGGACCATAGGATGTTTGCCGTTGAAATCTTTCTGGACTACGTCTAATTCGTGCTGGTGTCGCATAGGGAAGCGTCCTTGGCCCGGTTCTGTACACAATTTACAGTTTGGATCTCCCAAACCCAGCGGTTCGTGGTACTCTCCTTGCCACCTATGCAGATGATACTGCATTCCTAGATACTGAAAGCACCCCCTCCTCGGCCTCGTGGCGTGTCCAGACATTCTTGAACGAGTTTGAATGTTGGGCCTCTCGTTGGAATATTGCGCTAAACGTTGATAAAACTCAACACGCCCCCTTTGCCCTTCGACCTGGCCGATCCCGTAGTCTTTACTTGGATGGTGATAGACTTAAGCACGAGCAGAGAGTAACATACCTCTGTGTTACCTTAGATCGCCGTCTATGCTGGAAGGGTCAGATTGACCGTGTCTGTGGGTCAGCAAGGACGAAACTGGACAAAATGGACTGGCTACTTCGCTCAGATAGCGGATTATCCCTTCAGGCCAAGGTACGTCTCTTTAAAGCCATTGTTCTCCCGACCCTTGCGACACGTCGCTAAGAAGGGTTCAGACTTGCATCACAAAAGCATTACGAAGGATGCTTGGGGTGAAGTGACATCATTACGTTGAAAATAGCGTTTTATTTCGAGACACAGGTGTACCAACAGCTACTGAGATGATAACCATGCTCTCGAATCGCTACAGGGATCGGCTCCTGGTGAATTCCAACCACACCTCGTCTTGCCACACCACTGAGCCGACGTCGTCTCCGCAGACGACACCCCGCGGACTTATGGATTCTCGGCCGTGATTGAGACGGGCGACTTTTGTACCGTATTAACCCAGATGTAACATGCCTATGCCATACTATGGCTCACCTACCCGCAAATTTCGGAATTATTTTTTCTTTGCTATTTCATCGACAAACATGAAGACAAGAACCATTTCTTGTGAGGCGTGTTAATAAAGAATGTGTCTAATTTTAAATTTGACATTTCAATATACGGCCCTGTTCTATTGGGTTGGCAAGAAAGTCATGTCGTTATTTTTAGTAATCGTTTTTAATCTAATTTATTTACGACTAATCGAGCGTTATGACTGTGAGTATTTTTAATAACTAATATCCATTTGAATAAATCTTTCTTATGAAATAACCATACTTTCAAAAAAGCATGCTTTTTTTAATAAGTACTGCAGTATCAAAAAACGAAAATAAGACTACGAATAAAAAAAGAGGATTGTGCTTGTGATTGTGTGTGATAATGAATAAAATTAAGGAATACAAATACAATTAATTGCAATTTTATATTTTTAAAGGAATTTTTAAAAATTAAATTCATTTTTATAATTTTCTAGCTTTTAAATATCTGATTTAGCTATTTTTTGACCCGGCTGCCATCACCACTCATTTTTGTTTACATGTCGCCGCCTAGGATAAAACTAAAATTTGAACTTTGTCAACCGAAAAAAGTTGAAAAATCCGAACTTCAAAAATCCACCATAAGTCCAATTTTTTATGAATTTGGGCCATACTCGGCTTGTTTTGTCCGGTGGGATGTAAACTTTAAGTTTGTACCCATTATAATTTTCCAACGGATTTATTTCGAGTTTTTACGATAAATACAGCCGACCTACAGAGGACCAAAAAACACATTTTTCATCTTTGTCGAGCTGCTGCGCTGCCATTACTTATCCAATCATATTGATCTGTATGGCAAAGTTAAGCTCTGATCTATTGACTTTATAATGAAACAAAAACTGGCCCAATTGGGTGGATATTTGCCGAGATATAGGAAGAAATTCGAAAAAAGTCCGATATTTAACATTTTGAACTTTAAAAAATCTTTAAAAAAAAAACTGTGCCATCGAAAAAAAAATTAGTGGTATTTTCGTGATTTGGGGGTCGAACACTAACAGAATTTGCCATCAATTGCTTTGGAGCTCTCCAAGAATATTATTTTGTAAACTAGTGTTATAAGTCCTGATATAAATAAATCATCTTTGAAAATATTGAAAAAAAACGACATGACTTTCTTGCCAACCCAATAGTATTCACTTCCGAAAGATTCACACGGAAGTATTTGCCTGGCGGATTTAAGCATAAAAGCATAAAAATTAAATATTTAAAAATACTTCGCGTTAGATTTATAAGCCAACATTATATTTTTGATATTCCTCGATGTTTTATGTTCATAATTGAATCATCGGAATCGGAATTATTATATTAATAATATTTTGCGATTGCACCGCAAAACCCTGTAAATTGTATCCTGAAGGCCTTAAATCCCCGCCCTTGTTTTAAATAATGCTTGGATTGGGCCAAAATGTCATGGTACGCTGAAAAAGAATTTTTTTTTTAGATAATTTGTAAACATCCTTATTGTGCCCCCATTATTTATGTTAAGAATGATTATTTATCCGAGCTACGTAAAAACATGTTTTGGACCTCGGCAACCATTTCTTTTCAGAATTGTGTAGCGCTATATGCGAAAATTGTATAGAACTGCCCAAAAACAGCTATCTAAAATACAAAATTATATTGCAATTGGTTATAAGACTAGTTATTGACTGTTTCTTGAATATTATGCGTTAAGTGTATACATTGCAAATGGGCAAATATACAAATCAATAGCGGGCCAAAATATATTCCGCCCTTTGGCTAAACAGCCCATAAGGCTGCCCTTGCAGTCAGCTGTTTTATTTCACTCGAAAGGGGAACAAACAAGGGAACTTTTATTACGTTAAAGGGTAATCCGATAATGCTAACGAATTCCCTTCCGAGTTAAAACTGGAACAGACCGGATTGTCAGTTTGGATATTCACCTACTAATGTTTAATGTTACCCGTTACTAATTTTGTATTCGTGCAAAAGTACCCAGCCGGAAAGTGAGAAGTTGGTTTTTAGTGTACTTGAAATCCTGTTCGTTTTTGCAGGCGGTGGTGTGGGGATAGATAATTTCTGAGCGTTAAATGGGGTGGGTTTTTAAATAGGATCAATATCAGGCCACTTATGCGCTGTGTGATTTCTGTGGCACTACGATTATACTATTTTTTAACAAAAAAATCACCAACTTAATATTCAAATATTCAAAATATTCAAAAATCTTGTTCTCACATTTATCTTTGATTTTTAGTAATTTTAAAATTTGTAGAAAAAATATTAATAATGTTTAATCAAATAAATTAAACTATATAACTATAATCATAATATTTATGGAAGATTTTAATTTATTTTACTCAATAACAAAACTTGCCGTGCTTCACGGCTTTTGAATATGATTCTGTAACAATTTGATTTCAAAGCTACAACCAGGATTTTCTAAAACATTCAGAAATATTGAATAAATAATACAAATAATAATAAGAATGATGGCTGGACTCAAAAATTATAGAATAAAGCCAAGTTCAGACGATCAAAATATTTGATAAAATTTATCAAGGGTTGCCATTAACTTACATAGAAAACTATTATTGGTTTTTTAAATTTTTCTATGAAATAAAATAATTTGATCGTCCGATCGTGGTCTAAGCCATTTTTAAGTGTTGGTAAAAAATAAAAATTCGTGTTGGTAGTATTGATAACACTTAACATGAAATCGAATTGGCAAAAAATACCTACTATACCTATAATATACGTAATCTTTAATGATTACGGTCCCTGAAAAATGTTATTTAAATAAAATATTTATTTGCGGGAAAAGTGTTACCTCAAGTTACAACGAAATTATGACCAATTATTATCATTCTTCGGAATGTTGGTATTATCAAATATATGATGCACGGTCACATCAGTTTCAATTTCGTGCAAAAAGTGAAAAAGGTGAATAGTTAATTTTAATCTAAAAAACAAGAAAAAGTGATTAAATAAATGTTGCCTTTTAATAATCTTTATTTCAGCGTTACAAAGGTTAGTACCACAGATAATTTCGCCATTAATAAATATAAGCCTCCAGATGCTATCTTTAACACAAACTCTGCATTTCAGTGTCACTTGAAATGTTTTTAATCTTCACCAGGGGTAAATGGTGTGCGGTGTTCATTAAATGGTTGTATGATTAGTACTTCAGTACTAACTTAGTTGTTTAACTCAATCAAAATATTACATTTATTTCAGCCAGGCCGATTGAGACTTCTTGGGACCAGAACTGTTGCGCTTGCATTTCCCGTGTGTGATTTTTTCTTCTCATAATTCCCATCCCCGACATTAAACATCTGATCAGAGGGTAAATGATCGGCCATGGCAAACTAGGCATAATTTCTGGAGAGATCCCTTAATTTTGTATGGAGATGTAAAAATGGTAATTAAACTTATTATTATTCCTGGTCTTAAATTCATATCTTAATTATTTTAAATATTTTCAGAAGACAGGCTTACAAGACATGGATACCTAAGACCTGCATTCGGCCAAGCAAAAACCGGGAATGCTTAAGGCATTAACAATTGTAAATAATATTTATAAATACATATACAAATATTACATGAAAAAAAGTTATTTTTTATTGTGGGAAATCAGATACTGCAAAGTATTGGAAAACCAAAACTGGGAGGGTGTGGAAAAGCAAATAGAGAAAAACCATAATTGAGCACGCGTGGAAAATCTATAATGCGGGAAGGCGAAAAACCAGTGAATTTTGGCCTGCATTCTACTGCCAGAGATCCAGAAAGAAACCTCATTTCCCCCTTACTTTTTGTGTCACCCCCGTGTATTTTGAAACCAGAGATGGAAGAAACGTAAGGGGTAAATGAGGTTTTGTCCCTTCCGCTTGTATGGAGAAACCTGATGAAAATATGTTATTTTCCAGAGGAATTTTCCCGGTGGGATGGTTAGGTGGACTCGGCTATTGGTGCTGATCAAGAATATGGTGTGTTTTTAAAAATATTTGAATAGATATCACTATTTTCAAATATGTCTAATTGAAAAGTATGAAACAAAAAATTGTTTCTGAACGAGATGCAGATTTAGTCTTTTCAGGTTTTTACAATAGGGAATGAGAACACCGGGGATTGTAAATAAGAATTAACTTATTCAAAACAAGAAAGGAAGCTAGCTTCGGCAAGCCGAAGTTTGTATACCCTTGCAGTTAAAATAAAAAGTCAAAGAAAGCAATGTACATTTTTATTTTTAACAGTGAACTTAACGCTTTGTTTCGTTTTCTTTAGAGTATTTCAAGGCGCTAATTGGTAACGATATACAGTGGCGGCATTTTGAATAATTTGTAGAAATTTTTAACAATTTTTCAAATAAAACTTTTGATTTGTTGAGCCGAACAAGAAACTGTTTTCACGTTGATCTGTTTTAGCGTTAAGCTGAACCGAAAACTTTTTTATTATTTATTATTATTATTAGCTTTGAACTTAACTCTGAGCACTGAACTGAACACATGAACACTTTGAACTCAACTGAACTGAATACGTTTTGGTTGTCATGATTTCTAATTGTTCAAAATCACCACGCCTACATAAAATTTAAAATAAAACAAGAAAGGAAGCTAGCTTCGGCAAGCCGAAGCTTATATACCCTTGCAGATCATTCTATTAATTTACAAATCGCAAAAATGTTAAATTTCCCATTATTTCACATTAATTTTTCGATCGTTTCTATGGCAGCTAATTGATATAGTAGTTCGATCTTTTTAAAATTAAAATCGAAATTCGGAAATATTTAAAAATAGTCATATCCCAGAGTAGAAGAGAATGTAATAAAAATTAACAAAGATATAATTTTTTTCCTATTAATTTCCATTTAATTTTTCGACCGTTCCTATGGCAGCTATATGATATAGTGATCCGATTTTTTAAATATTTAATTCGAAATTCAGAAATATATAATAAAAAATATTCCCAAGATTAGAAGGTAATACTTCAAAAAACACCGAAGCTAGAATTTTTTTTAACGTTTTTTTTCCGATCCTTCCTATGGGAGCTATAGGATATAGTTGTCCGATCCGGTCGCTTCCGACTTATATACTACCTGCAATAGTAAGAAGACTTTTGGGAAAGTTTCATCCCGATAGCTTAAAAACTGAGAGACTAGTTTGCGTAGAAACAGACAGACGGACAGACGGACAGACAGACAGACGGACAGACGGACAGACGGACAGACGGACGGACAGACGGACATGGCTAGATCGACTCGTCTAGTGATGCTGATCAAGAATATATATACTTTATGGGGTCGGAAACGTCTCCTTCACTGCGTTGCAAACTTCTGACTGAAATCATAATACCCTCTGCAAGGGTATAAAAATCTTACTATTCATATGGGAGCCTTAAGATATAGTGGTCCGATCCGGCTCGCTCCGACATATGTAGTACCTGCAATATAAAGAAGACTTTTGGGAAAGTTTCATTGCGATAGCTTTAAAACTGAGAGACTAGTTCGCATAGAAACGGACAGAAGGACAGACGGACAGACGGACATGGCTAGATGGACTCGGCTATTGGTGCTGATCAAGAATATATATACTTTATGTAGTCGGAAACGTCTCCTTCACTGCGTTACAATATCTGACTGAAATTATAATACCCTCTACAAGGGGACAAAAATAGACAAATAAGTCTTATTTTTTAATTTGTATATAGAAGTTGACAAATAACTCTTACGCTTCGATTTTTATTAAAAAATTAAAAAAAACGAGTTATTTGGCAACTGTTATAATAAAAATTGAAAAATGAAGATTGAATTGAAATAACTCTTGAACTGTGGGGTGCATTGGTTTAAAATTTATATCTACGTCCCCAAAATATTTTTAAACCCTTGCAGAGGGTATTATAATTTCAGTCAAAAGTTTGCAACGCAGTGAAGAATACGTTTTCGACCACATAAAGTATATATATTCTTGATCAGCATCAAAAGCCGAGTCCATCTAGCCCTGTCCGTCTGTACGAACTAGTCTCTAAGTTTTAAAGCTATCGCGATGAAACTTTCCCAAAAGTCTTCTTTCTATTGCAGGTAGTACATACACTGGTCGGCATAATTATTTTGACAGATTTGAATGTTAACTGTACTCACATTTTGAACTTTTAATATAAACTTTTGGCACCTATAGAAAGAGCACTTCCATTCCGTTTAAGTGACACAAAAATGTTCTTAACCCATTAAGCACCCTTTGAAAAGTTAGGACATTTTCTGAAAGTCAAATTTTAAACTTTTTTCCTGGGGCTTAAAACAAAAATGTTTTGATGCAAAGTGTTTCCCAATCAAAATTAATAGTAACTGCAAAAAAAAAATTAAAAATATTTTTCCTTGTATTTTTTATGATTTTTTGAATGGAACGATCTCAGTAAAATATTGTATGAAAAGGAGGAAAAAGCGGCTAAAATTGTCATTTTTAGCTATTTTCAAAAAATTATAAAAAATACAAGGAAAAATATTTTGAAATTTTTTTTTTGCAGTTATTATTAATTTTGATTGGGGAAAAACTTTGTATCAAAACATTTTTGTTTTAAGCCCCAGGAAAAAAGTTTAAAATTTGACCTTCACAATAAATTGTCTTATTTTCTAACTTTTCAGAGTGTGCTTAATGGGTTAAGAACATTGTTGTGTCATTTAAACGGAATTGAAGTGCTGTTTCTATAGGTGCCAAAATGTTTCTATTATAAGTTCAAAATATGAGTAGATTTAACTTTAAAATCTGCCAAAATAATTATGCCGACCAGTGTATGTCGGTACGAGCCGGATATCTATGGCTCCCATAGGAATAATCAAAAAAATAAAAGAAAAAACATTGTAGAAAGTAGGCGTTTTGATTTTTGACATTGTAAAAACAAGATTTTAAGTAAGCAAACCTGCAAGGGTATATTAACATCGGCTGGCCGAAGTTAACTGCCTTTCTTGTTATAATAATAATATTTGTTACATTTTAAAAAATATTTATAAATATTATAATGTTATAATAAATTTTAAACCAATGCACCCCACAGTTCAAGAGTTATTTCAATTCAATCTTTATTTTCAATTTTTATTATAAAAGTTGACAAATAACTCCTAATTGTTTACAATAAAAATTTAAGCGTAAGAGTTATTTGTCAACTTTTATAATAAAAATTAAAAAATAAAACTTATTTGTCAACTTTTTTGAATAGGTTAACTCTTATTTACGATCCCTGGTTTTTGGTGTACAATAACTCATTGTACAGTGAATAAAGTTTTACAACAAATTACAAAGCCTACTGAATTTATAAAATGTTAAAGATTGCAGATTTCTTTGTAATATTGTAACTTATCCACTAGCAGAATAATTTAAAACCTAATGAAAGAAACGAAGCGACGTCAGTCATTAAAACTTATTTATTGTTAAAAAAAATATAAATTTGAATTTTACATTAATATAAAATATTGTGGGATTTATTAATAGAGCTCCAACGGAGCTCTTAACAGCTGACCAAAATTCAACAATTCAACAGTTTAGGGAATACCCTGAGTATTTTTCAGATGGAAAGGCATACACATAGTATTGAAAAAGAGTTGCAACTCTAAAAAAGTGTACTTATTTACTATCGGTAGTGTGGATACTCTTTAAAATATTGTATAAGTACACTAAGGACCGGTTTCTCGAGTGCCGGCTAACATTTCTCGAACAGATAAAGTCCCTACTATGACATTTTGGCTTTCTCGAGCATCAATGTGAGAGCTAACTTTGAAAAGGACTTGGACTCCTCACTAATCAAAGCACGCCATTTTTTGCGCTTTACAGCTCAATTCAGTGCGTCAACAGCACTCTGTCATTGTTTTTCGTTCAGATAAATTAAAGGAGTCGAGAAAACCAATTTGCTTTTACGAACAGTTTATCTGGTCTTTAAGTTACTTCTGGTAGAATACCTTTTTTATAGTTACGTAACTATCCGTATAGGTCAATTTTACCAATCAATTTTTTTTGTGTGTACGTACTAGTAGAATCTGTATGAAACATATTTACTCCCTAGCTTTAAAAATCTGGTTGCCAGAACAACAGATTCAGATGTTTTAAACTGGCGCTATCTTTTGGAGAGAATAATAATAAAATTGTTGTGTTTATTTTGTTGTTGGGAGTGTAACTATTAAATGAGTAAAATTGACAATCCGATGGTTTAACTATTACATTACGTTTAACTATTACATTGGTTAAATTATCCAATTAAATTTTTGTGCGTTTTAAATGCGATGATCAACAGGCAGAAAAACATAGAAATCTTGGAAAACTAAATTGAATAATAATAATAATTAGTTCTACTAACAGTCGACAACAACAAAATGGCTTAAAATGAGAATTTTTTTTTTTGCCATTTCTCTGTTATAAAGTTTGCCAAATTCGACTTAAAATGTTGTAATCATGCTTTTTCGGCACCCGCATCTGTGTGCGGAAGGAATGATGATATTAGATACCCTTTGACCAGTTAATAAATTTAAACGTAATTATACTGTGTTAAAAAATTATCCCTTTATTTATTTAGCTCGCTGGATGCCATAAAATGGTAATCGCTTCGAATCACCACTTTAAACTGTGTTCGTCAAAGTCGCAAAAAATGCTATAACTTGCCAGCTTTCGGTCAAACGGATTTTATCGAATCAGATACTCCAAATAATTACAGGATTTCTTTTTAAGGGGGAAATACGAAAGAAAACATAGCCATGCCATACAGCTGGGGTCAAAATATTAGTAGTGCCGTCGCAAAGTGGAGCCTTTTGACTTTTTTGTGGTAATATATCATAACTTTTGAACCAATAGAGATAATCGAATGATGTAAACGGTAAATGATAGATAATTGATCAGAGCTTAAGACAGGGAGTGGGCGTGGCAGAGGCATACTTAACCAACAAAGTCAAAATTTATAAAAAAAAAATTCATTTTATTCCAACAAAAAAAAAAACAATTAAAAAATTTGTTTTTTGTTTTGTTTCTTTTAATGCTTTAAATTTAAAAAATTAAAAAAAATAATAACAATTTCTGAAAATAAATTAAAAAATTTTGTTTGTCATTTTATTGTTAAAGACAATTTTATTTTAGTCAAAAAATTTAAGAAAATAAAATAAAACTTATGTTTCTTAAAAAATAACAACATAGTAACGGATTACCTGAAAAAAGGTCTTTATTTTACCAGGGATGCGCCCAAACAGCTGAAATCGCAAACAGACGTAGCTGGAACTTTCCAAAGATCAAGAAAAATGTTCAAAAAACGTTTTAGGAAAGTATAAAAAATATATTGTGATAGATTTTTTGTGTTAATTTCCAACCAAAGTTGACAAATAGTAAAAAAAAAATTGTCCTTTAGCAAATAGCGAATAACCACAGTTTTTACTTAATGAATTAATTAATTAATGAATTAATTAGGGAAACCAAACATCAAAACCGATCGATACTTAGTTTTTAAGATATTCCACCTAGAAGTGGCCAAAACTGGCTAAAAATTCCTTTTTTTTTTAAATCGAAAAATTAATCAACTTTTAAGGGGCGTATCTTTTAAAAAAATTCTGATATTTATGGGAGTTATATTTGAAAAGAGGGATCAATTATCTGTCGATTGGTATGCTTTACAACTTTCTAGGCCAAAATCTAAAATTTGATTTATTGCACGTTTTTTGGCCCGAGACGCCACTGTGCGTCGTTGCAGTTTATCTTATCAAAGTACAATTATACGAAAACGTTTTCAAAATGCAAAGTAAAATAAAATTTATATGAAGCGTTTTACTTTTTAAAATGTTTAGCCCCTTATTTTGCACCTAAAACTTTTGATAATTTTCTCTGTGTACGGATAGTTGCGTAACTATAAAAAAGGTATTCTACTATTAAAAATAGTTATGTGTATTTTGTTTTTGCTTTGGGTGTGTGTATTCGCTAATTGTGTGTATTTTGTTGTTGTGAGAGTAACTATTTTATTGGTAAAATGGACAATTCTGTGATTGGGGACAGTTTTACTTTAGTTTTATTGGTTAGATTTACCACTTATGTTTTTTGTGTGTAGGGCGGAGGCTCACTATTTAATAGTTGATTTTACAAAAAGGGGTGTCACAGAAACCGGATTTGGGGACGGTTGGTTTTAGAAACCAACAAATCAAAACCGTAGGGGTCTCAGAATTGTTAGACTTTTCTAGAAGTTTTGGAGTAAATTTGCTCTGATTTTCGGAATATTTGCTTCAAAGCCTACTATTCGGTTGGTTTTAAATCGTGTACATAAATTTAAAACGGTTTCTGTTACACCGAGATTTGCTTTTGGGGGAAAATTTGGTTGGAAGAAATTTCTGTGACAGTTATAGTTTTGTTTTTGGGCGTATGTATATGGATATGTTTTCTTTCGCTTATTTCTCCCTTAAAATTCCCGTACATTTTTTTAAGTATGGAATTTAAAAGAAAAAGAGCGTCACTTTTCAAATGAGTTGACTGGATAAGACACCAAGCTGGCGAATTACAGCATTTTTCTAGATTAAAGGTCCTTTTTCTCAGAATCCTTGCGTCGGGGGAACATTTTGGCGTACACTGTTCAAAATGGTGATCCGCAGCGAATACGATTTTATGGAATCCATCGGAGTTTGTAGGCTTCAATTCAAACCGCATAACAGTGCGCGCGATTTGTGGGCGTTACAATGGACGTGGCATCCTGCTGAATCAAACTTGCGCTGGGCAGTAATCAGTAGAATTTGCATTTTTAATTCCAACTTTACAACTTTTATAGTTTCCGTGATCTCAGAGTTTAGACAGGCAGACAGGCGGCCGGATATGGCTTGATTGACTAGGCTAGTGATCCTGATACAGACGAATAAAATTGGGGGTGAACCAGAAATTTCTAAGGATGGAATTCGGGTGGAACTTGTATTAAAGTCTACCTACACGAATATCCCACCAAAAGCAAATCTCGGTGTCACAGAAACCGCTTGAAAATCAAGTACCTGGTTTTTAAACCAACCGAATAGTAGTCTTTGAAACAAATATTCTTAAAATCGGTGCAAATTTACTCCGAAACTCTACAGTTTCTGTGACTCCTACGGTTTTGATGGGTTTGATTCCAAATCAACCGTCCCCAAATCCGCCGCCGGTTTCTGAATTTGTGAAAATATAGGAGACAATATTTTACAATTTGAAAGTTTTTAATTATCGCATTTTATATGCCATTTGGTCATTCGCTTATAAAACTTCACGTGTAAAATACCGAACAAAAGCGTAGTCTATTATCTTTAAAATAAACCAAGCAACAATTATTGGTAATTGTCTAGAGAGCCTGGTCTCGAATAATCGCGAAAAAATTACCCTCGATGAACCCCGATTTGTTAAGAATTTACGTGCAGAAGTTTTTCGGCGTAAAAACGTTGTTCTCTTGTAAAAGCATTTTTAAGTTGCGTGTTTTGCTTTTTGGCATAATAATAAAGTAACGCTTTCTTGGATTTTGAGGTTTTTATCAAAACATAATTTTTGAAACCATTAACATATATTTTGGATAGTTACAAAATTATGCGCATTGTCCAAGCTTATTTTTTATGTATATATGACCTTGACCCATTTGTACCCAAAAAGACGACATTTTTGTCAAGCTGATTTAATTAAAATTTTTTTTTAATTTTTATTATAACGACAATAATATAACATAGATAAAAACATAATGTCTAACAATAAGTGAACGGAACACATTTATCTTCCGTTTACGTATACAAGTTTACGTTAACTTTTTAGCAAATGCAGAACCATTTCGTTTCTTCGGTTTCTAAGAGTACGGGTCTGCTTTGTCAAATTGTGTGATAATATGAGCTTAGCTAGCATTTGTAGCGACAGTAAAAACAATGCAATCTGATGCCGTCCTAAAATGTTTGCATTGGGGGTTGGAATACCAACGTTATTCCCATTGGTTGCCTTCCGTTTCGACTCAAAATCTCAACGCGTACATGGAAACTGAACGACAAATGAAAGCTATAGCCGTCTCTTTCCGGATAATTGGAATTCCCATAAGCCTAGTGTGCGAATGAAACGAGACCTACATCGTGAAACGAAGATAGAAGCAGGGTTTACAACGAGCTGCAATGACCTTACAGAGAGCATGATTTCGGAACAGCCCTCTTTTTTTCTGTTGCTGGTATTGGCTGGATGAAGTAAAATGAATAAGCAATATTTCATGTTTGTTTTGTTCAACTAAGTATGTAGCCAGTACCAAACACAGCACAAAGTCATCGTTAATAGGAAAAACTTATTCGAGGGCTATCCAGAAGCCATCTGAGGAGTACTCGTCAGTACTGTTCAGACCTCTTATTTCATTTGACGGAATCGTGTCGAGTGGATATTCATAATAAATTCACTGACGTGGGCTTATATGTGTTGAAATTTACATACATACTTATATTGTGCTAAAGAAACAAGAATCAGATGTTACATATTCTAAGTGAATTGGCCATAAATATTTCATCTTCAAATCGTCTTTAAATAAATCGATCTCAATAAATACACTTTCTATTGAGATTCATAAATTTTAAAAATTGTTATATATAGATATATATACAAATGTACAACATTAAGTGAGTGGAATTTAATATGTTAATATGTTGTGTGTTATAAACTGATTTGACAAAAATTTAGTTTTTTTAAGCTATACGCTTTATTTTGGATAATTCTGAATATGTGTCCTAAAAAAACTTAATTATAATTATAATTTAAAATTATTATATTAAATTACAAACTATTTTCAACTTTTTTTAGCCAAATAACAAACTAAAAGACTTTGTAGCTAATTTAAATATATAGACATAGTAACGGATCCAGGATTTTATTCCAGGGGGTATTCCGATCAAATATGTTAATGTATTTTTCCATTACCACATTTCGTTTGAGTTGGAGGGGTTCCATGGGTATTAGTATTTGATTGACAATCTTTATTTAAATAAATTTCGCACTATAGTGTGGTATAGCAGGTAAAGGGGTTGATACTTTGAACTTAAATTATTACCTTAGGGGAGCGCAAGCCCGAGTTCAAGCCCACCAGATTACATGCTGTAAATATTTGTATTTTCTCTAATATACTTCTGCCCTTGCGTATTAGAAGGCTAGCGGTTAGCGTATTTGCCTTATAACCTTGCGGTCATGAGTTCGAGCCGCGGAGAAGATATCATTAGTTTTTTTAAATTATTCCTTATGTTACGTTTGCAATATCAATCTATAAGATTGAATCAAAAATAAACAAAAACAAAATAAATAGGTTCAATTTTCTATTTTTCATTGTTTATATGACAAAAAAATAATACAAATCGTTCCTAAATTAAAGAACAATCAGTATTGACTCATTCTGTGACACCGATATTTGCTTTTGCGAGGAAATTTGGTTATAAGAGATTTCTGTGACTGTGCTATAATAATGTTGAGTCAAAATCTCCACCCGTGTTCCGCAGGTCCGATTTTCATCGAACTGTTTGGCTTTGCCTGTTCACAACAAACAGGACATTACAATTTTTATCGTATAAAAATTCCATTCTAACGGTATCACTAAAAAACAAGAGAGAACGTTATAGCCGGGTGCCCCGACTATCAGATACCCGTTACTCAGGTAAAGGGAGTGCGAGGGAGATGGAGATAGAAACTTTGATCACGCATAACTTTTTAACAAATGGTCCGATTTGCAAAATTTCTTCTACATTTCGGTATTGATAAACACAATAAAACTGCATTTTTACTTTTCCGAAATATTTAAATTTTTAAAATCGTATATAAGCGATTGTGGGCGTTAGAGGGGGCGTGGCACCTTCTTGAAACAAACTTGCGCTGCGTAGGAATACCAATCCTCTAGCTTTTATAGTTTCCGAGATCTCAGCGTTCATACGGACAGACAGACGGACAGACGGACATGGCTATATCGACTCGGCTAGTGACCCAGATCAAGAATACTTTATAGGGTCGGAAACGCTTCCTTCTAGCTGTTACATACTTTTGCACGAATACAATATACCCTTTTACTCTACGAGTAACGGGAATAATAATAGCACAAAATGTTTCACTTTGTAATTTTACGTTTTTCATGGAATGCCAGTGTACCGCGGCGAATCAGACAAGAAATCCATTTAATACCTTAATAACAAATTGAAAATTAACAGCCATACTTGTTTTTCGAAGACTTTTCGATGTCCCATTTGATATGAATATATTCAATTCAAGTATTTATATTAATATTTTTCGGATTCAAATCAACATTTGTAATTGTTATGATTTTGTATCGTATTGGTATGAATTCGAATTATTTTAGTATGGAAAAATTGATATGTACAAAATGAGGAGACATTATCAATCAAATATTGTTATTTTTTTCTCTATGTAGAATATTGAATAATTAACGATTTTTAATTGACTTACTTTGACCATTTCCCAAATCAATTTACGTTTGTTTTGTTTTTTTTTGTGTGAAGACTCACACTCATAATTATAACCATTTTGATCAAGCATCCTCCATATATGGACTTTGACGGAAATTTGTCTGCGATAGTAAGGTGATAGTTTTTGGTGCAATTGGAAAATTTACTACAAAACCGAAAGCAAACCAAAGCCGGGAAAAATGTTGAAACTTATTGCTCATAACTTTTTAATGAATTTATTTGAAAAATCGGTTCTTTAAAAAGGGGCTAAACAATATTAAAAAAGGTATTTCTTGTCCCAATTTCAAAAAATAATAGAATCCGTCGTTCAGGGGCAAAATAAGCAAACAGAGCGATACATATTATAGATTTCCTGTAATCGTGTATACTGCACAAGCACTTTTGGTAGAAAAC
>JBAMCF010000651.1:0-93003 GCA_037075285.1 Drosophila lutescens
AGTTTCCTGTGGTTCTCTTCTGCGATGCACAGTGGTCGCTGCCATAGGCCAAAAATCAAAAAATTGATTTTGAGATATTCCAGCGAAAACCGGTTCTACGATCAGCTGATTGTCCAAGCTTTACGACACAATAGTTTTTTTTTTTGGAATTTCAAACGGGACTTTCCAACACTGGAATGCAAAGTGCGAGAACGTGCTTACTTACTTTCAATTTGTCAACAGTGAAGTGCAACGAAGTGAATTAAAAAAATAACCCCAATCAAATATAATGGACATTGTTCATAACGGTATATACTTTGTTTATACAGATACATGAATTAATAACTTGTGCTGTGTTTTGTGTAAATAAGTGGTAAAACGTGCGTCCTATTTAATTCGTAATTGTTGTGCGTTACAATGTTTTAGGTAAAGTTTTAAGTGCTTTCACCCGGTTTTCCTCCAATGATGTTTATATCCTGTTTTTTAATAATATTTCAAGATTATAAACATGTTTTGTTCAGCTGCCGAAACTTGCCGATGCACTTGTGCCATTAAAAAATGCAACCTTACCTCAATTATTTTAGGAGCTCTTTCTAGGAGGAAGCACTTTATTGTTCTGTGTCTGTGTGTGCTTAGTTGTGGTTGTAGTTTCTTTTTGATGTGTGTTTTATGTTTTTTAGATTATTTTGTCGTTTTATTAATGTTTTCTTTCATTAGGAACAAATACCTACTACCATTATTCTTGAAAGCATGTTTTTAGCATTTGGCAGAATGAATGCAGCACTCAACCCCAAAGAATTAAAAATGTGCTGGATACTTTAATTGAGGGTTTTAAAAACTCAGGATATGAGCTGGATGTGGAGGAATTAAATAAACAAATATCCTACATTTGTTATAAGATGGATAAGGTGGGCGTGGGAGGTGGAGTGAGTAATCACTCCCATACTTTTATTTTAAAGTTCCAAGTTTGTAAATAACTTACATTAAAAAGTTCAGCCTATTATGATTACAAGAAATGAATTTATGACTGCTGTCTCATGTGAACGCAACCACCTTGCATCCACGAGATATGATGTCAGCCGGGTTTTCTTTCCCTGGCACATGACGCCAAGAAATGTTCGATGATTTAGTTTGAATTCCTGAGATCCGATTAGCTAGAAAGCAATTTAATTGGGAAGAGTGCATAGTGAGCCAGTGTAATACGATTTTGGAGTCTGTCCAGAAAACAGCAGCTGAACTTATGTTTTATTTTGTTCCACGTATCGCAAAGAATAGATGCAGCGCATAACTCTAACCGTGGAAGAGAAAGGACTTTAATTGGGGCAACCTTTGACTTTGCTATGAGTAAATGCGATTCCACTGATCCATTTTGAATTGAGCGCAGATATATAAAACAACCGTATGCCCGTTGTGAAGCATCTGCGAATCCATGTATTTCGCAGTCATTCTTAGGGGAAAAACCCACATATCGGGGTATGACGATTTGGCCTAAATTGTGCAGGTCAGGATAAATAGATTGCCAACGATCTGTTAATTCTTGAGGCAGTGTTTCGTCCCAATCCAGATGACTCATTCACAGCTCCTGCACAAATATGTTGCATCTTATAACCACAGGTCCCAACAAGCCCAGTATGTCATACAAGCGTGCAATAATTGAGAGAATGTTCCTTTTCGTCATAGTGTTCATTTCTGGCAAATCGAACCGAAAGCAAAATTCATCCAATTTGGGCCTCCACGACATTCCTAAAGTTTTTCTGATATCTTTGCTGTCTAACTGGAATCGATGTTCCTTGATATTATCATCCAACTTCCTAAAATTCCATTTGGCTAACTCTAATCCGGCACAAGACAAAATTCCAGTAACTTGATCAATCTTCAAGTTTAAATCCTCAATGCAGTCAGCTCCTGTAAGGAGGTCATCGACATACATCTCCTTAGATATGATTTCGGATCCTATAGAAAACTCTTTCCTATATTTCTCTGCGATGAAATGCAAACTTCTGATGGCGAGAAACGGTGCACAAGCGAGCCCATATGTGACAGTATTCAACTGAAATAATTTCAACGGGTCAGAAATATTGTGCCTCTTGGGGATGCACAACGAATTGCCGATACATTTTTGTTATATCAGCTGTTACAGCATGCTTATACAGCCTAAATGAAAGCAGGGTTAAGAGAAGGTCCTGCTGAACTGTCGGTCCAACCATTAAAATATTATTTAATGATACTCCTGTCGAAGACTTCGCAGATGCGTCAAAAACTACACACAACTTTGTTGTTGAGCTGTCTGGACGCAGTACAGTGTGTTGCGGAATTACAAAATGAGGTTGATTTGAGTCAAAACTATCCAAAGGTTGCATGTGCCCCAGATCAATATATTCTTGCATGAACTCACAATACATTTGTTTCTGATCGGGTAACCGTTGTAACCGACGCTCTATTTGCCAAAATCGTTGCATGGCAATTTCCACTGAACTTCCTAATTGTTGGGTAGATTTTGAGAAAGGAAGCCGAACTTGAACTCGACCATTCTCGAGAAAAACAGAATTTTCACAGAAGTGACGATCACATTCTTCCTCTTCAGTTGTATATTGGCTTTGAGATGGTTCTGGAAACGATTCTATTTCCCAAAACCTTTTTAGACTTTCATTCCGTTGTTTGGACTGCGAGATGTTGCACATCAGAACATTGGCATTCGCCCTAGATTGCGGGTTGTCAACAACTTGTCCGCCAATAATCCATCTAATCCATCTAGTGTTAAGTAGGCATGGCAGCCGAGGCCCCAGTGATAGTTTTCCGCCAGTGAGCAGTTCAAAGAATTCCTGGGTGCTTAGTAAAATGTTAATTTTTTGTGGTTTAAAAAACAATGGGTCAGCCAAATCTATTCCGTCAGGAATCGACCATGTCGATGATTCTATACGAGTGGCGGGTTGAGTCAATGCTATTGTCTTGGTAACAGCAAATTGCAATGACCATTCGTCCGCAGACAAACGTGAGCGTATTGTCGTCGAGACTGAGAATTGAAGTTTTGCTCTAACATCTCCTATACCAGAAACTTCAAATTGTTTACGTTTTCGCCGAAGCTGTAATTTGTTGGCTAAAGTATCTGTGATAAAATTAATTTCCGAGCCAGAATCAAGCAAGGCCCTTGCTGGGTGGAACATTCCGTGTTTATCCTGGATAAGAACTAGAGCGGTCGGGATAAGCGCTCGATTTGATTTACGAGATAGACATGCAACTACTTGTGTGGAGCAACGAGGTTGCTCGTTTGTTTGTTCTACATTTGGTTGAGAAGTTTCCTGTGGTTCTCTTCTGCGATGCACAGTGGTCGCTGCCATAGGCCAAAAATCAAAAAATTGATTTTGAGATATTCCAGCGAAAACCGGTTCTACGATCAGCTGATTGTCCAAGCTTTACGACACAATAGTTTTTTTTTTGGAATTTCAAACGGGACTTTCCAACACTGGAATGCAAAGTGCGAGAACGTGCTTACTTACTTTCAATTTGTCAACAGTGAAGTGCAACGAAGTGAATTAAAACAAGAGAGAACGCTATAGTCGGGTTGGTGTCCCGACTATCTAATACCCGTCACTCAGCTAAAGGGAGTGCGAACGCTGTTCTCGGGTTGGTGTCCCGACTATCTATTGGGGCTAAAGGGAGTGCGAGGGAGATAGATATATAAACAATTTTGATTGCGTATAACTTTTTAATGAATGGTCCGATTTGAAAAATGTCTTCTACATTTCGATAGGTATTAATAAACACTATAAAAATGCGTTTATATATTTTTAAAATCTTAAAAGATGTGGCCTCCAGACACATTTGAAAATCGTTTATGGCGATTGTGGGCGTTAGGGGGGGCGTGGCACCTCGATGAAACAAACTTGCGCTGCGTAGGAAGCCCAAGAATATGTGTGTGAAATCTCAACCTTCTAGCTTTTATAGTTTCCGAGATCTCAGCGTTCATACAGACAGACAGACAGACGGACAGACGGACATGGCTAGATCGACTCGGCTAGTGATCCTGATCAAGAATATATATACTTTATGGGGTCGGAAACGCTTCCTTCTAGCTGTTACATACTTTTGCACGAATACAATATACCCTTTTACTCTACGAGTAACGGGTATAAAAATTCGAATAAATTATAAAGCACGGCTTAACCCCAATCAAATATAATGGACATTGTTCATAACGGTATATACTTTGTTTATACAGATACATGAATTAATAACTTGTGCTGTGTTTTGTGTAAATAAGTGGTAAAACGTGCGTCCTATTTAATTCGTAATTGTTGTGCGTTACAATGTTTTAGGTAAAGTTTTAAGTGCTTTCCCCCGGTTTTCCTCCAATGATGTTTATATCCTGTTTTTTAATAATATTTCAAGATTATAAAAATGTTTTGTTCAGCTGCCGAAACTTGCCGATGCACTTGTGCCATTAAAAAATGCAACCTTACCTCAATTATTTTAGGAGCTCTTTCTAGGAGGAAGCACTTTATTGTTCTGTGTCTGTGTGTGCTTAGTTGTGGTTGTAGCTTCTTTTTGATGTGTGTTTTATGTTTTTTAGATTATTTTGTCGTTTTATTAATGTTTTCTTTCATTAGGAACAAATACCTACTACCATTATTCTTGAAAGCATGTTTTTAGCATTTGGCAGAATGAATGCAGCACTCAACCCCAAAGAATTAAAAATGTGCTGGATACTTTAATTGAGGGTCTTAAAAACTCAGGATATGAGCTGGATGTGGAGGAATTAAATAAACAAATATCCTACATTTGTTATAAGATGGATAAGGTGGGCGTGGGAGGTGGAGTGAGTAATCACTCCCATACTTTTATATTAAAGTTCCAAGTTTGTAAATAACTTACATTAAAAAGTTCAGCCTATTATGATTACAAGAAATGAATTTATGACTGCTGTCTCATGTGAACGCAACCACTGAGAAAATCGTTCCTATGGAAGCTATAGGATATAGTGGTGATCTGGCCAATTTTTGTAACATATATTTATAATATTTTTTTAGATTTTTGGTAAAAGTTTCATAACGATAGCACTTCTAGAAGTGTTTATGGCCGCGGCTCCATACAAGCCCAACCACTGTGCGATGTAACGAAGAATGATGCAACCCGCGACAAGTCCTACAGCGAAACTTAGAAGGACAGTCAGCTGCGATGTGGCCTTTATGAAGACAGTTCAAACATAGCGCTGCCTGTTTGACCCAAGCATGTCGCTTCTCATGTGGGAGTGCAATAAACGAAGGGCACGATCCTAGATTGTGTTCTGTAGAATCGCATTTTACACAACTGCCTCTAGCCGCTAGGAAAGCCTTTTTGTGGGGGTGATTTAGTTTTTCCGGACGCTTTTCAAACTGCTTGAACTCCTGGCTTGGCTTTGCGCTGCATTCTAGGAACTGACAATGCCTAATATGTTGTAGAAATTATCCCAAGTTGGAAACTGCCTAGTTCTGACCTCGATCATAAGCATGTTTTGAATCTGAATCGACCTTTTGCAAGACTAGCTGAATTAAAATGGCTTCAAAGGCATTTTGTTCGGTGCCAAGTGAGAGAAACGAACCACGCAACGCTGCAACTGTATCTAAAATTTCTCGAAGGGAAGAAGAGTCAGATTCTTCTTCCAAGTCTATTTCTTTAATTTGCTGTTGAACCTGACACAATTGCCTAAAGTGCGATTCCAAAAGGGCCAAGTGACACTCTGCCGTTGAAGCGTCCATTGTAGTGTCTGCAACCGCTCGATCCGAAGTTCGTTGCATGTTTCGTTGCAGAAGAGTTCTTTTGCGTCTAAGTGCAGCTAGCTGTTCTTCTATGGGTGGTTTGGTCATGTTTGCAAAAGAGGTTTGAGAGGCTTTAACAAGTTTTGGAACCACTACGATAGTTTTAGAGTAACTGCAAAACTTTGATGTAAAACTGGGGTTCAGCAAGCCCGCGTATTCTGAGAAGCTTTTATGAAATAGGTTAAATAAATCACACCTTTATAACCAGATTTAACCAGATTTTCCTTTTTATTTGTATTATTTGTGTCCGTTAGATCAAATAACATGAAGTGGGTTAAATCTGCCGATTTAAAAGCTTACGTGCTGCACTTAACTGTCCAAGGTGTTCCGGTGACGTAATGACGTAATGCCGAAGAAGTCCAAGTTGAGAAAACTTTCCAACTGATCCGCTTAAATTGCTGCTATCCCTTGTGATTCCTCGCAGCTTAGTTGATATTGTTCAGGGCAGCAGTCCTGTCACGGTCGCCAATGTTTGATCCGCTGCCGAGTTTGAGGCAGCCAAAGCACTATGGGCAAAAAATTCGAAAGATAGGCATTTTTACATTTTTTTTGTTATTTACAATACTTAAAATAACCCAAAATCCATTTTCAAAGAATTTTATTTGGCGTTTTTAGCTATTTTTTCCCTTAAGAAAGTCGAAATTTTGAAATAGGGTCACACGTTTTCAAAAAGGGACGAGAAACTTTGTAGTTTTTGCACCGCGATTTCTCTGGCTATTGTAAACAAACCAAAAAAGTTTAATAGATGCAAAGAGTGAAGGTTTGTGGAATAAATTATAAACACTGAATGTTTATTATATGTGCTTTTTTGTCCATTTGTTCAATGTGTTGTTGCTTAGTTTTTAAATGACTAATAAGAAATGTATTTTTACTTTCTGTGAAGTGTAACTTGTAAGTATAGGACGGAATAGGCAAGGTAAAAATTGAAAGTTATAAACAAAACAATTGTTAATCGAGCCCAATCAACATTTTTTGCACGTTTTTCGGGAAACCTCCCTGTTGTAGTTGCATTCGAGTTCTGTCACTACACATTGCTTTATGTTTGAATCGGCAACAACTGGCAAAAATCCGCTGTGATAAAATTTGTTTTGCAAACGATGAACGGAATCGAAATAAGCGATAGTCAGCACACAATAGTTAAAAACAAGAGAGAACGCTATAGTCGGGTGCCCCGACAATCAGATACCCGTTACTCAGGTAAAGGGAGTGCGAGGGAGATGGAGATAGAAACTTTGAACACGCATAACTTTTTAACGAATGGTCCGATTTGAAAAATTTCTTCTACATTTCGATAGGTATTGATAAACACAATAAAACTGCATTTTTACTTTTCCGAAATATTGAAATTTTTAAAATCGTATATAAGCGGTTGTCAGCGTTAGAGGGGGCGTGGCACCCTTTTGAAACAAACTTGCGCTGCGTAGGAACTCCAAGAATCTTCATGCCAAATACCAATCTTCTAGCTTTTATAGTTTCCGAGATCTCAGCGTTCATACGGACAGACAGACAGACAGACAGACAGACAGACAGACAGACAGACAGACGGACAGACGGACAGACGGACAGACGGACATGGCTAGATCGACTCGGCTAGTGATCCTGATCAAGAATATATATACTTTATGGGGTCGGAAACGCTTCCTTCTCCCTGTTACATACTTTTGCACGAATACAATATACCCTTTTACTCTACGAGTAACGGGTATAATAAACTTAAGCAGTTTTTTGCCTTCTATAATCGGAAATTGCAAAAATGTCACAGAATAATGAACCGGTTCAAGGAAATCAGTCCCAGTGGCTTTCATCGAACCTAAAAATGTCAATTTTGGTAAAGGACACGCCAAGTGACAAACCTGGTCGCAAATCCTCACATTACTGATGCAGGACCACGGTTAAAGCGTAAGCTGGCATCTAAATTGGCGAAAGAAATAGAAAATTCGATGCCATTGCTTTTGCATGCTGCTTCTATTTGGCACAAAATATCAATCAAGAAGATACTTCAGTTTTGTTGCGAAAGGCATTGAATATTAAATATTTATTAACAAATATATTTTTTTTAGATCCTTGTCTTTAAAAGTATATATGTGGCGTGGGCTGTTGATGGAGACATGGTCCTATTCAAAATTTAACAAAAACCGAAATTGTATTACAGTCTTACCAACACAAATAAAATTTTCTTTAAATCCTTGCCTTCAAATTCATATATGCGGCGTGGGCGTAGGATGAAGATGCAGTCCGATTCAAAAAGCAACAAAAACCGAAATTACATCTTAGTCTTAAAAGTATATAAAAAAATTTTTAGATTTCTATCTTTAAAACTGGAGTTTATGCCTCAAAAACTGAATATTTGCCCATAGTGCAAAGGTGATATTTGCCCTTGTGCAAATGTCAGTGGTTGTTGTTGTTGCGCCGCCGCTGCCCCTGTGCAGATGGCGGAGCTCGATCCAAAAATTCAAACAACGGAGTCAACGATATTTCCTTCATGAAGTTCTGTCTGAGACTATATTTTTCTTTCGCTTATACATTCGGTTGGGCTATGCATTACAGGAAAGCTTATGATGTACCGTTTTCATTGTGGATCATAATGCTTTAGAGTAGAGGGTAATATTCTAGCATACAATTTTAACTAAAATAAAGAGGCAAGCGTGAACAACGCCATATTGGCCAAATATTTAATGTTCTTCATTGATGGCATCCCTAGTCGGCGTGTATCAACGGGTTCCCCGGAAATCCGCTTGCTTGACATTAATAAAACTGTTCAAAGGCGACCTTATCGCCATAGCGAAAATGAGAAGCAGATAGTGAGGGATAAAATTCAGCAGATGTTAGAAGCAAATGTAATAAGACCTAGTAATTCTTCGTTCGCTAGCCCAATGTTACTTGTGAAAAAGAAAGACGGTAGTGACAGGCTCCGTATCGATTATCGGGAACCTAACTCAAATACAGTGTCAGATAGGTACCCCCTACCATTAATCTCAGACCAGATTGATCGTTTGCGAGGCGGAAAATATTTTTCTAGCTTAGACATGGCCAGTGGCTTTTACCAAGTGCCTATACACCCCGATTCCGTTGAAAGAACTGCTTTTGTGACCACGGAGGGTCAATATGAATTTTTAGCAATGCCGTTCGGGTTGAAGAACGCCTCATCAGTTTTTCAACGTGCCATAGTCCAAGCCTTGGGGGATTTGGTCAATTCCTACGCAGTGGTCTATATAGATGACGTGCTGATCGTTGCAAATTCTAAAGAGGAAGCATACGAGAGATTGGAAACCCTGTCAAAGTCAGGGTTTCATTCAATGTAAAAAAATGCCAATTCATATTTACTTGCAGAGATAGAATACTTGGGTTTTGTCAGAAAGGAGGGTGAAATAAAGGCCAATCCTCGAAAAATCCCAGCACTTTCTCAACTTCCTAAACCAGCTTCAGTCACACAGATTAGACAGTTTATGGCCTAGCGTCCTATTTCAGGCAATTCGTCCCTCGATTTTCGGAAGAAATGAAGCCGCTATACCAACTAACTTCAAAATCAAATGAATTCGAGCGGAAGGAACAGCATGAGGAAGTTCGTCAAAAAATCATCAAATTTGACTGCCACATAATGCTGACTGTCAACAAAGCTATGAGTGTTTTTGGGTTTATAAAGCGTTGGTCAAAAGAATTTGACGACCAAATTACTATTTACCTCCCATGTCCGTCCTATATTGGAATATTGTTCTTCGGTTTGGAGCCCACAATACCAAGTGCACATTGACCGTATAGAGTCGGTACAAAAAAAATTTCTTCTTTTTGCTCTTCGTAATTTGAACTGGGATCAAAACGTAAGGCTACCTTCTTACCAGAGTAGATTATTATTGCTTAATTTACCAACACTTGCAAATCGTAGAATAATGCTTGGTACTTTTTATTTTTATGCATAATCTTATAGGAGATGATATTGATTCTGTAGAACTTATAAGCCGCCTAACTTTTAATGTTCCCGTTAGACCAACACGTAATTATTATCCTCTTAATTTGCCACGATGTACATCAAATTTTAGTCTGCACGAGCCCTTTCGCGCTCTATGTAATAATTATAACAAGCTTTATCATTTCATTTGCATTTCAATTTCTATCCCTGTATTAAAAACTAATATTTTAGCTCATTTGCTTCACTCCTAATTGCTTCTTTATTTTTATTATGTGTCCCGTCATTATTTGTTTTATGTAGTTTTCCTCGCGAACTCGCATTCTTGCCCAAATTGATAAAAGGGTCCCGCTGGTAACAAGCACGTGCTTGGTGTCGTTGTGCCACTTGTTTGTACTGCTCGTAGTGCATCAACGTCCATCATATATATATTGACAGGGACAACGGACGAAAACGGCGAACTGTTCTAAAGGGTACATTACAGTTAAAAGGGCAATCGACTACCTGTGTCCCAGTTTAGTCCTCTCAGAGCAAATAGAAGGAATTGTTTTTGAGGAGACCATATACAAGAGCAACACATGTTACATGTTTAAGTGCGTTTTTCTCAAAACCACCTTTTAAAAGTCCGTGATCATCGGCATTTCTAAACGGCTACACCGATCGTTTTCAAACTTGTCGCATATTTTTCTGCATTAATGAACCCGCCCCCTGGGAAAAGGTTTTATTTGCTTTTTGACTTTAAGTACTTTTTCTTCAATCAAAAAAAGGATTTTTTTAGCTGAAAAACGCATTTTTGACTTTGGAAAATAAAAAAAAATGCTTAAAAATAACAAATTAAAATAGAGGGGTTTTTCAAATTCTAAAGGGAAATGTAAAAGCAAAGTAGAAATCCGATAATTTTTGGCGGCGATAGTGTGATCACGGCAAAACCCTTTTTTTTAATAGTGTTCCAGCAATCGATTTGCCACCGTTTTTATAAAAAAAAATCGCAAAGTTAGTTGGTTTTTTGTTGCCAAACACGACGGGCCAGCGAACCAAATGGAAGCTGTGAGTTCCTCAACTTCACATCCCCGTGACACGATGTTCTCTGGGTTTACTTTCGTAGGGACGTGTCGCCAAATTGATTTTCCGACCACTCTTGAATCTCTGCAACTCTCTCTGCAATAGGCCAAGCGGATCGTAAAATCGGGCAGTTACCGACAGCATGTTTCGATTTGTCGCACGAAGATCCAGGAAGAGTTTAGTTACGTCTGAGTCTGCAGTTAGCAGGATGACAGCGCTTTCAGATGCGGACAACTCTGGGCAGTTCAACGCGAGGCGTCGAATACCACTCTCAACTTTGTCGAGGTGCTTTGAGGTCGCAGCACGCATTGGTGCGGAATGAAATAGTGCGCACTATCTGGAATTTTATTGTTAGTGGAAGACGTGGCCCATGGCTTCATATTCTTCCATGAATTCCAGATACATCTTTCTTTCAAGCGACGAAAATCTACGTTTCGCAACTTCATATGATGAACCAAGAGTGTTTGGGTCAGATTTGAACGGCAGACGAACCGAAAATCTCCCGGACGGCAATCTTTGAGTATTTTCCTCAAAGTGTTGCTCACAAAGTGGCTGCTCAGGAGTATGGACGTTGGCCTTGGGCGGCAAGTCCTCCACAGATCAAAATTTCTGCAGGGTTGTGTCTATCGACTCCAACTATATATATTTATTTTTTGGGGCTTGAAGAAGAATGGATCTGCCAATTGAATATTTTCAGGCTCCTTCCATCCGCTGGTGCTCACCGTTTGATCTGGATGATAACCAGAAATATTTTTTAATACGTAAAATTCGGACGACAATTGACTGCTACCCACTCGCGACTTGACTATCGTGTGTATTTTCTTGGATGCTTGATTATTAGTTCCACAAATGCCTTTCTTTCTTAAGCTGAAGTCTCTGAGCGAGCTCATCGGTCACAAAATTTACTTGTGAACCAGAATGGAGCAACACTCGAGCTAAAAATAATTCGTCACTTTTTGTTTGAGTAAGCAAGTAAGCTCGGTGCGGTCTACGAGGGGGCGAATATTGTCGCACTTGACTGGTGCGACGTCCCTAGTAGGCCCCGAGCCCGGATCTGGCTCCCAGCAGCTATGAAGGCCCCGGAGGACATCCTCTACATGCTGCAAGTCTGCAATCCGCACCTCCCTACGAAGGACTGGAGAGTCGTCAAGGTGGAGGAGCACGAAGGGGACGTTAACCAGGCGGTTATGGTCCTGAACAAGGAGTCAGTTGCGCCAATAGAAGCGGCTCGGGGCAAACTGAACTTCGGTTTTAGCGCAGTGCAGATGAAGATCTACAAGGGCGACTCAAACGCTGCCGGAAGCTCCGCGGGCAATCTTGCCGAACAGGTGCTTGCCGAGGAAGTTGAAGCGCCTGGAGGGCCGGAGGACGGCTATTCCACCGATTCCTCGCTTAGCAGGGAAATGCGAGCGTTGGGACCGGCAATCGACGAGGTGGACCTGAGCGACTCGGAGGCCGACGTTACTGTGGTGGAGGCTGCAACTGGGGATGTCGCTAAGACTCCTGCAGATAAACCTTCACCACAGTAAAGCAGCGTCCGCTGCACTATCGCTTCGCCTGGCTAAGGGCGAAGCCGACGTGGTCCTAGTACAGGAACCTTGGGTAGTAGGAGGCAAGGTTGCTGGACTAGGAACGAGAGAGTATAAGCTAATGCTTGACCCCAAAGAAGGTAAAATTCGAACCTGCATTTTGGCCAAAAGGCACCTAAATATATTTCTGCTTCGCAATTACAGCAACGGAGATAACACCTCAGTAAGCCTGGAGCTGCAGCACGGCTCCATTAGGCTGTTATCGGCCTATATGGCCTTCGAAAAGGAAGACCCCCCAGACGCGCTAGTCAGAGGACTGGCAAAGGAATGCGAAGAGCTCAAGACAGGTTTGGTAATAGGCTGTGACGCCAACGCCCATCACACCCAGTGGGGTTGCCCAAACAACAACGACAGAGGTGAGTCTCTCTTTGACTTTATTCTTAACTCGAATTTATTCTTATGTAATAGGGGAAATATCCCCACCTTCATAACCAAAGCATGCCAAACGATCATAGATCTAACGTTGGTATCAGATTTACTGGTAAGTGCAGTCACAAACTGGTTCGTCTCAGACGAACACTCCTTCTCTGACCACAGATACATAGAAATAATATTGTCCCTTGATTCACCCATGCCGGTCGGCTTCGCTAATCCTAGACGGGCCGACTGGCACATGTACAAAGAAGTTCTGACGAATATCCTACCCATGGTACCGCCAGAAAACATTATAAGCCCACAAGGGCTAGATACAACAGTAGATACTTTTACAGAAGCATGCAACTCGGCCTTCAAAGTCGCATGCCCCATAGGGAAACCAAGAGGGAAGAAAAAACCCACCTGGTGGACCCAACAACTATCAATCCTCAGATCAAACTGCAGATGCCTGTTCAACAGAGCAAAGGCAGGAAATGAGGACGCAAACTGGCAGTATTACAAGCTAGAATTAGCCTTGTACAAAAAGGCCATTAGAAGAGAAAAACGAACTGCATGGCAAACGTTCTGCTCTGACATAGAGAAAACGACTGATGCTGCAAGGCTCAGGAAAATACTCTCCAAGACAGCCGCGCCCCTAGGCTATCTCCAGAAAGCAAATGGATCCTGGTCAGACTCAAGCGACGAGTCCTTAGACCTTCTTCTAGATGCTCACTTCCCAGGTAGCCAACATATAGGCCAACCCCCAGAAAGAATTGGCGGAGAAGGGATCAATCTAGATCTCCTTATATCAGACCGCAATATTAAATGGGCCATTCAGAGCTTCAAACCATACAAATTACCGGGACCAGACGGAATAACACCGGCACATATCCAACAAGCTGGTCAGCTAGCTATAAATTGGCTTAGTAAAATCTTCCACACCATTCTGGCAGTAGGAGAACTACCAACAGCATGGCGAGAAACGAAAGTGGTCTTCATTCCCAAGGCAGGGAAAGCCACCCACACCACAGCAAAGGACTTCAGGCCAATAAGCCTGACATCATTCCTGCTAAAGAGCTTTGAAAGACTGATTAGCCTACACTTGAGAGCCACTATCGACCCGACACAAATGTCAGAGGCGCAACATGCCTACACCAAAGGTAAGTCAACCGAATCGGCGTTACACGTCGTGGTAAGCAGCATTGAGAAATCACTCAATAATAAGGAATACACATTGATCGCCTTCCTAGATATAGAGGGAGCTTTCAACAACGTGCTTCCCACAGCAATAACAGACTCCCTCACAGAGCTAGGGGTGGAGGCTCAATTGGTGGGGCTGATCCATAAACTGTTGATAAGCAGAATGGTTACGGCCGCACTAGGGCCCTCAACCCAGACCAGACTAGTGAACAGAGGCACCCCGCAAGGAGGTGTACTATCACCCCTCCTGTGGAATATCGCAGTAAATAAACTTCTGCGAATTCTAGAAGGAGGGGGTTGCAAAGTAGTAGCATACGCGGATGATGTCGCTATCATCTTTAATGGTAAGTATCCACAAACACTCTGCGATCTCATGACCGCAAAGCTAAAAATATTATCGGACTGGACGATAAAAAACGGACTCGGGGTAAATCCCTCAAAAACGGAACTTGTTCTATTTACGAATAAGTACAAGATCCCTCCACTTAACCCACCCATACTAAACAATTGTAATCTCTCTTTTAGCGAACACGCAAGATACCTGGGGTTGGTATTAGAAAAGCGGCTCAAATGGGGCCTAAACAACCAAGAGAGAATCAAAAAAGCAACCATTGCACTTTACTCCTGTAAAAAAGCAATTGGGCTAAGGTGGGGGATGTCCCCTAAAATTGTCAACTGGATCTACTCAGCGGTGGTCAAGCCAATCCTTCTATACGGGATGGCTCTATGGTGGACCGCTCTACAAAAACAATGCATCCTAACTCCCCTAAACAAAGTACAGCGAATGGCGGCTTTGTGTATCAGTGGAGCTCTTCGAACTACCCCAAACGAAGCGCTGAACGCGATCTTGAACCTCCAGAGCCTGGACTTAGCAGGCATGGAAAGGGCGAAATCGGCAGCTATTCGACTGAGGGATACAGGGCAATGGAAAGCCCAACTCTATGGTCACGCTAAGATTCTTCAGCATGACAAATCGATACCGGCAAAAACGGATCTATGTAAAACCCGTGAATACAGTCACACACCCTTCGAGGCTCTGATCCCAGGTAGGGAAGAATGGGATCGGGGTCGACCGGGCTCAATAGACGCTATCTGCTTATATACAGACGGCTCCAAACTAGACGGACACGTCGGCGGAGGCATATACTCCGAAGAACTAGAGATCAGGCAGTCTTTCAGACTCCCTGACCACTGCAGTGTCTTCCAAGCAGAAGTGCATGCTATAAGAGAAGCACTCGTCTGTATAAGGGACATAAACACCCAAGACAGACACATAAATATATATAGTGATAGTCAGGCGGCTATTAAATCAATCTATTCGACAAGCACCAACTCCCGAACAATAGCAGACTGTCGCATATCTCTCCACGAGATAGCCAGTCAGTCTACTATAAGCCTAATATGGGTTCCGGGTCACCGGGACATCGTAGGCAATTGCATAGCGGACGAGTTAGCCAGGCAAGGCACCATCATGCCTCTCCTTCCAGAAAAGGAGAGTGTCGGTATGCCCATGGCGACTTGCAAGCTAAATATCAGAAACAACTTCATCAAACTAGCCAACACTAGGTGGCAAAACGCACCGCAGTGTCGTATCACCCACCAGACTTGGCCTGGGATAAACAGTAAAAAAACAGCGGAATTACTCAAATTTAGTCGCACAGAGTGCGGTATGCTAGTTCGAGTCCTTACAGGCCACTGGCTAGTCGGCACACATGCCGGCAGGCTAAAAGCCCCGTACAATGACTTCTGCAGAAGCTGCAGGGACGAGGAAGAGGAAGAAACGGTGGAGCACCTCCTATGTTTCTGCCCAGCCCTATGCAGACTAAGGCTGAAACATCTAGGAAACCCCTTCATTAGCGATCTGACCGAAATATCGGAGATCAACCTTAAAAGTATAAACTCTTTCGTTAAATCTTCCGGGTGGAAGACATGCTAAGTATCCAAATTTTCTAGGACGAGAGACGTAAGACAGGGGACCCCAAATAAGGGAAAAGAGATCACACGGTACCACAATGGACCCACAGAGGTCTAAGTGTGTCAGACGTTAGTCTGGCAGCCGTTTCTAACCTAACCTAACCTAACCTTTTTGTTTGAACGCTCACGATGGCTGTGGCAAGAATAACTCTATCCGATGCGTCGCATGCAATACATACGAAGTGGATGTAGTATTTTGCAAGAGCGTGGGTTGAGGAGGAGGTGGCAACGCGAGATTTGATGACGAATAAGTTTCCAGCCATGTGTGGTGTGAGGACTTACACACCCTGCATCTTCTCGATTTCCATCTTTTTACCGTGTGGCCCTTTCGCAGGCAGTTAATGCGTAAGGACCCCTTTTTATTCTTAATGGCAGCAAAAAACGGAAAACTCCTGTTTCCATTCTTCTTAGGACACGTCAGGCTTTGCTGAACAATTTTTGGCTTGCACGCTTCTTGGGCTGATAGCGCTTGTTCAGGGCTGACTCACACCAAAGAGAAAGCGAAGTATAATCCAACTTTTCTACCCACTTTCTTTTAGTTCTTCTATCGAGAATCATACTGTGTCGATCAGGTTTCTCAAGGCGGTAGCTGATGGCTGGGAAATCTTTGGCGGATTAAACAGTGTCGATATATTGTCAAAGAAAATTAATTATCATTGTCGTACCCCGTCTTTGGCTAGCCAGGGCATTTGGATAATTATACGCGGAACTTGGAATGCCCGGACTGTTCCTAGCGCGTCTGAAGCCAAACACGATATTAAATGGTTACATTTTCCGATATCGTGCAGCGTGTCATCTTTGTCAACAAAAGTTCTGAAAGGGCTGATTCTGCTAAGGGTTGGAAGGACGACGCTCGTTGGTTTTTCAACTCTTCGATGTCCTTGTTGTAGTTTCTGATTTTGGAATTTGTTATACGCTTGCAGAGGGTATTATGTTTTCAGTCAGAAGTTTGCAACGCAGTGAAGGAGACGTTTCCGACCCCATAAAGTATATATATTCTTGATCAGCATCACTAGACGAGTCGATCTAGCCATGTCCGTCTGTCCGTCCGTCTGTCCTTCTGTCTATTTCTACGCAAACTAGTCTCTCAGTTTTTAAGCTATCGGGATGAAACTTTCCCAAAAGTCTTCTTACTATTGCAGGTAGTATATAAGTCGGAACCGACCGGATCGGACAACTATATCCTATAGCTCCCATAAGAAGGATCGGGAAAAAAACGTTAAAAAAGCTCTAGCTTCGGTGTTCTTTGAAGTATTACCTTCTAATCTTCGGAATATCAGTTTTTAATTATTTTTGAATTTCGAATAAAATTTTATCAAAATCGGACGACTAAATCATATAGCTGCCATAGGAACGATCGGAAAATTAATCGGAATATAATAGGAAATAAATGATTGCTTCGTTGGTTTTTATTGTATTCTCTTCTACTCTGGGATCTAATAACAACAAACGATCTAATAACAACTACAAAAATCAACTGGGCCATAGACTCCTTTGCGGGCTACAAGGCACCAGGACTAGATGGAATATTTCCAGCCATGTTACAGGCGACCAAGGAAAGGATCACCCCATGGCTATATGAAATGTACTCTGCATGTCTAAGCACGGGCTATATCCCAATCCAATGGAGGACCTCTCGGATTGTCTTCCTCCCAAAAGCGGGAAAGTGCAGTCACGCGAGCCCCAAGGATTACAGGCCGATAAGCCTCACCTCTTTTATACTCAAGACACTGGAAAAGCTGCTGGATCTACACATCAGGAATGATGTAGGGAGGCTCATGTCATCCAACCAGCACGCCTACACCAAGGGGAAATCTGTGGAAAGGGCACTACACTCGGTAGTAGCAACCGTTGAGAGAGCCCTACACATTAAGGAATATGCGCTTGGAGTATTCGTAGATATATCCGGAGCATTCAACAATGTCAAGACGGATGCTATAATGGATCGCCTAGAAGCAACCAACACGCACCCCGCAATAAGCCTCTGGATACGAAACCTGCTTAGCTGCAGGCGGGTACATTCAGAGTGGGGCACCGCTTCCATGGTAAAGGGGGCACACAGAGGCACAACACAAGGTGGGGTCCTCTCGCCTCTCCTATGGAATTTGGTGCGGACGACATAGGTGTAAGGAAGCTCTCAGGCTGGGATAGTTACTCAGGGCTCCCAGGATCACTTACAATAATTTGTTTAAGTTTCAAGGACTTCAGGGAGGGGGCGAGATAAACCAACCCTAGACGGGCCCTGTGGCCGGGGTTGTTTTCCCAAAGATGCCGACCATGGGCCGAAACCTGCAGCGGGTTTAGATTTCGACAATCGAGTACAGGACTCCGTTGAAATCTCCACCCGCCACACGCTCCGGGATCCGCACTGCCCTTAGACCCGACAAACGAGTGCAAGACTCCGTCGTGATCCACGGCCACTGCGTACCCCAGGACCGGTGATAACTTCAGATCCGACAATCGAGTGCAAGACTCCGTCGCAATCCTTAGCCATCACACGGTTCGACCACGATCGGCGGAAGGGTTCTCCTAGATGGGGAAAAAAAAAGGACTGGCGAATTTAATTTCCCCTCCTAAAATCACACACACACACAGAATATAACAGGCGATATAGATTTTAGTGCGAAGCACTTTGGTTCATTTATTGTTCTTGAATTTAGGGTTTTCTAAGGGGCGTACAAAGTCTTTTGCCACGCCACTCTAGTCACGTCGGTCGAAGAATGTTTAAAGGTCGGGAAAAATAAAGCGAGCGCTTACATTTCCTCCCACAGCAGATCCAGCCAGTCGATTTCCCATGCCCCTACGGCGGCAACCGGGTCGCACGCTGCTTCCACTTCACCACTATCGCTCGACATTTTCACATGTAGATTTTGTTTGCACTTGTTCGGTTTCACGGCGGGGCGGGTTTTCCCGGGGGTTTGCGGAGTTATCACGATTTCATCAACTGGCGCGCGCGAAGCCTCAGGAGTAATTACCATTCCTTCTCCTAGATATCTGCTCACGTACCCCTCCTTTTGCATTCCGTCGGCGTCGCTGCCACTGCGCTTCAGCTTTTTCCAGGCAGAGTTATTTCCCCTTGCTCGAAAACACCGATCGAGTTGGATGCCATTTGGTTCGATCGTGCGTTGAAAGCTTGTGTTCGCACTGTTCGACGGTGCAGATGCTGATATTTCGCGAGTGTGAGAGCGTTGAGTTGCGTGTGGTTGCTGATGAGTGGATGATGAGAGCGTGTTGGAATGGTTCGAAGCAGAGAGCGAGAGCGAGAGTGTTCGATCGTTGAGTTGCGTGTGGATGCTGATGAGTGGGTGATGAGAGCGTGTTGGAACGAGAACGAAGCAGAGAGCGAGAGCGAGAGTGTTCGATGGTGGGTTCTGTGTGGATGCTGATGAGTGTGTGCGCGTGTTGGAACTGCGTGCAGATGCTGATGTGCATTGAAATGCGTGTGTGTGTGTGAGCGTTTCAAATGCTGAGGAGTGGGTGATGAGAGCGTTGAGTTCCGTGTGGATGCTGATGAGTGGATGATAAGAGCGTGTTGGAAGGAGAGCGAGGGTGTGGATGCTGGCGGTGTTGGGTAGGTTGGCTATTAAAAGGCCAAACTAATATTAAACTCTTCATGAGTCTTACATGGCTATAAAAATATTCCTACATGACTACAAAAATTCCTACATGTCTACAAAAATTAGTCGGCAATTGTGGGGACCGTTTTACGGTTCCTCACATAGGCATAATTATTACGGGAGTTTGTCCATCGACCCTCAGCTCTATAATGGAATCAACACTCAGGGAGATATGTGAGTGGGCGGAAAAGGTGGGACTCTGTATCAATGCGGACAAAACGGACCTCATTCTCTTTACTAAGAGATACAAGGTACCAAAATGGACCCCCCCCGAAAATCGGCGTAACCAGGCTGACCCCAAAAACACAGGTCAAGTACCTAGGCACAGTACTGGACTGCAAGCTGGCATGAAGACCCAATGTAGTGGAAAGGGTGAAAAAGCCCGACATTGCGCTATATGCATCCAAGAAGATGCTTAGCAGCACATGGGGCCTGTCACCTGCTCTGATGCACTGGATCTACATCTCGGTGGTGCGTCCGACTCTGCTGTATGGAGCCTCAGTGTGGTGGCAAGCCACTGAAAAGACGACGTACACCGAGCTTATGGAGAGAATTCAGCGGCAGGCATTGGTCTGCATAACGGGGGCGCTGAAGTCAACCCCAACTAAAGCTCTAGAAACGATCCTCGGAGTCGACCCCATAGACATCCACGCACAACTGACTACAGGAAAGGCAGCACAACGTCTAGTTGCATCAGGTAACATGACGGCGCAAAGCTTCGGGCACAGTTCAATCGCCGTGGGCGACATCTGGGAATTGTATCCCCAACAGGTTTGGCGGCCAGGCAGGGGCCGGTCATTGGTGAGAGAGGGGAGGTGTCTCTGCCTCTTATATTTTCCACTAGTTGTTTGTATAGTTGTTGCTAAATTTTTCACTCGCGCTTTTATTTTCGCAAAACACACGTTTCAGGGAAAAAAGACGAGCCCTGGAAAAAACCATAAAAGAAAGCAAACGCAGGTGCTTTAATAATATATGCGAAGAAATAGACTCCAACCCATGGGTCTTCGCATATAAACTCGTCACAAAACGGCTTCGGGTATTTAGTAGGCCATCGCCGACATGCCCAGTCGCCCTAAAAAGGATAGTGGAAACACTATTCCCATAGCAAGAGAGTATGGCGCGAACCTCACAGATCGTGACCACTGCGAGCATAAAGCTCACAAGTGCCGAAGAAGTCCTCCGGGTATTGAAGACAATACTGCACGACAAGGCACCGGGACCAGATGGCATCCCGAATAAAGTCCTTAAAATTGCCATAAAGGCAAACACAAAGGAGTCTGTTGACATGTATAACGCATGCCTAACAGAAGGTGTGTTCCCTAGTCGCTGGAAACAACAGCGGCTGGTACTTATACCAAAGGGGGACAAGCCGGCGGAGGAGCCTTCTTCATATAGGCCACTCTGCATGCTAGATACGGTGGGTAAAATTCTCGAAAGAATAATCCACTCCCGGCTAGAAGGTGCCCTTGTCGAAACCAATGGCCTCTCAGAGATGCAGTATGGTTTTCGGAAGGGACTATCTACCATCGACGCCGTCGGTAAACTGTGTGAAATCGCAGATAAAGCCATCGAGGGGAAAAGGTGGCTGTACGGCACTAAGCAGTACTGCATAGCGGCAACGCTGGATGTTAAAAACGCATTCAACTCCGCTAGCTGGGACCACACGCTAAATGCATTGAGAAACCTAAATGTTCCAAGGTATATACAGAGAGTAATAGCGAGCTACTTCGAAGGCCGCCTGCTCCTGTACGAAACTGATTCCGGGCAATCGACCCACAGGGTGAGCGGGGGAGTCCCACAAGGATCAGTCCTAGGCCCATTGTTATGGAATGCCATGTACGATGGGATCCTTAGGATCACGATGCCCGAAGGGGCACGACTCATTGGCTTTGCCGATGACGTAGCTATAGTAGTTTCTGCAAAGAAACTCCCAGATGCGCAGAGAATCTGCAACGAAGCTGGGAAACGAGCAAGCGCATGGCTCGACGCCAAGGGACTCACCTTGGCAGCGCACAAGACGGAAGCAGTCCTGATAAGTAGCAGGCAGATAGTATAGACGGCAACTATCAAAATTGGAGAAGCCACAATTAAATCTCGCCCAAGCCTCAAATACTTGGGTGTCATGATTGACCACCGGCTAACCTTCAAAGATCATCTAGCGTATGCTAGTTGCAAGGCAGGTAGGACCGCGGCCGCAATCTCGAGGATTATGGCAAATACTCGGGGACCGAGGCAACCAGGTCGGAGATTACTGGTTAGCGTTGTCACATCGACGCTGATGTACGCTGCTCCCATATGGGCCCGAGCCACTGAAACAGAAAGTTATATGCAAGAAGCCGAATCCGTGCAGAGGCTGTGTGCCCTGCGGGTATGCTGTGCGTTCCGCACGGTATCCCATGATGCAGCGTTGGTAATATCGGGAATTATACCGATCGACCTGCTTGCACTGGAATCAGTGGAGATCCGAGCAGGCAGCACAGGAATCGCAACTGCTGAATCCCTACGGAAAAGGTGCAGAGAACTCACCATTGCGAAGTGGCAAGAGAGATGGGAACGAAGTAGCACTGGACGTTGGACGTATAAGCTTATCCCAGAACTGCAGAGATGGCTGGGAAGGAAGCATGGACATGTGGACTTCTACTTAACGCAACTGTTGACAGGACATGTATGCCTTAAATACTACATAAATAGGCTTAAGCATGAAAGTTATCCGCACTGTCCACTCTGCGAGTCGGATAACGAAGACGCAGAACACGTGTTTTTTGTCTGTCCGAGATTTGAAAATGAACGAAGAGATCTGAGCATGAGGGTTGGGATGACGCCAGCCGCTTGTAACCTGGTGGATATTATGCTTCACTCAGAAGAAAATTGGTCTGCTTTATGCAACATGGCCACAATAGTATTCAAAAAACTTCGCATCGCAGAAAGACTGCGAAATTCCAATAGGATAGAATCCTAGAGAGCCCTAAGGGCATTCCCCCCCCGGCGAAGTAATACCTAACGGCAGTACCGCCGGGGAAGCGGGGAGGGGGTAGAGTTTTTACTGGGTTAGAGTCCCAGACTTCGGCAAGCTAGCCCAGCTCCGAGTTGGTTTTCGATGCTTTTCACCACCACTAACAAAAAAAAAAAAAACAGTTCAATCGCCCGAAGCATGATCAACAAAACAGACGATATGACCCCCAGAACGTGCCCGGAGGTTAAAACAACCTCGTTCATGGGCCCAGATGACTGGAAAACGGGTCGGGACCAGACTCAACACCTCAATATATATACACGGACGGCTCCAAGATGGAAGGAGGAGTAGGAGCGGGTTTATACTGTACGGACCCTGAAATAAGGCTGTCCTTTAAGCTACCCAACGACTGCAGCATATTCCAGGCGGAAGTCTTCGCCATAAGGAAAGCTGCTGAAGTGGCTCAAAATATAAATCGACCACACGATGTGGTTAACTTGTTCGTGGACAGCCAAGCGGCGATAAGATCCATGCAGTCGTCAACAGTCAGTTCCAAAAATGTGATGGCGAGCAGGGAGGCATTAGACAACCTTAGCACGACAAAGTCAGTTCGGATCTATTGGGTTCCCAGTCACCAGGGCAACGAGACAGCTGACGTCCTTGCAAAGGAGGGCGTGGAGCTGGCGAACGACAGAACGGAGAACGTGCCTGTTTCCCACCGAACGCTCCAAAGCGCCCTGGAGAAACAGGCGGACACGCGAGCAAAAAGCAGGTGGAGGAATACCAAGACCTGCCGAATCTCAAGAACTATGTGCAAAGAGCGCAACGACAAACTCAGCCAGTATGTACTGCGTCTACCACGGAAAGACTGCAGACTGATAGTGGGAATCCTTACAGGCCACTGTCTGGCCGCATCACACGCAACCACACTCGGAATACTCAACAGCCGCGCCTGCAGGAAATGTGATGAATCGGGGGCTATCGAAACCCTGGAACATCTTATCTGCAACTGCCCGGCTCTCTCAAGAGCGAGAAGAAGATACCTCGGTGCCCCAGTACTGGCATCACTATGAGACGCCTCCAGCAGGGAACCAGGAGAACTACTTGCCTTTGCCAAAAACACCTCGATATTATGGACATAAAAACCTCGTAACTTATCTCAAGGTTCATGCGCATCAACCGGATAACTAAGGGCCATATTGGCCTATGCGTGGCCCCGTGAGGGCCGTCCGGGTTAACCTAACCTACTCTGGGATATGAGTCTGTTTAAATATTTCCGAATTTCGATTTTAATTTTATCAAAATCGAACTACTATATCATATAGCTGCCATAGGAACGATCGGAAATAAGAGAAACAAGAGAGAACGCTGTACTCGGGTTAGTGTCCCGACTTTCTAATAATCGTAAGTCAGCTAAAGGGAGTGCGAGGTAGATAGATATATAAACATTTTTGATTGCGTATAACGTTTTAATGAATGGTCCGATTTGAAAAATGTCTTCTCAACCTTCTAGTTTTTATAGTTTCCGAGATCTCAGCGTTCATACGGACGGACAAACGGACGGACAGACGGACAGACGAACAGACGGACATGGCTATATCGACTCGGCTAGTGACCCTGATCAAGAATATAAATTAAAATGAGAAGACTTTGGGTTCGCGAGGCGATGTCCGTCACGATTTATTTCCAAAATTCGACTAACTACTAAGTACATAAATTCTTAAAATGTAAGCTAGCCCTATGCTCTGAAACTGCTGACCCGGCGCCTCGTGCATGGAGTTGGGCAGTCGCTGCTTGGGTTGCAGTGCATTGCCCGTCGATTGTGGGCTGCTTCCGTCACAGTGCATTGCCCGCTGAATATGCTGACCATAGCACCGTCGCTGTGCAATATCCGCAGGTGACGCTGGCCTTGCATATTCCCATCCGGTTATGCGGGATCAGCCTGGCAACTTTTCTGTTGCTGGGTGACCGTGTTAACTCCTCCCTGGCTTAGATGAAGGACGTCCTCGGACTTTTTGAAACCGTCGATAATAACTTGAAGATCATGTTGGCGACGGACCCGCTGGCGTCTCTGATAGAGCTTGGAGATTAAAAAGCAGATGGCCAAAAAAGCGATCGCGGCCAGTCCAGATACTATAGGCCGATTTACCAGTCCCTTTTCCATTTCACCAATGTATCGCAAGTTTTCCATATTTAATTTTTGCAGGTTAGGCAAGCTCAATAATTCTTGATGTTAATGTTAATGAGCGTTGATGCAGCTGGCGCTGGGTATTTCTTTACGTAGCTCTTTAGGTTGCGATATATGGTGTTGTTTACTTTAGCTTCTTCGTCGAATGTAACGAGAAATGTTCCGGTTACAAGTTGTCCGTTGATCGTAGCTGTTTCGTCGTTGAGAATAATAACGCCGTCATCGATGATTGTTAGCGGCTCGAGGTGGCTCGTGCGAGTCGAACAGTGTGCGTTGCCCCCTGAGTGCAGTTGTTGTGCGCACGTTGTGTAGGGCAATTCTCTGCAGAATGTTGTTGTAAGGGCAGAGGTGCAGTTTCCAATCGGCATCACTTTGTTACCGCAGTCAGCTAAAATATCGCCATCGGCAAAATTAAGAATAATGCCGTTGTGTTCAACAGGGTGCAAGATAATTTTTTTACATGCTATGTATGGCTTAGGATATTTTAATATAAAGTGTAAAAAGTTATTATCTAACAAAACCTTAATTTGAGCGACTTCCATTAGGTCAGTAACAGTAATATTTGTGGAATGTTCATTGACTAAGTTTTGTAAATCGTTTGAGTCTAAAATCGCTGGGTTTATTATTCCAATTTTCGCAAGTGTAACTGACAGCATCAAAGCTTCGAGCTCAGAAATAATTATTCTATTTCTTGATAGTACATTTTCATATAAATTTTCTGTATTTATTTGTTTTGTTTTTGCGTTTTTTACCAAAATGTTTACCGCGTTTATTAGGCTATTAATTTGCTCTTGGGTCTTTGTGTTTATATTTATTTGTCTGTTTTCTGATTCAATAAGCTCTTTCTGTGTAAATTTTACGTTCTCGAAGTCATCAAAATCCGGAGTACCGGCTACAATTTTTAAAGCGGTACCTAATATATTGATACTTCTTGCATGTCTATGGTGAATGTTTACTGTACCTATAAGAGTCCTAATGTGTCTTAAGTCTGAATCTAATATTTGTCTCATATGAGACTGGGGAAAATGAATTCTCATTTCCTCTGTTTCCGTTACTATTTCTGAAAATAGGGTTAAGTTACTTGAGTGCTTAAGATACTGGAATTCTTTCCAAATAGTTACATCCCCGTCTATAATCGGTATGTAACTTGACGTCGTGTAGTCGGTAATTTTTGCTGTTATGGATACGGCGAGAAGTAATATTGTCCAAAACCTAGTGTGTTGGAGAAAAAAGAAAAATAAGATTTATTTAGTTTACCTCAAATTATCCTTATGGACCACCCTCCCTTTTATTAAGACTGTGGTCCCCAAGTCTGATTCTACAATTTCTTCAGAATACAAATCTGAAAGTTTATTCCCCAATCGCTTATTAGACTTTACAAGGACTCTGTCTCCTACCTGAAAGTTTCTATCCTGTCTTGTTTTATTTAATCTTTCTAGTTGACTATTTTGTGCATTTAAAACTTTATCCCTAATTTCTGTGTTAAGCTCTATGGTTGACGAGTGTATTACGTCGATGGGTCTCTTATTCGTTACTGAATGAATGCTTTTGTTGTACTCTATAGTCGCGAGAAGTATTAATTCAACCGTGTCTTTAATACCTCTTTCGATTTTTAAGCACCGCGCAATTTCTGCCAGTGTACTGTGGAATCTTTCCACTTGTCCGTTTGACGTACTATGATGTGGCGGTGCATTAACGATTTGTATGTTAAATTGGTTACTTAGAAGGGTCTTAATTGTTTCGGATTTTATTGACGGCTCATTGTCGCAATATATTGTTTTTGTTCGTCGGTAGAAATTAATAAGCTGTAAAATCGCGGTTTGTACGTCTGCAATGGTTCTGGAAGCGATTGGTTGGACAATTGAAAATTTTGATAACTTGTCTACACAAGTAAGAAAGTATTTTTTATCTGTAGAAAATATGTCAATATGTAATAATTCTCCTGTATATGAGGGAATCGGTGTCTCTCCGAGAATCTGCTTTTGAGGATGTCGGTCATATTTTGCCTTCTGACAGGTTTTACAATTAGCGACGACCTCATTCGCCATATGAGTCATTTTGGGAAAAAAATAGTCTTGCATAATCTGTTTCACGTTTTCCTGGGCGGCTCTATGAGCCCTATTATGTTCTGACACCGTAATTTCTTTTTGTTCGTTTTTGTCAAAACTGTCATTCACCATGCGGTTCGTGTAACGGAATATGGTTGTCGGGAATGTTTCTACTAATTTATGTTGGATAAATGCCAGTACCGGAAGTTCGCATAAAATTGCGTTGACTACGTCTTTCTTGACCACATCGCATACTCTTTGTATAAGTGTTTCTCTATCCAAGAAATACAAGAGATGTCGAGTCTTTTCACCGAACATAATCACCGTTCTAACTGAGGCAGTTCCGCTTTCTTCTATTATTATTTGGTTCCGAAAGCAGTTGACCGGCTTGTCTGTTTTTTCGATAGTGTAGGTAAGTGACAACTCGCTATGTATTGTGGCAATATCTGACTGTGCATCCTCTTCCAATGAGTGGATGTGCTGTCGGGACAGCGCGTCAGCGACGTAATTCTCCTTTCCTGGCTTGTAAAAAATTTGGGCGTTGTGCTCGTCAATAAAAGCTTTCCACCGCTTAATTTTGGCGTTTGGATTGCGATCTGAGACGGCGAAAGTAAGTGGTTGATGGTCAGTGTAAATGTTCAAATTTTTGACTCCGTATAGGTAGTTCCTAAGGCTCTTTAGGGCCCATACAATTGCTAGCAACTCTCTTTCATTCGTTGCAAAGTTTAGTTCCCTGTCCTTTAAAGTTCGCGATATCATGGTTATAGGTTTTCCGTCCTGTGATAGAACTGCTCCCAAACCGAAAGACGAAGCATCTGTCGTCAAGTCGAACGCTCTTTTGTAATTTGGGTATAATAACATTACATTTTCGGACGCGAGAACATTCTTAAGCTTCTCGAATGCCTGGCGCTGATTTTGATCAAAGTTAACTGGTATTTTCTTTGATTGTCCAGCACCCACTTTGCCGTTATCACCTTTTAGGATGTCACTTATAGGTTTTGCAATAGACGCGAAGTCTTTAATAAAACACCTATAGTAACTTGCCAATCCAAGGAATGATCTGACATTAAATAGTGTGGTTGGTTGCACGTAGTTACGAATTGCATCTACTTTGTTTGGGCATGTTCTTATTCCTCCTCGTGAAACTACAAAACCTAAATACTCTACGCTTTCTTTAAAAAAATTAGATTTCTCACGCGCAACCCTCATATTGGCCTCATATAGTTTGTCCAATACCCATGCTATGTGTTTCACATGTTCGTGCATATTTTCCGAAAAAATAATTATGTCATCGACGTAGACATAGCATGATTTCCCTAGCACATCGTCGATGGCTCTCTGAAAAATGCTGGGTGCATTCTTCAATCCAAAGGGAAGTCTACAAAATTCGTATTTTGCATTTCCTACTGAGAAGGCAGTTTTTTCCCTGTCATTTTCGGGGAGTAGTATCTGGTGAAAATCAGACTTCAAATCCAAAGTGGTAAAGTACTTTGCCTTGCCTAAATTGGCAAGGATAAAAACTACATTCGGAATAGGATATTTGTCGTCTACCGTCTTTAAATTAAGTTTTCTAAAGTCTATTACAAGGCGTTTTTTTGTATTTCCGTGTTCATCAGTCCCTTTCTTATCTACAACCCAAACCGGGTTGTTATATGGAGACCGAGATGGTCGGATTATGCCGTCTCGTAACATGACCTGTGTTTCTGTATTTACAAAGTCGGACACACCCATCGGGTATGGGTACAATTTTGAATATATTGGGTCTTCGTTCTCCGTCCGGATAGTACCAATGATATTAGTGTTGTAAGGAAGCGCCTCATTCGGCTCTGCAAATACAGCCGTGCGGTTTTCTAACATTGATTGGAATTTTTTCATAACTTCGTGGGGTACTTCTATGTCCTCAACTTTTGTAAAATTAACGTTTGCACATTTCAAAAATTTAATTTCTTCCGAATTGTTGTTAGTTATTAACTTTTTATATTTTAGGTCAAGGAAGACGTCGGTTTTTTTAATAAGTCTAGTCCAATTATTCCGTCAAACGTTGTTAAGTTTGGTAATAAGAAGAATGTTGTATTTGTGTTAAATAGGTTTAAGATGCATTTTTTGTTTATTGTGTTGTACCCATGGATCGATTTTACGGAAAATGGCTTATTTACGAAAATAACGTTTTTTAACTCTTTCATAGGTTTGATATAATTTTTGGAAGCTCCCGTGTCTATCAAAAGTTTGATTTTTCTCCCTGCGATATACCTTTCTATGAACGGGAGCAGGGAGTTATGCCTAAAAAATTTATTTCGTCATATTCTACGAGGTCATCATCTATGTCTTCTACTTCCTCCTCGGCTGTTGTAGGGTATTCGTCATCGTTTTCGTTAGATTGGTCATTGTCCAACGCTAAATGGTTTATTCTTTGGTGTTTTGGTCCTGTGTATCTCGCACTACTATTATTAGGTCTTTTATGTGCTGGTCCATGGCTACTGTAAGGGTTGGGTTGAACATTTTGTTGATTGGTCTGCCACTGATTGCTTTGGGTTTGTCTATGAAACAGACTACTCTGTTGATTTTGAGTTGATTGTCTAGAACGAGATGAACCATCAACATCCATTGGCTGGACTGGATCCTGTCTGAGTGGCTGTCTTGGTCTTTTATTAAAATGGGGGTTTTTACCCTCCAGGTTAGGTCTAGAGTCTGTTATTGTATTTCTTTCTCTGTCCTGTTGTCTCTGTTCGGACCTATGGAATTTTTCCTCCGTGCTACGAGCGAAACTACTTGCGAACATATATCGCTCGTGATTAGCCTCTACTTCTTGTGCTAAGGCTACAGCGGAAGGAAGATCGGATGGTCTAGCCGAAAAAAGAACATCGCTTAGCGATTTTTTTGTTCCCGAAATAAATACGCGAAGCGCATCTGCTCTATATTTTTCGTTCATTGTCGCTGCTACGGTATTGTCGTAGGTCATAATTGTCTTGTTTATAAGCAGAGTCAGCTTTTTCTCTACTTCGTCATAGTATTGCAAGAGAGTCATGTTTCCCTGGCGAAGCGTTGACATCTCCTGTTCTATTAAGTATACCGGTCGTTTGTCTGCGTATGTAAAGTCTAGCCGGTTTATTATGGCTTTGAAGTTCAGAGGTGTGTCGAAGGACGAAAGAACCATATCGGCTGAACCTTTTATTTTATTTCTTAGTATTCCTAGTGCTTGGTAGTGTTTGGAACTGCCGTCGTATTTTTCGTACACTTTATATGCTGTGTGGGCCGCTTTTCTCCATGAAACGTACGTCTCATTTTTACCCTCAAAGTCCGGCAGGGACTTCATAATATCTAAGGTCTCACTACACGAAACACTTATTCTGATTTCGGCATCTTTATAAGTTTCTACTTCTGGTGTGCTGATATTTACACCACCTAAGCGCTTCTGAACGTCTAGTAATTTTTGTTCGAAACTTCTTTCCTGTATGGCGAGTGCGCTTGCAACTGCGCCTTCTACAATGGCTTTTAACTGCTCGTTGGTCATTGCCATACTTGAACTGTTTGGATTTTCCTGCAAATCTTCCGTACTTCTGAGTTTTCGGAATTCGTTTAACAAGTCTTCTATTTCACTATCACTCATATGTTTTCTTTAGCGTAAAGAGCAAAGATTTTGGTTTTTTTTTGTATTTAATTTTTTCTCGAAAATTTTATGAAATTTTGTCTGAGCTTGCGCCTTTTTATTTTGTCTGAGACTCTTGGAATATGTTATAAAGATTATTGTTTTATTTGTAAGTTTCTGGATCACGTTTTTTTTATATTTCGAGTAAGAATAGTCAAGAAAAAATATCAATGAACACTCCACTTACATGGTCTTAATTTTAATTTAAATTAAAAATGTTGTGGCTGCTGCTGGTGCTGATGTTCCTGGTATGGCGACGTTGGCGTATAATGTAAATTTTTTTTATGCTGATGCTGCTGCTGTTGGTTTGGGGTTTTGTTTTCTTTATTTTTTATTAATATATTTTTTTTTTAAAAAACTGATTGCGTTTTTTTTTTTTTTAAAAAAAAGGTTTTTAAACTGAACGTATCGAGGGTCTTACGAACGCGTTGGGTGCCAATTAAAATGAGAAGACTTTGGGTTCGCGAGGCGATGTCCGTCACGATTTATTTCCAAAATTCGACTAACTACTAAGTACATAAATTCTTAAAATGTAAGCTAGCCCTATGCTCTGAAACTGCTGACCCGGCGCCTCGTGCATGGAGTTGGGCAGTCGCTGCTTGGGTTGCAGTGCATTGCCCGTCGATTGTGGGCTGCTTCCGTCACAGTGCATTGCCCGCTGAATATGCTGACCATAGCACCGTCGCTGTGCAATATCCGCAGGTGACGCTGGCCTTGCATATTCCCATCCGGTTATGCGGGATCAGCCTGGCAACTTTTCTGTTGCTGGGTGACCGTGTTAACTTATATATACTTTATAGGGTCGGAAACGCTTCCTTCTCCCTGTTACATACTTTTGCACAAATACAATATACCCTTTTACTCTACGAGTAACGGGTATAACAAGAGAGAACGCTATAGTCGGGTTGGTGTCCCGACTATATAATACCCGTCACTCAGCTAAAGGGAGTGCGAACGCTGTACTCGGGTTGGTATCCCGACTATCTAATAATCGTAACTCAGCTAAAGGGAGTGCGAGGGGGATAGATATATAAACAATTTTGATTGCGTATAACTTTTTAATGAATAGTCCGATTTGAAAAATGTCTTCTACATTTCGATAGGTATTAATAAATACTATAAAATTGCGTTTATATATTTTTAAAATCTTAAAAGATGTGGCCTCCAGACACATTTGAAAATCGTTTATGGCGATTGTGGGCGTTAGGGGGGCGTGGCACCTCGATGAAACAAACTTGCGCTGCGTAGGAGCCCAAGAATATGTGTGTGAAATCTCAACCTTCTAGCTTTTATAGTTTCCGAGATCTCAGCGTTCATACGGACGGACAGACGAACAGACGGACATGGCTATATCGACTCGGCTAGTGACCCTGATCAAGAATATATATACTTTATATACATACTTACATACCTTTGCACGAACACCATATACCCTTTTACTCTACGAGTAACGGGTATAGTAATAAGAAATTTAACATTTTTGCGATTTGTAAATTATTAGGAATGATCTGCAAGGGTATATAAGCTTCGGCTGGCCGAAGCTACATAGCTTCCTTTCTTGTTTTTTGTTTGGTATTGAAGAGATTCTATATGTATGTAAATATATATAGCTAACTATATATATTTTTATACCCTTGCAGAGGGTATTATAATTTCAGTCAGATATTGTAACGCAGTGAAGGAGACTTTTCCGACCACATAAAGTATATATATTCTTGATCAGCACCAATAGCCGAGTCCATCTAGCCATCTCCGTCTGTCCGTCTGTCCGTTTCTATGCGAACTAGTCTCTCTATTGAAGCTATCACAGTGAAACTTTCCCAAAAGTCTTCTTTCTATTGCAGGTAGTACATATGTCGGAGCGAGCCAGATCGGACCACTATATCTTAAGGCTCCCATAGGAATAGTAAGATTTTTTTATTTTAAATTTTATGTAGGCGTGGTGATTTTGAACAATTAGAAATCATGACAACCAAAACGTATTCAGTTCAGTTGAGTTCAAAGTGTTCATGTGTTCAGTTCAGTGCTCAGAGTTAAGTTCAAAGCTAATAATAATAAATAATAAAAAAGTTTTCGGTTCAGTTTAACGCTAAAACAGATCAACGTGAAAACAGTTTCTTGTTCGGCTCAACAATATCAAAAGTTTTATTTGAAAAATTGTTAAAAATTTCTAAAAATTATTCAAAATGCCGCCACTGTATATCGTTAACAATTAGCGCCTTGAAATACTCTAAAGAAAACGGAACAAAGCGTTAAGTCACTGTTAAAAATAAAAATGTACATTGCTTTCTTTGACTTTTTATTTTAACTGCAAGGGTATATAAACTTCGGCTTGCCGAAGTTAGCTTCCTTTCTTGTTGTTTTTGAATTAACTAAGGTCAACGAAAATATAAGCCTGACGCTTAAAAGCGCCGAGAATTTAATTCTGAAATCAGAACCTTTCACAATTCTTAACTTTTACCACTTTAGTTCTTTGGTATACTCAAATTTTAATTTAATTTTTATGAAATATTTATTTGATTTAGGTCCAAAGCGATTCACTTATACATTTATAATATGAAATATGTATGTATGGCTGTATGTATGTATATATCAGAATTATAATCGTTAGTGCATGCAAGTTTTATTTATTTCTTGGTTAGAATGCTTGCTATCTACAAAATTTTTCAAACGAATGCAAAAAGTTGAAAGATGGGCCAAAACACAATTTACGACACGAAACAGATTAACTTTCAACTTTCAGCACTCTATACCTGGTTGGACGATTCACGTGCGTCGGTTACTTCCCTCTTAGTATCCATATGATTTCCTTTCTGTGTATGGGATAACGAGTGGCGAACTTGGCGATGAGCAGCACAACAAAAGAACAGCTAACGGCTATTAAAAACTGCAGCGGCAACGACAAATTTAAATGGGCAACAACAGGCGACAGGCAGCGGCAACCACAACTTCACTGGTCCAGCTAACGGCGATTGAAAACTGCAGCGGAAATTAAAACCGGGAGCAACGAGAAATTATTTCGGCAGCAGCAATTAAATTGACGGCACCAACAGATCACAAGCAGCGGCAACAATAGCAACAACCACTTCAAGGTTTTAAAAAGCCGGCGCGATTTAGATTAATTTTTAATAATTTTGTTTCATTAAAAAAAATAACTCGAGTTCCACTGCAAATCACGTCGGGGCCACCGTGAAAATGTAATAATTTTTAATATTAACAAAAACGCAGTAACTCGTGATTGCAGGGAATCTCTGATTTATTTCGACGACGACGAAAGAACGTGTGCGCAATGATTCTCATATAACAACTGACTTTAATTCCATTTAGTTCAGTACCAGTCCAAACCTCATTGAGTAAAGACGTGCTATCGGCTGAACTTCGCAAATACCAGCAGTTACAAAAACAAAGTTCTACCAATTTTGGTAGAAACGAACAAGTGCGCAATGAAGATTTGGAAAAAACCCAAAAACAACTATCACAGCAAAACCGTTACAAAAAGTGCAAGTGCTCTGTGCAGCGGGCGACAGCCCAAGCACAATAACAATGCATCGAACACCTGACTTAGGTTACCCTGTACTGGTTAAAAAAACAACAATATTTGAACCGAAATTTGTTACAATCACCAGAACAGACAATGAGACATTTGAAAAAGTGTTTGTATTTAGAAACGGAACTCTATTACAATACAACTGAAAATACCTTTTTGCCTTCGAGATACTTTAAGCAATCTTCGATCAATGGGGACGGAAAGTTATCTTTAACTGTTAATTTATTTAACACTCGGTAATCGATGCACATGTGGATTTCTCCATTCCTTTTCTTGACAAGGACGATCTGAGATGCATAAGGGCGGTTCTTTTAGAGGAATTAATGCAGAAGAAACGAAGTCAATCGGATTACTACAACCGGAGCTACAGATTTTCAATGAGAGGGTACTTTTTCAAAATTGACGTTTTTTGGCCAACTAAAAAATATTCTACTAATAATTGTTTTTCGGCCAAATCATGATGCAGGTGCTTACTTATTTTCCGAATAGTACACGTAAAAAAAGTTTCAGGAAAATCAAAAATGTGAAAAAATATTCCGCGAAAGGGGTTTTTCTTTAGCTGATGATCTTCATTTAAAGATGGGTAGTATGACTTTCCCAAAAAGCTTATTGGGCTTCCGAGAAGCCCACTTCGAAACAGATGAAGCATCCATTGTCCGGTCTTTTCGGCTTCTTGTAATTGTAGCATCTAATATCCTTCGGAATTACGGCTTCTGGGCGAGGGATCTTGGTGACGGCTTTACGATTGGACTCCGGACGTACAGACTGGAATCGCATTAGCTTTTGACGTAGTTCATCCAACGTGATTCAGTAGTAGAGTGGAGCAGCGCGCCCTTCTCGGAATGGAGCTCCAGCAGCTTGTTTTTGGACATCTTAACTATCTCGCTGCATGGTAACATCGAGCAACATTTGGGCAAACCCCACACCTGATTTGTAAACTTTAATGGTTATACCCTTGCAGCGGGTATTATATTTTCAGTCAAAAGTTTGCAGTGAAGGAGACGTTTCCGACCCCATAAAGAATATACATTTTTGATCAGCATCAATAGCGAGTCCATCTAGCCATGTCCGTCTGTCCGTCTGTCCGTTTCTATGCGAACTATTCTCTCAGTTTTAAAGCTTGAAACTTTCCCAAAAGTCTTCTTTCTATTGCAGGTAGTACATATGTCGGAACGAGCCGGATCGGAACACTATATCATATGGCTCCCATAGGAATAATCAAAAAAAAAATAGAAAAAACATTGTAACTTTGTAGAAAGTAGGCGTTTTGATTTTTGCCATTGTAAAAACAACTATCCTATACTTAGATACCTTTATTTTTTTTCCTACCAAGTTCATGTAAGGGCTCGGTAATGGGCTTAAAAGTTTCGTCCAATGGTATATTCGTATGATTATACCCGTTACTCGAAGGAAGCGTTATACATATTCTTGATCAGGATCACTAGCCGAGTCGATCTAGCCATGTCCGTCTGGTCTATCCGTCTGGACGAACGCTGAGATCTCGGAAACTACACAAGCTAGAAGGTTGATATTAATCACACATGTTCTTGAGCTTCCTACGCAGCGAATTTTGTCTGGTACCTCTTCCTCTAGTTCAATTTCAAATGTGCCACTTACATCCTCGTTATCATTTTCTTCATCTGTGTCATCTACGCACGAGTTTTGGGAAGTACCTCCGTCATTGTGGTCAGCACCTGAGGATATGAATGGGGAATCCAAAAGATCGACTACCTCTGCTGGCAGGCGCATCCTATTGGTTTTAGTTAAGCAGAGACTAGATAGTAAGGGATCAGACGAATCCCTAGCTCTTGTCAACCCGTATACATTTTCTGGCATGATATTTTCTATTTGCCTTGAAAAGTTTGTGTCTTGCTTCTGATGCACTTTCTGCTAAGGAGCCAACAAGAACAATTGACTTTTTAATTATGATGTATCCGTGTTCTAAAATTTTGTGTACTGTTGGCGACATGGGATACCAAAAGAAATTAGTCCAATACAAATTATGATATATTTATAATATAGAGGGCAATAGTTTTGGGTTGGAGAATGCTCGCCTCGCCGTATTTCCGTCATTTGTATTGCCACTGCCGTTTTGTCTCGGCTTGTCTACATGAAGTCCCATTTGATTCCAAAACGCTGCTTGAAGTTTAGATTTACGCCACTTTCTATGCTCAATTCTGTAAGATAGTTTGAGCAAAAATTCAAAAAAGCGAATCCACGCATGAAGGGATCTTAATCCATGTTTATCCGTATGTGGCTTCATATCAAAAGTTTTGGAATAAAAATCACTTACATTAAAAAGCTGGGTGGGCTGTGCCCCACACATTGGACACAACTGGCAGGATCTCGTTCCTGTTAAAATATTTAACACCTTGCCGTCTATAAGTGTTAGGGGCCCATCAAATTTTACAAAAATTTCGTTTGATTGATGGGCATGCACGTACAAGTCCAGGTTTTTGATCTGATTGTCCAAGTTTTCATTTTCTTCTAATATAAGAGAAGTTGTTTTTTAACGTATCCTATTTTTACAGGATGACAAAATTTTAAGGACTGAGGCGATTTATTTACCCAAATGACTCTTTGTTCCTGATCTATCATTTTTATGGGAATCATTGATGTAACAAAAAGAGAATCATCTAAAGATTGAGACTCTGCAATGCTAAATTTTTGTTTGTATAAACTATGACCAGTAGACCCGTCAAAGCCATAGCTAAAAATAAGTATACACTGAGTAACATCTGAAAGTACTTCACAGACCTCCCTTTGCATGAGTAATATTCGTGAAGCCGTATGGTTCAATAAGTTTGGCAAGGAAACTGTGGCTTCATTTTCGGTCAATACACTTTAATTTTTCCTCAGCTATTTTTGAATAAGGGGGGGTAAAAATCGCACCCATGTTTTTTACTAAGTTGTTTAACATTTATGTATTGCTGCTTAGTAAACCCATTCCAACGTTTACGTTTTGATTTTTGATAATTTAAAAATACCTGCAAGGGTATATAAACTACGGCTGGCCGAAGTTACCTTCCTTTCTTGTTTTTATCTAAAAGCGGTATTGTCATATTACCGGCTAGCCACATGGCGTGTTTTTGTTTAAATCGCTTTATTTTTCGGCAGCATCGTGGCAAATGTTTATTAATGTAATTTATAAAGTTAGTTATTTTACTTGATACTGTCTGATCTATTGCTCGCTTTGATGATCGCCATTTAATTTCTCAAATATGTAAGTCTTCAGGGCTTCTCGCGATCGGTTGTTGCGTTCACAAACTGCACGAGGAGCCCCATGGCCAAACACATATGTGGCTAGATAAACGCAAGTTTACCAAAAAGGAGCAAAAATTAGCAAATATGGTTAGTTGTATGGAAAAAAGGACACTTTGGTGGTTAAATCTTCGTTCTTACTTTTTTGCAAGTCTGTGCCATTAAGAAGTTATACCCCACTAAACACAAACACAAAACAGTTCACAGTTGGACAACAAAACACACAAAAACAAATATTTAAGCTAATTTACTTTAACAAATACCTTTGCAAGGAATTTCCATTATCAGATTTATGAAAGTCTTTTTTGACAACACACAATAGAAAAGCAAAGTTTTTTAATTTTTCGACACTGCAAGGTCTATCAGCCAACTTTGTTGCAGTAACAACACTACAGATTTGCCACCAAAAATGTTTGGAAAGCGATTTGCCCGATGAGCCAGATTGCAGTCAAACTGAGCAAAATGGCCTAAGTAGCGGTTAAGGGCGGCAAAACAAAAATTTAACAGCACGAAATTTGTAAAAAATAATGGAATTGTAGAGATCAAGGAAGAAAAATAATAAACTTACAAAAATATGGACCTCCGCGTCAAAGAGCTATAGCCGCTTTTTTAATAGCAAAGAAAGGTTTGAAAAAAAACCACAACAATTTTACGGCATAGCGTCATAATTCCGCGGACATAATTCCGCGCAGTACATTTGGTCCGCGAACTTATGTCGTTTTTTTCTGGCGAAATTATGTCGCTGCTAAACGTCATAGGATCGCGCGAAATTGTGTCGTTTAAAAATTACTTGTGGCGAACTTATGTCGTTTTAAAGTGACATAAGTCCGCCGCAGAAAAAACGACATAATTTCGCCAGGCGCGGAATTATGTCGCTGCTAAACGACATAAGTTCGGGCGAAATTATGACGTTTAAAAACTACTTATGGCGAACTTATGTCGTTTTAAAGTGACATAAGTCCGCCGAGAAAAAAACGACATAATTTCGCCCACCGCGAAATTATGTCACTGTCAAACGACATAAGTTCGCGCGAAATAATGTCGTATTAAAATGAGTATACCAAACATATATATGTAGGTATATATGTACATATATAGGTATATAGGTATATATATATGCATATATAGGTATATATATACATTAGACATCTGCATATTATACATGTATATCTTAAAGGAATATATACATATATTAACAATATATATTTACATTTACATATATACACACTATTTATATGTATATATATATGTATAAATAGAGTATATATACATATATTTAAATGTAAATATATATTCTTTTAAGATATATATATAAATAAATTAATCAGCAAATATTTTCTCTTAAGTAGAGAGATCGAAATTATAATTCATAGATTTCAAAATATTAAAGACTTCAACATATTTTTTTTATTTATAAAAAGCAATAACATATTTTTTCTAAAAACAAAATATAATTATTCAACACTTCCATCATATTCAATAGATGGATTGAGATGAGATGAGATACAGTAGAGTAAAGTAAAATACAGTAGGGGTCACAATTTTAGCAGACCATGCTCGACCTATCATATTTTCCCCATTTCTCCTTTCCTATTAGAGATTTTGACTTCCTGTTTTCACCCACCTTTGCGCAATAAGTAGAACAACTTCCACTGTTAATATCGTCCCATTCGCTTTTTAACGATATACTATCGATAAATCGATGTTTATGTGCATACAAGCGCACATAACGGGTGCCATATATGTATGTATGTATTTATTTTGCGCGCAAAATAAATATACGGTGCATGTTAAGTTACATATGTATATATATGTGCATATGTATGTTTGTATGCAGAGCTAAAATTATTTGATGCTTACAAATCTTATGCAATACATTTACTTTTCTTATAGTCTGAAACGTTTTAAGCATGCTTTAAAATGTAAATACATATGTACATACAAAACAACCCACCGGGAAAGTGAGAAGGTGGTTCTTTGTGTGTTTGAAATCCTCTTCCTTTTAGCAAAAAATGTTGGAAATCCTGTATCTTTAAGCAGGCGACGGTGTAGGGAATTTGAAATTCCTTTGGAAAACCACATAGAAACCTCATTTCCCCCTTACTTTTTGTGTCACCCCCGTGTATTTCGAAACCAGAGACGGAAGAAATGTAAGGGGTGAATGATGTTTAGTCCCTTCCGCTTGTATGGAGAAACCTGATGAAAATATGTTATTTTCCAGAGGAATTTTCCCGGTGGGAAGCGGCGCGGGTCATGAAAAAATTATACTGTATGTACGTACATATGTACATATGTGTAAAGTTTTCGAGCTGTGTGAGTTACACATATACATACATTCATAAATTCAGACATCTAAAAAAATTCTTTTGCGCGCAAAACTTACTTGGAACAATTTTCTTCCTTTCCTTTCTTCTTTTTCGCGCAAAAGAAGTACATACATATGTATATGTATGGGACTTTTATATTATGTGCGCTTGTATGCACAACAACAATTATTTTCGTGCTAACATATCGGTTACCATAATATTAATGTATGTATGTACATATGAAGTTCTATTACGTTTGCTGCAGTTTATTCATATTAAGCATGTTAAATTGCATTAAGCCAAATACCAAACAATCGTAAGCGTAAGTAATAGAAATATGTACATTCAAAATAATAATTGTTGTTGTGCATACAAACGCACATACATAACGTAACGAGTCCCGTACATTTATTTTCCGCGCAAAAAATGTTAGATTTAGCTAGATGTCTGCATTTTTCAGAAGTACATGTACATATGTATGTGTGTATAATATACACTGTATATGTATGTACATATATGTGAAACTTAAGCGGTCCGAAAACTTTACACATACAGTAACATTTTTCCATGGCACGTGCCGCTTGATTTGTATGTGCATGTGTACATATGTAATGTAAAGCTTGCTTTAAACATTTTAGACTAAAATAAATGTAAATTTTGTCAAATAAACGCAAAAGATTTTAAATATGTACATATGTATGTACATCGATCGCAACGAAGTGTTTTTTGGTGATTGGTTTTATTTATGAATCCCAACCACAAGCCCATTTTAAAATCAGCAATATTTTGTGTTTTGAGGATAATTCATGTATTCAAGTACATATGTACATACATATGTATGAATGCATGTATGAACATAAATAACTAAATACATAAATGTTGTTGAATCAGAAATAAATAAATAAATAAATAAAAACAGAAATATATATATATTTAAATATGTACATATATAAATATATTTGTATATATAAATACAAAATAAATATATAAAAATATATATACATACATACAAACGATATATATATGCAAAATATATATACATATAAACGATATATATACAAATATACATATGTATGTATACACGAAAAATATGTATACACATTTGTACATATCTAAATAAATATATACATACATACATATGCCGGCGAAATTAAGTTGTTTTTCTGCCGCGAACTTATGTCACTTTAAAGCGTCATAAGTTCGCCATGACAAATTTAGAGACGACATTATTTCGCGCGATCTTATGACGTTTAGCAGGGACTTAATTTCGCGGCTGGCGAAACTATGTCCTTTATTCCTCGGCGGACTTATGTCACTTTAAAATGACATAAGTCCGCCACAAGTAGTTTTTAAACGTCATAATTTCGCGCGAACTTATGTCGCTTAGCAGCGACATAATTCCGCGGCTGGCGAAATTATGTCGTTTTTTCTGCGGCGGACTTATGACGTTCTCAAACGTCATAAGATCGCGCGAAATTATGTCGTTTAAAAACGGCGGAATTATGTCGGCGGAATTAAGTCGTCACCCCCAATTTTACTCTATTTTAGATTGAAGGATTAGTGTCCAAAGAGTCCTATACAATTTTATGAAAATTATCTCTTTTACCCTATACCGTTAACAGCTAAAGTAAGTTTCGTACTGTTATTACTGGGGCTAGACCAGTATGTTGACATTTTGCAACGTTCCTCGAAAACTTTGCAATTGACCTTAAAATAATGAAGGAAAAAGTTATAGCCAAAAGAACAGCTTTTCCGATGATACCAGTCTCATTCCAATGGGTCTTTATTTATAGCTGCTATGTCTAACCAAACTTTTCTTACTATTCGAGCCCCCTTCTCCCCTATTGTTTATTCATAAAAATGAATTATAATAATAAATAGGATTATGCACCAAAATTATGATTTTTACCCGTAGTGGATTGGTAGAAAATCTCCAATTTTGAGTTAATTAATTACAGGAGGAATTTTATCATTTTTCTTTGAACCCATTGATTGTTTAATTGATTTACGGGCAACTTTAATTGCACTCATAATGTTTTTGCTTTTTATACCCGTTACTTGTAGAGTAAAAGGGTATATTGTATTCGTGCAAAAGCATGTAACAGCTAGAAGGAAGCGTTTCCGACCCAATAAAGTATATATATTCTTGATCAGGGTCAATAACCGAGTCGATATAGCCATAACCGTCTGTCACATGATTTCCCACACATATTCTTGGGCTTCCTACGCAGCGCAGGTTTATTTCAAAAAGGTGCCACGCCCCCTCTAACGCCCACAATCGCCCACTAACGATTTTAAAATGTGTCTGGCGCCCACACCTTTAAAGATTTCCGAGAAGTATAAAGGCAATTTTGTTGTAGAAATGTAGAAGACATTTTTCCAAAAAATGTTATATATTTATCTCCCTCGCACTCCCTTTAGCTGAGTGACGGGTATTAGATAGTCGGGACACAAACCCGACTATAGCGTTCTCTCTTGTTTAATGTTTTAAAAGCAAGATTAATAACAGTTGAAAGGTTTGCCTTCATCATTTTATTCTTAGTTATTTTTTCCTCCCTTTCATTTCCGTTTTAATCAATCCTATCCCGAATTTTTTCTTGGCTTTTATTATATTTGTAACAAAAAATGCTGCGTCTTTTTCACCGAGACTACTATCTGGGGAATTCAAACATGACTAGGCTTTGTCAATCAATATGGACTCTGCACTGTGTCGTTTACTCCGTGTCTTGTTTTGAGAACAACAAAAATATGATAAGCTTATCGACAAGACCATCACCGCGCTTACAATTGAACATACCACTAAAGCGATAATAAAAACGCTTCCCCATCAACAGATTACTATGGACGGCAGTCCATGTAGTGACGAAGCGCACCAGGAGAGTGTGCGAAGGCGACTACTATTATATAGCCGCAAAATGGAAAATCTGCTGTGATAGTCCGATCGTAATGAGTAATACACCAAATAAAAGGTATTGCTAAAACTTAAAGCTAAAATACGATTTTCTTCGTCTGCCCAAAATGAAAATTTAATTCTGTTTGTCAGTTTGTCAGTTTGTCCAAAACATGTTTTTTAAGTTCTGAAAATTTGATATGACGTTCATCACATCGATATAAAAAACTTTTGTTCTACCACTTTTGGAAAAACCCGCTAGTTTAGCGGGAAAACAGCTATAAATAGCTAAAATTCGGAAAGCCGTAACTTCTATACTACTAAAGCTACAGACTTGTGCTGCATCTCGTTTGGCTGGCCGAAGTTACCTTCCTTTCTTGTTTTTATCTAAAAGCGGTATTGTCATATTACCGGCTAGCCACATGGCGTGTTTTTGTTTAAATCGCTTTATTTTTTTTACATTTTTGATTTGCCTGAAACTTTTATTTCATGTTCTATTCGGAAAATGAGCAATCACGTGTATCAGGATTTGTCCGAAAAAAAATTCTTTTTAGTTAGAATTTTTTAAAGTTTTCCAAAATTTGACAAATTTGAAAAAGTACCCTCTCATTGAAAATCTTTTTCTCCGGTTATATGAATCCGCGTGACTTCGTGTCTTTTGCATTACCTCCTCTAAAACCTCTTCTTAAAAAAAATAAGTTTTTAGTTTCTTAAAAATAAAAGCAAATAAAGATTCTAAAAAATTTCGTATTTAAATTTTTTTTATATTTCAATGTATGCGCCATTTTGTTAGTTACAATCGGTTTTTGTAAACAGTTGGAGACATTTTTATACCCGTTACTCGTAGAGTAAAAGGGTATATTGTATTCGTGCAAAAGTATGTAACAGCTAGAAGGAAACGTTTCCGACCCTATAAAGTATATATATTCTTGATCAGGATCACTAGCCGAGTCGATCTAGCCATGTCCGTCTGTCCGTCTGTCCGTCTGTCTGTCTGTCTGTCCGTCTGTCCGTCTGTCCGTCTGTCTGTATGAACGCTGAGATCTCGGAAACTATAAAAGCTAGACGATTGGTATTTGGCATGAAGATTCTTGGAGTTCCTACGCAGCGCAAGTTTGTTTCAAAAGGGTGCCACGCCCCCTCTAACGCCCACAATCGCTTATATACGATTTTAAAAATTTCAATATTTCGGAAAAGTAAAAATGCAGTTTTATTGTGTTTATCAATACCTATCGAAATGTAGAAGAAATTTTTCAAATCGGACCATTCGTTAAAAAGTTGTGCGTGTTCAAAGTTTCTCCATCTCCCTCGCACTCCCTTTACCTGAGTAACGGGTATCTGATTGTCGGGGCACCCGACTATAGCGTTCTCTCTTGTTAGTTTTTAAAATATCGAATTTTAACAAGGCCTCTGCTTTTTTCTATGAAAACACGTCGCAGAAAGTAGGGCTACTCTCTTACTCTTATCGAATCCTTATGGAATTCATGTTTTCTCATCGATTACTAGTCCTTTAACAATTATTAATGATTAAAAGTTAAGTTTTAAGTGTTTTAACAATTTCTGAATGACAAAAAGTAATTTTTTATGTGTATGTGCATATCCAAACTGTATTTTAGGGTCAAGGAATCGTTAAAATTGTTTTAAACCGTTCCATTAATGCAATTCTTAAATAAATAATTAAATTTAAATGTACCAATATTTTAGCTCCTATGAGAGCAAAAGTAAACAATACAATAACAACAATACAAAAGTTCTGATATCAACATTTGTGACGAAAAATTATTACACTCGTCATTAAATACACTTTCTAAAATTTTCTCATTCGGCACGCTGCAATAGAAAATGCCTGTGAAGGGAAAAAGGCTGGAATAGTTTGCTAGGGCGGGCCGAATGAGAAAATATTAGAAAGTCTATTTAATGATTCCATTATTTGCTCACAACTTTTTAATGAATGGTCCGATTTAAAAAATTTCTTCTACATTTCGATACGTATTAATAATCACAGCACAATTGCATTTATAATTTTTCGAAATCTTTAAAAATGTGGGCACCAAATATCTTTTAATATCGTGTAAGGCTATTGTGGGCGTTAGTCCCAAGAATCTACATGGTAGGTCCCAACCTTCTAGCTTTATTAGTTTCCGAGTTCTCAGCGTTCATACAGACAGACAGACGGACAGTCGGACATGGCTACATCTACTCGGTAAGTGATCCTGATCAAGAATATACATACTTTATAGGGTCGGTAACGCTTCCTTCTACCTGTTACATACTTTTGCACGAATGCAATATACTCTTTAACTCTACGAGTAACGGGTATAATTAATACAATTCGTAAGGAATGCAATATAATCAGCTGTTCATATGTAGACAATACACAGAATCAAACGTTACATGAGTTTGTTATTAATTTTCTGCATAGCCTAATATTTAATAAACTAAAAATGGCTCCAACTTTTTACAAAAACCGATTGTAACTAACAATATGGCGCATACGTTGAAATATAATAAAAAAAATTTTTTGTGGGGGCAATGGTTACAAAGTTTTTTTAAATCTTAATTTGTTTTTATTTTTAAGAAATTAAAAACTAATTTTTTTTAGAAATTTTATTTTGAAAGAAGAGGTGTTAGAGGAATTAATGCAAGTCAATCGGATTCATATAACCGGAGATACAGATTTTAAATGAGAGGGTACTTTTTCAAATTTGACGATTTTTGCCAACATTAAAGAATGATAAATAAAAACAAGAGAGAACGCTATAGTCGGGTTGGTGTCCCGACTATCTAATACCCGTCACTCAGCTAAAGGGAGTGCGAACGCTGTACTCGGGTTGGTGTCCCGACTATCTATTGGGGCTAAAGGGAGTGCGAGGGAGATAGATATATAAACAATTTTGATTGCGTATAACTTTTTAATGAATGGTCCGATTTGAAAAATGTCTTCTACATTTCGATAGGTATTAATAAACACTATAAAATTGCGTTTATATATTTTTAAAATCTTGAAAGATGTGGCCTCCAGACACATTTGAAAATCGGTTATGGCGATTGTGGGCGTTAGGGGGGGCGTGGCACCTCGATGAAACAAACTTGCGCTGCGTAGGAAGCCCAAGAATATGTGTGTGAAATCTCAACCTTCTAGCTTTTATAGTTTCCGAGATCTCAGCGTTCATACAGACAGACAGACAGACGGACAGACGGACATGGCTAGATCGACTCGGCTAGTGATCCTGATCAAGAATATATATACTTTATGGGGTCGGAAACGCTTCCTTCTAGCTGTTACATACTTTTGCACGAATACAATATACCCTTTTACTCTACGAGTAACGGGTATAAAAAAAAATTTTTTCGGCTAAATCCTGATACACGTGATTACTTATTTTCCGAAATCAAAAATGTTCGGTTTGTAAAAGAACCGCCCATATAGGCTTTTCATACGATGTATGAAATGATCAGGATCACTAGGGGAGTCGATATTGGAGCCCTGCACGAGTAGACTCAAAGTGCCCTTTGACTCCCATTTCAGGAATACAGTTCGAGTAAATCAGCTCACAGAAATTTTCGGATCAAGTAGCTCAGCTTCAAAATATTTACGATGAGCTGTTTGACTTGATTGAATCAAAGCAAGTATATTATTGTAGATCACAGATCAAGTTTAGTAGATCCAGTACTCGAACATATCTAAAAAATATTATGTAGGAGCAGGACTGAAAAATGTTATGTAAGAACGGAGCTAAAAAACAAGAGAGAACGCTATAATCGGGTGCCCCGACAATCAGATACCCGTTACTCAGGTAAAGGGATTGCGAGGGAGATGGAGATAGAAACTTTGAACACGCATAACTTTTTAACGAATGGTCCAATTTGAAAAATTTCTTCTTCATTGATAAACACAATAAAACTGCATTTTTACTTTTCCGAAATATTGAAATTTTTAAAAATCGTATATAAGCGATTGTGGGCGTTAGAGGTGGCGTGGCACCCTTTTGAAACAAACTTGCGCTGCGTAGGAACTCCAAGAATCTTCATGCCAAATACCAATCGTCTAGCTTTTATAGTTTCCGAGATCTCAGCGTTCATACAGACAGACAGACAGACGGACAGACAGACGGACAGACGGACAGACGGACATGGCTAGATCGACTCGGCTAGTGATCCTGATCAAGAATATATATACTTTATGGGGTCGGAAACGCTTCCTTCTAGCTGTTACATACTTTTGCACGAATACAATATACCCTTTTACTCTACGAGTAACGGGTATAATGATATGAAGGAACATAGCTGACTAATGAAAATGCAACACATGTATTGTTAAAGGTTGGTCGTTGGAAAAAAATTTGAAAAGTTATCCTCGATGGACCGCGATATTTTAAGAATGGGCATTGTTGGGTTCAGTAGTTTCTTGTAACCGAAATAACAAGGTTCTTAAGATCCATTGAGGATCATATTTTTTGTCTTATGACCATTATGGCTATCCTTAAAACAATGTTACACTACCTTCATCTAAAGAATTTAACATAAACGATATATTTGTTCTCTTATTATAAATCAATGATTTTAAAATATTTAATCGGAACTTTTCAAGCTGTTCGAGCTGACCGAGTAATCTGAGCTGTTTGAACTGAACTGCTTTAAAGGTATCCGTTTCGAACATGAGCTTGTTTGGAGCTGTTCAGGTGAACAGCCACCTAAAAACATTGTTATATGTGCAATTCATTACACAAGAGTCTGGGGCAGCCTTGTGGATGTTTAACTGCCCTAGAACTATCCGGCATTTAAATTGAAAATTGGCACCCTATTTATACCCGTTACTCGTAGAGTATTCGTGCAAAAGTATGTAACAGCTAGAAGGAAGCATTTCCGACCCTATAAAGTATATATATTCTTTATCTGGATAACTAGCCGAGTCGATCAAGCCATGACCGTCCGTCTGTCTGTCTGTCCGTCTGTATGAAAGCTGAGATCTCGGAAACTACAAAAGCTAGAAAGTCGGAATTACCCACTCATATTCTTGGCCTTCCTACGCAGCGCAAGTTTGTCTCAGCCGAGGGCCACGCCCTCTCTAACGCCCACAATCGCCTTGAACGAAAAGTAAACCTTTTTTATTGTTTTATTGTGTTTATCAATACCTATCGAAATGTAGAAGAAATTGTTCAAATTGGACCATTTGGTAACAAGTTATGCCCGATCAAAGTTATATATATCTATCTCTCTCGCACTCCCTTTTGCTGAGTAACGGGAATCTGATAGTCGGGGCACCCGACTATAGCGTTCTCTCTTGTTTAGTCTACACTTGCTCCACAAAGCTACCAAAGCTCAAGCTCTCATTATGCGAGCAATCCATCCAAAATAAACCGAAATTCCTACTTGGCTCGAGCTTAAGTCCAATGCCACAAATGTATTGGCAGAACATCCAAAAATAAATTTCTTCAATACCGATACCCAAAGGCTGCGATCTTTGCTTAAAAGCAGCAAAAATTACGGTAAATGATTGCTCAGCCCACATCCGCGATAAACAATTGTGCTCGAATGCTTTGCAACCAGCCATCCACTTGGCGATTGCACAAGCTCCCAAAACTGCTTAACTTGTCAAAGTCGGCATCATACGCTGTTATATTCCAAAATTCAGTCCACTTCATTTACGTAGATTTTCGAGCTAATTGTTTCCATTGTGATAAATTCCCGCAAACATATTTTGCATTTCAAAGCTATTCCGCTATTCGTAGCTATACACATACATACATTGTATTCTCTATTGATGTTCAGTGAACGTATTTAAATTCTTATTATCAGAGCAAAATACCACTCTCTTTGGGACCCTTTGAGAAAATAGTCATATGGAAACTGTTTATTGTGTTTTCAGTCTTTGCTCAAACACTAACCGGTTTTTTTGTTTCTTTTCCAGTTGACAGAGACAGTTTGTACTGAACGGGGGAAAACAAAATCTGTCATTTGCTTTTTTATACCGATGTGTTTAAACTACAGACAGACGCAAAGACGGAATTTCTTAAGAATTTACATGAAGAAGTAAAGGTCTGACATTGTTTTCTTGTAATCGAATTTTAAAGTATTAATACATATATGTTAAAATAATAAGCCTTCTAAAAAATTCGACAAAAATGTGTAATTGTTTTTATGGGACAGCGATTCCTTAAGAAGGTGTGCGAAGGCGACTACTATATATACACGAAGAAATTTAAATCTTCTGTGATGCCTCGATCACAACGAGTAATACACCAATCGATAGGTTTCGGAAAAACTAAAAGTATTGCAATTTTAATTAGTTTGGAAAAGAGAACGGTGAAAGTGTAAAAATAAATTTTTAGAAAACTGGAGCCCTCTTTTCGTTTGTATGCATCAAATCGTAACCCCATGATCCGCACATTTTTACAGTGCTAAGTTAGTCAATATAAACGTTTATTCTACGACGTTTGGGAAATAAACCGCCAGTTGGGGGAATATTATCAAAAAAGTTAAATTTTGAAGGCTTATAGTTTCTAAACGACTAAGTAGAGTCCTGCTCGAGTATACTTTAAGTGCCCTTTGACTCCCGTTTCAGAATAACAGTTTGAGTAAATCACCTCACAGAAATTTTCGGTTCGAGTAGCTCGGCTCCAAAATTTTTACGTTGACTTGATCGAAAGAAAGCAAGTATAGTAGATCATAGATCAAGTCGAGTAGATCAAGTACTCGAACAGATCTAAAAAGTGTTATGTAGGAACAGGACTGAAAAATGTTGTATAGGAGCAGAGCTGAAAAATGAAATTCAGTATCGAGTAACACCCTAACATTTTGAACTTTAAAAACCTTAAAAAAAACTGTGCCATGAGGATCCTATTCTCGCGATTTATGATCATCATGTCTATCCTTAAAGAATATTGCACTATCTTTATCTATTTTATTTATTTTATTTATTTATCTATTTTATTTATCGAATCTTCTCTCTTAGAGACTAACGACAAGTTTGCAAATCTTAATCTATTTTATATATTTTAATTAATTACAAATTAACTGTGCCATAAGGATCGTATTCTCGCGAGTTATGATCATCATGTCTATATATTGCACTATCTAAAGAATTTTTTTTTTTTTTTTTATTAAACGGTATTTTATTTATCGAATCTTCTCTCTTAGAGACTAACGACAAGTTTGCAAATCTTAATCTATTTTATATATTTTAATTAATTACAAATTAATTATTTAGAATAACGGCCCTAACTATTGTTGCTGGGTGGGGAGGTCTCTTCGCCGGAGTCGTTTATAGCTTGTGGTCCAGATTAGAGACCGCGCAAGGTCATTAGGATGGGCCTGGAGCTTGAGATTATACTTTACTTTCGCTTTGTCGAGTTCGTCTTTAACTAAGCCTACGTTTAGATCTTTATGAATATTTTCATTCCGTATATACCACGGTGCTCCTGTTATAGTTCTCAATATCTTTGATTGAGCTCTCTGGATTATTTCTAAGTTGCTGGCACATGCGTTTCCCCATAGCTCGGAGCCATATGTCCAAATTGGTTTTAGGACTGCTTTATAGAAAAGTCTTTTGTACTCTAATTTTAGTGGCAAGCGGGCGTTAATTAGCCAATGTAGATTGCTGGCTTAAAATTTTAAATGATTTCTCTTAGCTTCGATATGTTTACGCCAATTGAGTCGTCTATCCAGGTGGACTCCTAGATATGTTACTTCAGTTGTTTGTGGCATAATAATGTTGTTCAGGGATATTGGAGGGCAGGTTTGCCTGTTTAGGTTAAAAGTAACATGTTTACATTTTTGTTCGTTAACGTTTATGCGCCAGTCTGCTAGCCATTGTTCTAGAAGCACGAGGTGATCTACTAGGTGTTGCGTTGCTCTAAGAGGACATTTAGACCGACTTAGGATAGCAGTATCATCAGCAAAAGTTGGGGTTGTTGTAAGAGTGGATGTCGGGAGGTCGGCTGTATAAATAATATACAATGTCGGCCCAAGCACACTTCCTTGGGGTACTCCAGCTTTTATTGGATGATAATCAGAGAGGAAATCGCACTGCAAAGCATCTTTTCTGTAGGTAGGACTCCAAAATTGTATGGGTGCTTTACGGAAGTATTAATCTGATTTTATGAATTAAGCCGTCCAGCCACACACGGTCGAAGGCCTGTGCGAAATCCAGAAAGACAGCGGAGCAATATTCTTTCAAATGCATTTCGTATCTCGGAGGTTATCCGGTTCACTTGTTCAATAGTTCCGTGTTTTTCACGAAATCCGAATTGGTGCATTGGTATTGCATTGTGGGCTTGTAAGTATTGCTTGATGCGACTGAGGAGCAGCTTTTCAAATATCTTTGATGGGCACGGCAGAAGGCTGATTGGCCTACATGACGATGGCTGGGACTTGTCCTTTCCGGCTTTATGGATCATTATGATGACAGACTTCCTCCATTGTTGAGGATAATATCCAGAATTCATCATGCTGTTAAATATTATGGTTAGAAGATGTATTGCACAGTTTGGCAGTTCTATAATCATTTTTGGGGTGATGAGATCGTGACCCGGCGCTTTCTTTTTGTCTTGGGACTGTATGATTCTTGTAACTTCTTCTGGATGGAATATAATTTGCGGGCTAGATTCAGGATTGTAGATTATTGGCAGCACAAAGCTATTCGTTGCTGGAAGTTGTTTGAAGACATTTTCTAAATTGAGGGCAAATGTATTCGCCCTCTCTTCGTTGCTGCGGGCCCAAGTTCCTGTTTGCGTATGTAGGGGTGATTCACTTTCTATTGGTGGACATATGCCTGACTTAGCTTTCCACAGTGGATATCGTTTGCTATTTGGTGAGAGTTGCTTTATAAAGGATAGTTCATCTCTATTTTTCTCAGCTTCTAATGCTTTGCGGAGTATGCAGTTGGCTATTTTTAGACGCTCCTTGGAGGCTGGGGATCTATGGGCTTGCCACTCTCGACGAAGTCTTCTTTTATTGTATAGCAGTTCTTCGATGTGCCTAGAAGCACGTCTGCTGTTAAATGGTTTATTAGATGTTATAGTTTGCGTGGAATGTTGTGCAGCCAGTGTAATAACATTCACTAACGCTTCAACTGAATTGTCGAGGTCTTCTTCACAGGAAATGTTTGGGCAGTCATTAATATGGGTACTTACATACTTTCTGTATTTGAGCCAGTCTGTTTTACCAGTAGTTAGAGAATGTGGGCGCTCTGTAACCTGAAGATGGTCGTAGAGGTAAAGCAAGATGGGCGAATGATCTGATGATAGATCTGATAAGTGCTCCACACGAACATGAGCCTGCGGCACTCTTCTTGTGATAGCAAAATCAATCAGGTTAGGTTTCTTATTTGGATCTGTTGGCCAATATGTAGGCTTACCCGGGGAAATAAAGTCAAGCTTGTTTCGTGGAGTTATTATCGCGTTGTAAAGTTGTTTTGCTTGGGGTTGATGAGTCGAGATCCCCAGTGGGTGTGCTTTGCATTGTAGTCACCAGCTGCTACAAAGCGGTCACCAATACATCAAAGAAGTTTACGAATTCTTCTTCGGCAATAGAGAAGCGCGGTGGGCAGTATATAGAGGCTATGCTTAGGTAGCCGCTTTGGGTTTCGAGGTGTACTGCTGTTGCTTGGATATAAGTCGTAGCGAATGATGGCATCTCGTAATTCCTAATGCGATTCTTTATCAAAACTCTAGTACCTCCATGAGCCTTCCCATCAGGATGGTTTGTCGAAATAAATATGTAGCCAGTAAGATGAAAATAGATTTTATTTGTTAAGTAAGTCTCTGATATGAGCATGGCGTCAATGTCATAATGATCCAGGAACTGCATAAGCTCGTATTTGTACTGTGAAATGCCATTCGCATTCCAGAAAGATATTTTAAGAGTAATTATCTAAGCAGATTTTTGTTTGATTAGAAGCTCCAGGAGGAAATTTTGAGTGCGCACAAGCTCCTGCAGCGTTTGCTGTATTGCTCCCATTGTTTTTGTTATATTTGCCTGCATTAATTCTATACCACTCGGTAATTGGGATGTGTTTACGCAGATACTTTCCGAAGTATGGTTCGATGCCTGTTGCTCCAACAATACTGGAGTGGTATGTTCAAATGTCGGCTTTGGAACTGAAGGGTAAGAGCCGTTGTTGTAGATTAGCGCCTGCGCAAAAGAGACTCCCGGAGTCGTTGTTGATGGTATGTAGATTTTGGCGGGTGGCTGGATTTCTAGCTGCAGTTATTTTTTGGGTTTGGCGGTTTTTCATTTCCTTATAACTACGGCAACCTCTGTAGTTGGCCGTGTGGTTTTCCCCACAGTTGCTACATTTTTTGGCAGATTGGTTCTCCTTATTTAGAGGACAGTCCATAGTTAAATGTGCATCCCCGCAGACAACGCAGACTGCGCGAAGTTTGCAGTATTTTCTCGTATGATCATATTCTTGACAATTCGTACATAGGACGGGTCCATTCCGTTTATGGGGTTCCTCAACCGTGATTCTGCGGTGCAATAGATATTGAAGTAGATTGGGCGAACTTCATTTTTATTTAAAGGCATATTTTCAGGCGTCAGTTCTATCTTGAACATTGGCTGGGGAATTTTGTTTCTGTTTATTATGTTTATAGCCGTTTTGGCATTAAAACCCTTTTCTTTAAGCCCATCTATTATTTCAATGGTTGGAACTGTTGATTCAATTCCTTTGATAACTACTTGTAGGACTTTGCTACTTTTGAGTTGGTAGGTATAGTAATTTGTTTTTCCCTCATCTAGGTATTTGGCCACTGATCGATAATCTTGTTCGTCGTTTACCTGAATTTTGGTTTCATTTATGTTACCTCTTTTCATAGAAGTGACATAGAACTTGTTAGCTCCAATTAGGTCAGTTATTTTTTTGACTAGCTCAGCACAATTTTCGTGACGAACATATATGGGTGGTGGCCTTGGTTTCTTAGCCGTGGTTGTTTGAGTGGCAGCATAATCTTCGTTTGTGTCACTAAGAATCGAAAATCTGTTATTGGTCAGCGGATTTGTCGGGACAGTGATAGTATTTGATTTTGATACTTTTGAGGCGTTGGTTTTTTTTATAAGATTGCGGGCTTCATTTTCTTTTTATTTCCACATAGCGATCGATTCCAGTTTGTATTAACGTTCCGTTAGCATTTTTTGTAATTTTTTGTTGGAGGAAGGGGAGAACTGACGATGCCGGGAGCTGAGTGACTGCAGTAGATGTAGTTGTTGTTGTGTTGGTTGTTGTTGTTAGTGTCGAAGTCACAGTGGTAAATACGGGCATTGTGCTGGTAGTTGTTGTTATATTGTTTGTAAGGTCGTGGGGGTCGGGGGACGGGCATTGGGCACTCCACGGCTCATTGGGTGCTGAGCCGCTTGCACATTGTAATTCAGGGGAGAGCGAGCGCGCTCTCGCTGTGTTCACTTGCAATGTTGCAGTTTTCGTTGGTACTATTGACTCATCAGCTCGTAAGCAAAAGTAAGCGTCGTTTCTGATTGACGAAAGTCGACGTTCGTTTTGTTGTTGTTGCCGAGCTGTGCTCATTTTAATTATATTTCAGAGCTTGCACTCTGACACGTTGGCTTTTAATTTATAATTTATAGTTTATATTAGTAATTTATCACACTAATCTTAAAATTTTCATGGGTAACACGAGCATTAAGCGAATTAAGCTCGGATATTTTCACTATATTTTATAATCATTCGGCGGAGCAATAAAAAAATACGTCTGATGTCGTCGACAGCTATCGACTGACTGAATTTAACATGGAGAAGTTTTTAGCTAACTCGATGTCATGCCGGCTTAGACTTTAACATTGAAGAATAATCGATATATTTGCACTCTTATTACTTATAAATTAATGAGTTTGAACGAGATATTAAATAATCGCACGCCATATTTTGCGCTTTACAGCTCAATTCTGTGCGTTAACAGCACTCTGTAATGGTTTTTCGTTCAGATAAATAGAAGGAGTCGAGAAAACCGATTTGCTTTTACGAACAGTTTATCTGGCCTTTAAGTTCTTCGGACAGATAGCTATCAGGGACTTTAACAGGGACTCGAGAAACCGGCCCTAAGGGAAATAAAAATACGCAAATATTCTTTCTTTTTACAAACCGAACGGATTTGGCCAAAAATATTTTTCACATTTTTGTTTTTCTTGAAACTCTTTTTACGTGTACTATTCGGAATATAAGTAAGCACGTGTGTCAAAATTTGGCCAAAACTTTTTTTTTCAGAATTTTTTTTAGTTTGCCAAAAAAAAGTCAATTTTGACTTTGTAGTAATTTGTTGTTGTAGTATTTCGATTGACTTCTTGTCCTTTGCATTAATTCCTCTAAAACCATTTCTTTTAAAAATTTAAAAAAAAAATGATTTTTTAATTTCTTAAAAATAAAAACAAATTAAGACTTAACAAAGAATTTTAAACATATTGTAGTTACAATCGGTTTTTGTTAAAAAGGTGGAGCCATTTTTATACTCGTTACTCGTAGAGTAAAAGGGTATATTGTACTCGTGCAAAAGTATGTAACAGCTAGAAGGAAGCGTTTCCGACCATATGAGTATATATATTCTTGAGTAAGGGGTATTAGGTAGTCGGGACACCAAGCCGACTATAACGGTTTCTCTTGTTTTGTAAAAGAGCCACCATATGATTTCACTTTACTAAATGTTAAAGCTCGAAAGACTGCAATTTGATTAACCAATAAACTGTTACTGTGTTTATACGATGCCAAATTCACGCAATCATTTCACGCTTTCAGCCGATTCGTGTGTATACACGCCATTTCGTGAATTCAGCAACACATGAAAGTTGACTATGATTTCAACCGGAAAGCGTGATTTGGTGATAAGCAGATCTGGTAACTCTATATAAATTATCGAAGCTGCCAGATCGCTAGAAATTGAACGCCCTTTATAGGCTATTTCTCCACTCAGCGGTATTAAAAGTTAAAAATTATCACCTATTTTGAGCTGAGAGTGAATAAAAGCATGAATTCTCAGCTGTCTCATAAACAGGGGTTATTTCTAGATCGTGCTTTTAAGAAATCGTGAATCCTGTAGTATAAACATAGTATGTGACAAAGTCACATAATTCAGGAAGGCCAATTATAATAATAATCATCCTTTATTAAGTTTCTTTGTTAATGAATAACTTATCTAGTTAAGTAGTAATTAATTAATTTAAGTACACAGAGGGTATGAAGTCAAGAAAAAGTGAATTATATTATTAAGTGAACTACAATAAGAGGACTAAGGGACGAAGAGACCAGAGCGAAGAGAGACCACCAACGACGAAAGCAGCGCTGTCGCCGAAATTTCAGGCCGAACCGGGTCACGGACAAGCGATCGGAGAAACAGCGAGATGTTGAAAGTGAACCAGTGAGTGATCGGTCTTGAATTTTACAAGGTGAAAAGAAGAATAAACAGGACGCGCATGGGACAAGCGATAACCGTGGGACACACAACGAAGCGCTTCGCCACGGGGGAATGTTGGCAGCTGGCCAACATTGGAGTAAACATCCTTGGAGTAAATAAAAGGGATGAATAGTTCACTTTTCCTTTTTTTTCCTCGTGTCTGGATTTCGAACTGGGGCTCTTTTTCGCCGTTCTGCCTGATCCCTTTTCTTGTGGCAGCTGGATAATTTCCGGGCGTGGAATCGAGAACTGGCCATTGAACCATTTCCGGGCACAGACTCGTGCAAGGGCCGCTGGAGCATTCTCTTCCATCATGTACCTGACTACTACCCTGAGGTTCTTGCTACATATGTCCTCGCAAGGGGGGGAGAATGTTCACGCCAAAAGGGCGCTTAATTTCTGGAGGCAGTGTCGAGCGGCAGTTTTTTCCAGATGTCCACATCTCGCTTGCTCGCACTGTCCTTCGCTCTCCCTCTCCAACTCTCCCGCAAGTCTCCACTCCGCTTTAAAGCCCATAAGCTAAGTTATGCCTAAGCAGTTGCCATAAGCAGTTATGCTTAGCAGCCGCACGTCGCGCCAAACCCCGAAAAGTTCTCCCGTGTTTTCGATCACTATTTCTACGCGGATTTCAGCCGCATTTTCGCTGGGACTTAAAACTTCTACAATCAAGCCACCCCCGCCCCAAAATTTGGTCCTTCGTGCAGGATCTTTGGACTTCCACTCCTGGTTTATTTCCGAAGATTATCTCCAGCAACTAATGTGGCTTGAACCGCTCCAGATAAGTTCCACCTTTTATTATTATTTGCCGGTCATATAGCCAGTTGCTCGAACCCCATTTCGTTCAACTTTTTGTATGATTTCTTGTCTACATCGAAAAGCGATTAAATCCGACGCAACGGCATTTAGTATATATTTCCATTCCCTTTGTTTGTGAGCGGTAGTTTTTTCCATTTTTTTTCCGAAATTTCGTACACCCGAAAATATTACTTTGCCGTTAACACATTTCCAAATCCTTAGTGCCAAATTTGTTTAAACATTCCAGTTCCACCCGCCCATTTTTATATTTTATTTTAAAACAAGAAAGGAAGCTAACTTGGGCAAGCCGAAGTTTATATACCCCTTGCAGTTAAAATAAAAAGTCAAAGAAAGCAATGTACATTTTTATTTTTAACAGTGAACTTAACGCTTTGTTCCGTTTTCTTTAGAGTATTTCAAGGCGCTAATTGTTAACGATATACAGTGGCGGCATTTTGAATAATTTGTAGAAATTTTTAACAATTTTTCAAATAAAATTTTTGATATTGTTGAGCCAAACAAGAAACTGTTTTCACGTTGATCTGTTTTAGCGTTAAGCTGAACCCAAAAACTTTTTTATTATTTATTATCACTATGGACGGCAGTCTATGTAGTGACGAAGCGCACCAGGAGAGTGTGCGAAGGCGACTACTATTATATAGCCGCAAAATTGAAAATCTGCTGTGATAGTCCGATCGTAATGAGTAATACACCAAATGAAAGGTATTGCTAAAACTTAAAGGATTGCATACCAAGACCTCACGAAAATCAATTGGTTTGGGAGAGAGAGCGGTGAAAGTGTAAAAAAGAAAAATTTAGAAATTTGGATCTGTTGGGGCCGGTGGGGATAAATGCCCCCTCGAAATGTTTTAGTAGTTTTCCTATTGAAAATACCCGTCGAATGAGGGGTCATATGATAAAATCCGTTCAAAAGTTATAGCCAAAATAAGATTTTCTTCTTCTTCCCAAAATGAAAATTTAATTCTGTTTGTCAGTTTGTCCAAAACATGTTTTTAAGTTCTGAAAATTTGATATGACGTTCATCACATCGATATAAAAAAACTTTCGTTCTACCACTTTTGGAAAAACCAGCTAGTTTAGCGGGAAAACAGCTATAAATAGCTAAAATTCGGAAAGCCGTAACTTCTATACTACTAAAGCTACAGACTTGTGCTGCATCTCGTTTGAAAGGTATTTTTAAATGCTATAAACGCCTTTTATATGCAATTTGTGCAAATGTAATAGTTAAAAAGATATGAACAAAAGAAAATCTTTTTAAACTTTTTTTTAGCTTTTTTTTTTTAAAAACGGCTCTAACGATGTTCTTTAAAACTTTAAACTGTATAGATTCCCTAAATTTTGGTATATAACACATTACTGTAAAAATTCACGTTTAAATGTTATTAAGAAACGAAAATAGCCACTTTTGCCAGCTCATAACAATTAATGCTGCCCAAGGGCCGTTCATTTAAAAGCCGAACAGATTTGGCCAAAAAAAAAAATTTTACATTTTTGATTTGCCTGAAACTTTTTTTTCATGTTCTATTCGGAAAATGAGCAATCAAGTGTATCAGGATTTGTCCGAAAAAAAAATTTTTTTTAATTAGAATTTTTTAAAGTTTTCTAAAATTTGACAAATTTGAAAAAGTACCCTCTCATTGAAAATCTTTTTCTCCGGTTAAATGAATCCGCGTGACTTCGTGTCTTTTGCATTAATTCCTCTAAAACCTCTTCTTGAAAAAAAATAAGTTTTTAGTTTCTTAAAAATAAAAGCAAATTAAGATTCTAAAAAATGTTGTATTTAAATTTTTTTTTATATTTCAATGTATGCGCCATATTGTTAGTTACAATCGGTTTTTGTAAACAGTTGGAGCCATTTTTAATTTTTAAAATATCGAATTTTTTTTAACAAGGACTCTGCTTTCTTCTATGAAAACACGTCGCAGAAAGTAGGGCTACTCTCTCACTCTTATCGAATCCTTATGGAATTCATGTTTTCTCATCGTTTACTAGTCCTTTAACAATTTTTAATGATTAAAAGTTAAGTTTTAAGTGTTTTAACAATTTCTGAATGACAAAAAGTAATTTTTATGTGTATGTGCATATCCAAACTGTATTTTAGGGTCAAGGAATCGTTAAAATTGTTTTAAACCGTTCGATTAATGCAGAAAATATTAGAAAGTCTATTTAATGACGAGTGTAATAATTTTTCGTCACAAATGTTGATATCAGAACTTTTGTAAAAAAAAAAAATCTTACTATTCCTATGGGAGCCATAAGATATAGTGGTCCGATCCGGCTCGCTCCGACATATGTACTACCTGCAATAGAAAGAAGTCTTTTGGGAAAGTTTCATTGCGATAGCTTTAATAGATAGCTTTGAGAGACTAGTTCGCATAGAAACGGACAGACGGACATACGGACATGGCTAGATGGACTCGGCTATTGGTGCTGATCAAGAATATATATACTTTATGTGGTCGGAAACGTCTCCTTCACTGCGTTACAATATCTGACTGAAATTAAAATACCCTCTGCAAGGGTATAAAAATATATTCGTGTTCTATGAATTCCATTTTTTTTGAGTGTGAAAAAAAAGAAATAAAGGGTTGTGTCAAGTCTACGCACGACAGAAGTGAAACTTCTAGTATTTTTATGGAATTGGAGCTGGTGTTATAGCGTCAGCTGCAGCAGACCGCAGACGCTCTCTGTATGCTTTACTTCTTTCTACAGCCGTTTTAGCTTGAGATTTGGGAGGCTGTAATTTCTTTTTCCTCTGTCTGTACCGCCAGTGGGCCTTGTTTGGTCCATTTTTTTCGACCTGAATATAAACATGTTATTTGTCTTCTTCTTCTTCTCGATCGGTTTGTTTACCTTTGAAAGTCGACAGCTGTGCGCTGCAGCGGATTCGCAGTCTAAAGGGTGAGAGGTGTGTGCAGCTTAATTGATGTCACAGAAATTATTTCGGCTTATAAATCGTATTCTCACACAAGCAAGCTCATTCTATTTTTTAAGAATTTGACTCCCTCAACTTTGTGCGAGCGCATGGTGCAACCAAAGAGAATATAAACACTAAGAGGTGTAACGACCATACAACGGAATGTCCGGCAAAATTTTTGGTGTGGATTTTGGATCTTCCTTGTGTGCGTTGTCCGTGTTAGATTCTTTGGTTGTGTAAGTGTATAAGCAAACGAAATTATGCACATACACAACACGGACAACGCACACTAGGAATGTGTAAGGTGGTCTCAACGCAAGAGCTGCTCTCTTTTGAGGACGTCATTTGTGCCAGTCTATCTCATTCTATCGCTTAAGAGAGACAGACAGATAAACATATTTATCATCCTCAGCAGAGCTGAGCTCGCACCATGTGCGATTTTTACCTAAATGTTCCAAAATACTGTCCATTCCGACTACTATTCAAATACAGTCCACTTCAACTACTATTTCGAATAGAGTCCACATCAACATCGTTTGTCTAAATCAATTCCAAAACCCTAATACCACAAATATAAAACAGCGAAAACTTGCAATTATATCGTACAGTTATAAACAAACGCACAGACATATATACATACTATCTCGAAGTCTCCACAACTCCCGCAATCGGTGCCCTCGCTCTATCCAGATGTTCGCTGCGTACATACATACATACATACTAGGTGCATACAAAACGTACCTCCACATATTCCGAAACGCACGGTGGTTTTCGGATATCCAACAAATAACGAACATTCTTCTTTCGAAATATACTAGAGAAAAAAGCCATGTTATAGCCTATTTACACTAGGGTGTAGTTATGGAGTTATGGGGTTATTGACAAACCCCTTTTTTTTTACATAGGTTGTGTATAGGCAACTAGATGTGGGCAAAAGTAGAGTTCTTTTAGGGTCTTTGATATTTCGGAGTATTTTTTTGTATTTTTCGGTATATTTTGTATTTATTTCCTATCGTTGAAGGTCCATCCCTAGTGAAATAAACAACACAAACAACAAACACTAGATGTCATTACTCGATTTTTTGAGTTAACCCAGTGGAAACACTTTTCTGGAGTAATCGGGTTACTGGCTCACTCGATAGGTTACCCCACATAGTGTGAAGTATTCGTTCAGAAGTATTCGACATAGTGACCTTACTTTTGTTAAAATATTAATTATTTATTTAATTAATATATTTTTTAACTTATTCCAAAAAATTCAAAATCATTAAAAATTCCACAACAAATTCGAGTGTGGCCGTATTTCATTACGACTTTCGATTGGTTCCTAACATTCCAATTCGCTTCTGAAAAATTATTAATTTTTTGTGTCATCAATTACAATTTTCATTTTATTCGTAATGGCAACCGTCAACAGTCTAGATGGTTTGATTCCATCCGTATCCGCCTGCAAGGTCCGTCGCGACCAAGTCCAAGCTTTATGGCGTAAGGTGGAGGACGCATACGACGTATGTTTAAAGTACATTGTGGCGGCAGGCGAAAGTACCGCAGACTCCAAATCCGACCTTAAATTTAAATACTTTCAAACGTACGATATATACGAAAAGTTGGCCGCTCAAATCCTCGAGGGCTCCTCCCAATATTCTCAACCTCCAGCGTCTTCTCCCCAAGAAGATATTTCGTTTGGCTGTCAGCTTCCTCCTTTTCTCAGGCGACTATCTTTCTGCGACTTTTTCACGGCGATCTACATAGACAATCAGAGTCTCACGCCTGTTGAAAAGCTGTACCATTTAAATGCCTAAACTAGTGGCGAAGCTCATTCAATAGTTTCAAAGTCCCCACTTACCAACACCCAGAGAAATGTGGAATTATTTTTTAGGTAACGTAAATTTTAATAGACTAAAATTTCAGATTTAGGTAATTGGTTACTTGAAAATATTAGCATGGGGACTATGTTCCTACTTTTTAGGTAAGGCTAAAAAGATTTTTATAGGCCATCGTAACCTTAAAATTGGTCCATAAGACCTAAAATTTAGGAATACTTTAAAGTCGATTTTAAGTTAAAATTTACTACAAATATTGGTCCTTATTAATAACCAAATTATTTGTTTTTATACCCTTACAGAGGGTATTATAATTTTTGTCAGAAGTTTGTAACGCAGTGAAGGAGACGTTTCCGACCCCATAAAGTATATATATTCTTGATCAGGATCAATAGGGGAGTCGATATAGCCATGTCCGTTTGTCCGTCTGACCGTCTGTCCATCTGTCCGTCTGTCCGTCTGTTTCAATACCGTTTGCGAGCTCAGTTTAAAAGCTAGTGACTTAAAACTTTCACAGTAATCCTAAAACATGTGTACGCAGATCAAGTTTGAAAATCGACCCGTTCGGACGTCTATATCCTATAGCTCCCATAGAAACAATCGGATATAACTTGCAAAATTCAAGATATTTCGCACAGTGTAAAAGCTATTGACATGAATCTTTCCAAATCGTATTTTTTTGTGCATACCTTGATCAGGGTAAAAGCGCGTGCCGATCGGACGTCTATATCCTATAGCTCCCATAAAAACAATAGGGAGAAAAATTTAAAAATTTAATTTTTTGAATTATAAAATATTTTGTTTATTAATTTATGTTGCTATTGTAGTCAAATTTTAATTCGTGAAATCTGCAAGGGTATTTAAACTTCGGGTTGCCGAAGTTAGCTTCCGTCCTCGTTTAAGTTTAATATTTAAAAATATTATTCAACTTAGCTTAAAGCTAGTGATGGAAAAGTTAAAATATGTAAAATCAATACCAACGTGGACTATTTTCCTACTTTTAAGGTAATAGTGCACTATTCTAAAAATAGAATTCGCCTGTGCCCCTAGAAGCACCCTTTGGTTTTGCCGCAGGGCCTTTAAATAGTTGCGTAGACCAGAGGCTAGCATATTGGACTCTCGCGCAGAAGACCGGGGATCGATTCCCACCGGGGCAAAATAAAGTGATTGTTTTTTCAGAAAGATAAAATATTTACTTATCCGAATGTACAATATAAACAATTAAAATAAACAAATATGGTTACTATCAATAGTAAACATTTTAACTTTTTGAAAATTCCTAATATTTAGGTAATTCTGACCTAAAAATCTAGTCCACTAGCCATTTTTTTAGGTAACGATTACCAAAAATAATTCCAAGACTGCGTACAAATTATAGTACATATGACCAACATTTTAGGTAATGTATGGCCTCAGCGCGTTTTTCTGGCCATGTTTCCTACAATTTTAGGTAATTAGGCCCCTTTTAAGTCCATTTTGTTTTCTGGGTGCATGATGGCTTTCGCTCAGCTTGGATAAATCTAACTGAGCGTTTCGAAAACAAGCGATTTCAGGTGAACAACCACCTAAAAACATTGTTCAATGTGCAATCCATAGCACAAGAGTCTGGGGAAGCCTTGAAGAGTCTACAAAACACCATTCAAGGATGTTTAACTGCCTTAGAACTATCCGGCATTAAAATTGAGAATTCAGTCTACATTTGCTCCACAAAGCTACCCAAGCTTACGCTCTCATTATGGGAGCAATCCATCCAAAATAAATCTTTTATTACGAGGGTTAAAAGAGAAATACTGCGTGCGTATATGTCCACGCTTCCTAAAAATGAAGGTAAATGATCGTAATTAGAAACAAACGCAATTGCTTTCAATTATAAACTTTATTTAATTTTGCTCATAGACGCTGGTACGTCTTCTTCTTCCTGTCGTCAGATTCGTATTGACATTCGAATTATTAATAAAACCAAAGTGGCAACGCTGATAAAGTATACATAAAAAAGAGTAATTTAAATTGCAGCCGGGAAAATTCAAAATTAGGCGGTTGTTCCTCAACATACCGCCCGGCCCTGAAACTCCGTTTCAGAACTCGGTAACGGAGCAATTTTGGTAATCGGACGTGTTATTTCTGCAGCTGATGTTTTCAATTTAACTGAGCGTACCAAGCCATCCGCCCCGGGATATGTGTCTATAATTCGTCCCAAAATCCAGGCGGCTGGGGGTGTGTTTGAGTCTTTCACTAAAACCATGTGTCCGCATTCCAGATTTGGGAGTCGTGTGGTCCATTTTGGGCGTTGTTGTAAGGTGGTCAAATACTCCTGGTGCCAACGCTTCCAAAACCCTTGAAGAAGTGACTGAGAATGTTGCCAGTAACTCAATCGATTGGTTGGCACTGTTCCAAGGTCTCCTTCAGGAAACGGCGTAGGGCTGCCAAGAAGGTTTCCGTACTAAGGTCAGTTGCCAATTCCAGATGAAGTGCTGAGGTAACCATACAAACGAAAAGGCATATGTAGCCCTTCTCCTTGCGGGGATTGCGACCCTTCTGTACTTTAAGGATCATAGGTCCCGCATAGTCGCATCCTGTGTTTTGAAACGGGTATGCTTGACGAACTCTGGTAGTGGGAAGGTCCGCCATAAACTGATGAGCAGTATGTTGACGTTGCTTAAAACAATTCAGACAGTTATGTGTAACCTTTCGAACCAGGTTTCGTGCACCTAAAATCCAAAAGTTTTGACGAATTATGGCAAAGAGTGCCGATACGCCCGGATGCAGGTGTAACCTGTGCTCATTCTCTACAATGAGGTATGTGATACGATGCGTTTTGGGCATAATGACCGGATGCTTGGCAGAAAAGGTCAATTCCGAGTTGCTTAATCGTCCACCCACACGCAGAAGTCCGTTGTTGTCCAAAATCGGGGAAAGTGTGCGCAGCTTGGAATCCTTTCTTAGAGGGCGTCCATTCTTTAACCGCTTACGGTCATCTTCAAATGCTGCCTGAACATGTTGAACACAGTAGGTACTTGCTTCAAATATTTCTTGAAAGCACAAAGATATCGAACTGGGTGTATGTTGGGATCCTCGACGACGAATAAACCGCAATACATAGGTCATGATGCGAACAAGTTTCAGCCAGGATGAGGTGCGATCAGCCAGTTCGTCTATCACGGATTTTACAGGAAGAGTGTCACCCATGGTTATCAGTGCGATGGTTTTAACCTCTTCATTGACTCGATCATCTGCAACGGAACTAGAAATTTGTGAGCATGGTTGAGTTACAGATTTAGGTCTTCGTCGTGCAGCCATTCTGGACCCTTCCACCAAAGGTCAAACTTGAGAAGTTCTGAAGCCATCATTCCTCTGGAAGCGCAATCGGCAGGGTTTTGCTTCGTGTTGACGTGGTGCCAAGCATACCGGGGTATAATTTCCAAAATCTCTGCAGTGCGATTGGCGACGAATGTTTTTAATTTGGACGGAATGAGCGACAGCCAAGCCAGGACGATCGTAGAATCGAATGCGTGAACGGTGATTGGGGTATGCTTTAATGCAGCCCTGACAGATGCAACTAGTCGACTCAAAAGCAATGCCCCACAAAGCTCCAATTGAGGCAATGACTGCTGTTTAAGTGGTGCCACGCGTGTCTTTGCAGCGAGAAGGCACACCTTGAAGCTGCCGTCCGGAAGTTTGACTCGGCTGTATACAACTGCGGAGTAGGCCTTTATCGATGCATCTGAGAATGCATGCAACTCAATTGGTCCAGAAGAGTACCCCAGATGCCTCTTTACCTGCAACTCGGATAGTTTGGTAATATCTTTTCGGTATTTCTGCCACAGTTCCGTCAAATTATCGGGCAATGGTGAGTCCCAGCTCAGGTCAAGCAGCCATAACTCTTGGAACAATGTTTTAAATTGAACAACTACCGGCGCTAGTAACCCGATCGGATCGAAAATCCGAGAGACATCGGACAATACCTGGCGTTTCGTACATTCTGCGGTTTCGATCAGACTGACGTTGTTTACCAATATGTCAGGATCTGGTTTCTAATGAATACCGAGCACCTTCGTTGTTTCATCTTTCGACATGCTTATAACATCTGGGTTTAGACTCGTCTTAGAGCCACCAATCAATTCGCTGTTAGATTCCCATTTTCCAAGCTCAAGTTGTGCGTGTTCAAATAGTCTTACGAGTTCATCCTTTCGTTGTATCAGCTCACCTTCCATGCTTGCCCCTGTTAAAACATTATCCACGTAATGCTTTCGCATGTGCCCCAGAACTTCGTAATCGTGCATAAATTTAACGTACTGTGCTTTCAGGTTCGTGTCTCTTTGCAGGCGTCTTTCTAGAGAGTTAAATCGCGCTATTGCTCCTTGAAGTGTGTCTGCAAATTCTGTAAGTTGGTCTTTAAATGGTAGCTCTACACAGTATCTTCCATGGTCATCTCGCGAGTGAGTTTCACAAAAATGCGCCTCAACTTTAGAGTTCTCTGGGTCTGGTGGAATGTTTGCAGACACATTCTCGAGCTCCCAAAACCTTTGGAGGGAAGCGTCGATGTCGAATGTTGAAAGTAGCGATGTTGCAGCTACTGGACTTGAAAGCATTGTTGATGTAATTACCCATCCAAAGATTGTTGATACAGCGATTATGTTGCCATGATTGTCAAATTTCTTTTGTCCAGAAAAAGCAGTCCATACATAATTACTTCCGAGCAGAATATCGACCTCTGACTTGGTGTTGAACATTGAATCTGCTAACGGAAGATCATCGAAGATCTTCAATGCTGCTGCGTCGATATTGTTCCTTGGAAGCGATGATGTGATTTTGACTAAGATATGAGCAGTTACAATCAACTCATCCTGTGACACTCTTGATTTAAGGTTAAGAATGCTTAAGCCCCTTGTCGTTTCCGCTTTAGCTGATGATATTCCAGATACGAGTATTCTGGACGGTAATCGCATAATTCCAAGTTCCTTGATGCACCTTTCCGATATGTAGGATAGTTCGGACCCAGTGTCTAAAAGCACCCGACAAACTGTATATGTACCGCTTGCATTAAGTACATGAACCAACGCAGTAGGGATCGTTCCCCTTATTTGAGATGGTGGACGGCTATCAAGTCGTTCAGCAGGTGCTAGTGCAATGTGGCTCATTGAAACCAGCGAAACATTCTGGTCCTGTTCATCCTGTACCATCATTGATACGCTTGGCTGACTTTGGGTTACAACAGGCTGACTAGAGGAGACTTGCAAATGAATCAGAGAATGATGTTTGCCATGGCAGTGTCTGCAGCGATATTTTGATTCACATCTCGCAAATACATGATCTGGCTTTAAACAATTAAAGCATAGTCGCTTCTCTTTGACAAAGGCATGGCGCTGTTCGACAGAAAGTCCAAGGAAGTGTCCGCAATCGTACAGTGAATGATCATCTGATCTGCATTGAACACATTTAAAACTCTGTCCAGCTGATACAAATGATCGTGCAGCTCCTCTTGTGTTTTGTCCATACGAGGCGGTGGTTGGCTCATGATGGCTAAGCTCGAACTCCTCACATCGAGCATCCAGAAATCCAAAAAGGTCTTCAATTCTTGGAGAAGTCACATCTCGACTGAAGTCCACCCACTTGCGTCTCGACTCCGAATCGATTTTTGCCAAAAGCAGGTGTATTTCCCAACAGTCTCGTCCAGTTTGTCCTACTGCGTCTAATCCACGCACAATTTCATTCGCACCATCAGAAATCTTTCTCAAAATGCCCACGTTTGTAGACTTGGCTATGGGCAGATTTATAAAGGATTCTAAAAGTGAATTAACAACATGACGGGGCCGATCGTAGCGCTCTATCAAGCGTGCCCATGCTGTGTCATATGCTGCCTCCGTGATAGGCAGATGACTAATCAATCTAAGCGCATCTCCCTCCAGAAACGACTTCAGATATTGGAATTTTTGTCCCTTTTTTAAATATTCCTTTAAGTGGATTGCGTGCTCGTACAGATCCTTAATCGCTGGCTATTCCTTATAATCGCCACCGAAGGTTTTGATCTGTAGTTTGGGTAACTGCACATCTCTGCCTGGCGCCACTGCTTCAGTACTCGTTGGAAAGCGTTCATAAAACTCCCTCTGCAGTTGGAGTTGTTGTTGTAATGCCTGTGAAATTGTGTCGTTACCAATTTCATCACGTTCTGCAATTTTTACCGTTGTTGTTGCACCAGCCTGCTCTTTTATCTGTGTGTATAGCAGCTGGGCTCGCACAAATTTGCCTTCATACAAGTTATAGTCACTCATGGGATCAACATAACCTTCAGATTCCGTAAACTCGAACATGTCATCCGTGGATCGGTCGAACTCTGCCCAAACGGCTTGAAGTCTCGCCATCATAATGTCAGCAACATTCGCGTTGCACTCCGCTGTGGGATTCTCGGCAAACGAAAGCAGTCGTGTCAGACTGCTCTTTTGTTTGCTCCTAATTAACTTCAGTTTTTCCATTTCGAACTTTCACACGTTGAGTAAACCGATCAGCGACAGATACGACTCAGAAGGACCATTTATAATTAGAAACAAACGCAATTGCTTTCAATTATAAACTTTATTTAATTTTGCTCATAGACGTTGGTACGTCTTCTTCTTCCTGTCGTCAGATTCGTACTGACATTCGCATTATTAATAAAACCAAAGTGGAAACGCTGATAAAGTATACATAAAAAAGAGTAATTTAAATTGCAGCCGGGAAAATTCAAAATTAAGCGGTTGTTCCTCAACAGATCGTTCTGCCTACATCGAAGATAAGCAGTTATGCTCCAATTGTTTTGCAAGCAGCCATAAATTGCAGGATTGCACAAGCGCCAAAAGGGCGTTTAGTTTCTGGAGGCAGTGTCGAGCGGCAGTTTTCTCCATATTCTTCGGCTTCCTACGCAGCCCGAGTTTCGAGCGCCACGCCCCCTCTAACCCACAAACACCCACAAACGATTTTAAAATGTGTTTAACGCCCACATTTTTAAAGATTTCGGAGAAGTATAAATGCAATTTTCTTGCGTTTATTTATACTTATCGAAATTTTTCAAATCGGACCATTCGTTAAAAAGTTATGCCCGATCAAAGTTTTATATCTCCATCTCCTTCGCACTCCCTTCAGCTTAGTAATATCTAACAGTCGGGGCACCTTGTTTTGAATATAACATGATCTGTAGTTGTGGTTCCCTCAGCGTGCATGATTTTATAGAGTTTCATTACATTTTCCGACGAGACCGGCAACATCTGATCCGAAAGTAGATGATCCCGGTTTTTGTCTAAAGCAGGCCATCCACAGTCGAATTTGTTCGGCGAAAATGTTCGTGTGTTCGTCGTTGGTGGTAGTGTTCGTGTTCAAATTTCATAGAAATTTGTTCGACGTTTTGTTCGACAAAGTTAGAAACGATTCTATCTTGCCTGTGTTCGCGAAAATGTTCATCGAACAAATTCGACTGTGGATGGCCTGCTTAATTGATCGCTTAGCTGCTTAGGAGTTACCACCATGGGACTGATGGTGCGATGACGAACGTCGGTAAAAACGCTGGCAATTTCCGCTTGCATCCGCTGAATTCCAGTTGCCACCAGGGTTAGCTGGGCAGTTAAGATTACAAATGCTTGCTGTAAGTGGTCGCCCTTATATCTGCCTCGTTCCTAGTTGATGGTTGCTAGTTTATGCTCAAAATTTCTGATACGATCAGTGGATGACTTGCTTTTTCTTTTGCTTTTTTGAGTAGCATCATCAACACGTCTTCTCTGGATTTCACCTCATTTATGCCAAATAGTGAGTTATAGCCTATTTACACTAGGGTGGAGTTATGGAGTTATGGGGTTATTGACATAACACTGTTGTTTTTACATAGGCTGTGTATAGGCAACTAGATGTGGGCAAAAGTAGAGTTCTTTTAGGGTCTTTGGTATTTCTGAGTATTTTTTTGTATTTTTCGGTATATTTTGTATTTATTTCCTATCGTTGAAGGTCCATCCCTAGTGAAATAAACAACACAAACAACAAACACTAGATGTCATTACTCGATTTTTTGAGTTAACCCAGTGGAAACACTTTTCTGGAGTAATCGGGTTACTGGCTCACTCGATAGGTTACCCCACATAGTGTGACTAGACTATTAGTCACGTTACCTAATATATCGAGTGGTGATCCTCGCTGTCGGGAATGGTTAATCAGAACTTCCTTCTTGAAGCTTGCCATATACATGTTGAAAATGCCGGTCTGATTGGCGAACTGAGTTACATTTGTTGGCTGCCCCATTGCGAGCGGAAGGATAAGTAGCATTGCTAGTAACGTTGGTAGATCTGGAATTTTTACTTTCTTCCTTGCTGGGACCATTGCTCCTTCGATGGAACTGTTAGGCCGCTTTGTCGATACTTCTTCTTTGAGAAGCGGCCCAAGACGCGTGATTGGTCGCTGATATACGCCAGTCGCAGTTTTTACGTCTACTACATGTACGTATTTATCTTTACCAGAATTTGTCTTCACTTTTTTCCCATCGGTCAACTCATCACCGGCAGGTTATCTTCCTTTATTAAAACAAGTAGCTCTTCCTTGACGTTCTGCGTCATGTTCTTCCATTTGTTTCGCATTTGAATCTCTTGAAGGTATTCCATGGACCACTGGTACCAGAATGCGTGCTAAAGTCTGTACACTAATTCCCATCTTTTTACCAATGTTTTGTTGGTTGGGGTGAGACTTACCTCGGGTGGGGCCGTTAGGGGCTCACCAATCAGGAACTGGCCTGGGGTTAGTGCAGACACATCCGTAGGATAGGATGACGTGGGTGTAATATGTTGAGAATTAAGAATTGCTTGGACTTCCACTATTACAGTGTTAAGCTACTCAAATGTTAATGATGCGGTGGCTGTGACTAATACTAGTAACCGTTTCGCAGATCTTACTGCAGCTTCCCACAGCCCGCCGAACGATGAAGCTGGGGGGGGGGGGTTTGAACTTAAAATCCACCTGCCCCTGATTGCAATGGTGGATGATCTGGGCTTGTGTCTTATCCGTGAAGATCGCTTCTTCTAAAGCCTTTAGTTTATTGTTGGCGCCGACGAAGTTGGTTGCGTTATCGCAGTGGATGGTCTGACACCTTACACGTCGACTCTAGAACCATCGAAGAGCACCTAAGAATGCTTCTGTTGTTAGGTCGCTTACCAATTCTAGATGTACTGCCTTCCTAGCGAAACGGCAGAATACTTCGCCTTGTCTGGTCTTTTTCCACGGAGCTTATGGTGAATCCAAATTGCCCCGCTGTAATCAACACATGATTTGTTGCATTAGTTTGTGCCGTGCCTTTGTAGACTTGTCACAACAGTGTAAATTACTTCTCTCCATTGTTTTATCATTGATGATCCAGTATTGCTCTTAACGCCTGCGTACCGCAGAATCTTCTTTTCATGTATTTCTCGCAACAGCATTCTTACTAATGCATCATTGTAAGGAAGCAGGATTTGATGCTTTGCGTTATACGGGAGTTTACATTCTTCTGTCTCCCTCCGACTCTGATGAGACTATCCTTGCCGATCATGGGAGAAACACTCAGAAAAATGATGGATAACATTTTAGGTCATGCATAACCTAAAACATTTTAAATGGACTAAAAGTTCCATTTTAGGTCATGTACTGCCTAAAACTTAAAGTTTTTGGTAGATTTGCCCTACTTTTTAGGTCCCGTATAGCCAAATTTTTTAGGTCATCGTGGGCCTTAAAATTATTGCATTTTACCTAAATAAATTTGACAGTTTAAAACATTTTAAAACTTAATATATCTGTTAAATATTTATGGTATACCCAACCAAATAATACAATAATTGTATTGCTTATTATGATTTAATAAATTAATTGAGGTCCTATTTTTATAAAAATTCTATTTATATATTATAAGGTGAGCTGTATAATATACATGTTGTGCAGTTCGTAATGCGCAGTAGGTGTAGTTAGATATTTCAAATAAATAATGAATATTGAATTCTTTGAAAATCTCTGAGAAATCTCAGCAAGTCCGATGATATCTAATTTGCCGGAACCAATGCCTCCGCCGAGAGGGCTGATGAGGACACAGTGATTACTTCGGAGACTGGCTTGGATGTGATGATGAACCACAGTTAGAGGGCTTTTCACAACAAGAATTCCTAGATTCCTAGCAAGTCGATAGATTGCGGCCTCATATTTTATGACAAATGAGTCCCCGTGCTCATGTTTTTCAAGCACGGATTGAAGGAGGAGGTAGCTTTAATAAATAATCATTATAATTAAATATTAAAATATTGTACAAAAAAATCCACAAATCTGTATTTATTTTATAATATGGTACATTTTTAAGCACATATTTTTAGGCCAAAGAAAGCCTAAAATTTTGTATAGGGGTTGTCTCATATTTTTAGGCAGCCAATTACCTAAAATCAAGACCAAAAATTACCCCCATTTTAGGCCATTAATGGCCTAACATTTTAGGTCGTAGAATCCTAAATTTTAAGGCCATTGAAGGACTTAGCTCCAGTTTTAGGCCAAAATTCTAGGCCATTTTTTGACATTCTATGTATTTGAAGCGCAGAACGCTAATCATGAAGTTTGAATTATGTTAAGATACAAATAAGTAACAGCTTAAGAGAGCCCAACAGCGTTATGTTCACCGCTTACAGGCCCAGAACTATTATGTTAGATCGGGTTCAGCGGGCCTGCAAAGACACTCACAAAACTGCGCTGCTGGGCACAACAAACCAGTTGAATTTTGAATATCGAATCGACCAGTCTTGCATTTTCTCTCCCCCCAAAATTTGCAGCAGCCAAGCCAAAGTCTTTTCACTTTTCGGCGTTCTCAATTATCAATAATTTCATTATACCCTTGCAGAGGGTATTATAATTTCAGTCAGATATTGTAACGCAGTGAAGGAGACGTTTCCGACCACATAAAGTATATATATTCTTGATCAGCACCAATAGCCGAGTCCATCTAGCCATGTCCGTCTGTCCGTCTGTCCGTTTCTATGCGAACTAGTCTCTCAGTTTTAAAGCTATCGCAATGAACTTAAAAAGGTATTTCTTTTATCTGCAAGGGTATATAAGCTTCGGCTGGCCGAAGCTAGCTTCCTTTCTTGTTTTCGTTTCGATTCTCTACATGGCGCCCGAGACAGGGACATCGAAAAGTTTTGCTCGGATTTAAAATCATTTCAAAGACCGCTTAGCTGCTTGCGAATTTCGGGGCCAAGACTTGGCATTTATTTTGGACTCGCAAATTTCGGCGCCAACAATTGGCATTTTTCGGACATAGCGAATTTCGACTTGGAATTTTTTGGGCTTTTTTTCGGAAGTTCTTTAACTGGAGCTAACATCTATGGACCGCAACGCCAACTTGAGGGAAGTGTATTCATCTGATGACCATGTAACCCTTTCAAATCAATAGTTGATCGCTGCAAAAATAATAGTTGCAACTATTGCCTTGGCATTGGTCAAAATAATAATAATAATTGGAAGCAAAACCATTTTCGTGCCCATATATTCCCAATAACCACAAATAAAAATCGCACCAAAAAAATTGTGAGATAGCCAATACAAATTAATAAAACAAAAAATCAATTCATAAATTCAAGTGAGCAACCACATAGCTTTGGTGCCGCCCTCGCATAAGAAATTAACAAGCGTACTAGCGTCAGTGCCGGTGGAAAATAACAGTCAGTTTCGATTTTGTTATAGCTGTTTTAACTTCGATTTTAGGCAGACCGCTAAGCGCCAGTGCAACGAACTGAAACTGCTTGTGTTTTCTCTTTCGGGTGTTGGTGCACTCTGTTAATTACGTTCTCGTCTCTTATTTTTTGTTACGCCAAATGCTCTACACTTAAACAAATTTATTCAAGCCACCTAAAAACATAACTACAGAAAAAAAAAAAAAAACTATTGGCTATATTGTAATAAATTAAATAATCTTTAATTAAAATGGCTCCTAAAAAAACCAAAAAGAATGAAAGCGCTTCGGAGACAGAAGGGGAGATGGAAGATAGCTGCTCCTTGGTGCAATTAACGAAATTATTTTCACAGGTAGATTGAGTTGGTTAAGATATTACAAGAATGAGAAAAGCTTTCAAGGATAATACAATTTCGTTTAATCCGCTTCAAATTCAATGTCGACTGAAAATTTTAAATTCATATATTGCAAAAGCCAAGGCATTGCGGTCGGAAATAGATATGATAGATCCAGATAACCGGAATAGGTCGGCATTAGAAGAAAATTGCGTAATTACCAAGGCATTATATATGTCAGCTGCTGGTTACCAAAATTCGGCAAACATTCAGAGTATAAACAATTTATTGGAATTTTTGAGCAACTAGTTGACTCTGATAATTCGTTATCTAACATCGAAAAATGTAACCATTTGTTATCCTGCCTTTCTGACGAGGCATTGGGCACAATAAAAGCTCTTCAAGTCTCAGATGCAAATTACAAAAAGGCATTAGCAAGTTTAAAGAGAGTCTATGACAAAAAGTGTTTAATTTTCTTTGAAGCCCTAGCGCAGCTGTTTGAAATCCCTTCAATAACAAAACCTTCTGCGTCTGCCTTGAGGTTAATAATTGATACAGTAAGTGCAATTTTCGATTCGCTTATGTCCCTAGGGGACGAAAAGGATATTGTCAATGCGGTGATTATACATATAGTTCTTTCAAAGGTAGATCCGTACACCAAATCCAAGTGTGAGGAACAGCTTAATTATGATGAACTACCTAAATGGTCTGATTGCGAAAAGGTTTTAGATCGACGATATCAACATGTGTCAGCCGAGGAAACGTCGAGGTAAAGGGAAAAAGTTTTTCGGAAATGCCCTCTGGGAGCAAGAAAAATACTAGGAATTCATATACTTGCCCCCATGGTTAATAATACAAGTGATCCAAAATGTCTATATTGCAGTTCTAATCATTTTATTGGTATTTGCCAGAGATTTAGCGGAATGCCAGTTTTAGATCGATTTAACTTTGCCAAAAAAGCAATTATGTATTAATTGTCTAAATGCGCGACACAGAGTGTTTAAATGCACAGCATCCATACTTCATCGATACCAAAACTCGAGTGAGCCACATCAAGAGAGAAGCTGGGAGGACCAGCAAAGGCAAGGTGCTTCTACTTCTCAGGCTTCTACCCATTCGGCTCAGGTTCTTCAAGACACTTCGGAAATTAACCAAGTAATTCTAGCAACAGCCGTTGTTAATGTTCGCGATCGGTTTGGTCAGCTCCATCGAGCCAGGGCTCTTTTAGATTCAGGGTCGCAAATTAACTTCATGACAGAAAGCCTTGCTCAGCTTCTAAGATTGTCAAGAACAAATAAATGTCTTTCTATCACATCAGTGGGAGAATCAAATTCCATTGCCAGAAGCGAAGTCACAACTACGTTATTTTTGCGGCTCAATTGACACATTTTTACGTCTGAATTTTGGGTCCTGGGAACCATAACTAGCAATCAGCCAGATAATATGCTTCCTGCAAGGCAGTGGAAAATTCCGGCCGGCGTAGACTTAGCTGATCCAGAGTCCCACAAGCCGCAAAGAATTGATACTCTGCCCGGAGCAGACTCCTTCTTTGATTTGTTGTGCAGTGGTCAAATCAAACTCACCAATGGAGGTCCATTGCTTCAAAAAACACTATTGGGATGGGTTGTTTCTGGACGGTGTAAGCCACAACAAAAAAAAGCTACTTCTTGTATCGCCTTGTCCAAGGAAGACATCGTTTTAGGAGGACTTGTTGAAAGGCTTTGGGAGTTAGATACCGTCCCAGAAAACAAAGAAGTTGTTAAATTTTCACCAGAACAAATTGCCTGCGAGGATCACTTCGTGAAAAAAGTAGCCAATTCAAATTGTGGTCGTTTCTTAGTCCGTTTGCTTTTAAATCTGATCCGCTCGTGCTTGGATCCTCGTTCGATGTCGCTCAACGTAGATTTTTATCGTTAGAGCGTAGAAGCCTAAAAGGCACCTCACTTCGAAAAAATGTACATCGCTTTTATGAAAGAATATTTTGAGCTGGGTCATATGTCTCCAACATGCAATAAGATTCCACCAGGACCGCACTACTTCATACCACATCAATGCGTTCTGAGGCCTGATAGTACCTCAACCAAACTTCGAGTCGGGTTTGATACGTCTGCAAAGACAACTTCAGCGTAGTCATTAAATGACATTTTAATGGTGGGGCCCACTATTCAGAGGGAACTGTTATTATCACTTGTACTGCATTTATATAATACCTGTGTTCCTATAAAGACCAGAATATTGAAACAAAATAAGCACCAATGGTTTAATAGCACCATTGAAAGTGAAATTAAACGAAGAGATACGGCTTTTAAAAAATGGAAAAGGTATAAAGCAAATTATTTATATGAAGAGTTCAAAGCCTTACGAAAAGAAGTAACGGACTTAATTCATTCATGTAAATGCGCTTATTTTAATACGAAATTTACAAATGCAGTTGATACTCGACAAAAATGGAAAGACCTTAAGGCACTAGGCGTTGGTAGGCCAAAACCTTCATTGGAAATTGATGTGGACATCAATGAATTAAACCAAAAATTTGTGCAATGCCAAGTACCTGAGGTGTCATTTAATGAGTACTGTGATCATGCTGAGACAAACAATGACTGTGATATAACCTGTGATAATAGATTTAGCTTTTCGTGTATTAGTGAATGTGATGTACTTGAAGCCGTCCTTAATATACGATCAAACGCAGTTGGACTTGATAACATAGATCCCAAATTTATTAAAATCATACTACCAAAAATTTTGCCACATGTTACTTTTGCCGTAAATAGTGTGCTAACCACTTCCACTTTCCCTAAAATATGGAAGGACGCCAAAATACTTCCTGTTGGTAAGGCAAATGGTGACTATAGGCCAATATCTATACTACCGTATTTGTCTAAATTAAGCGAAAACCTAATGGCCAAGCAAATCAACAAATATTTAGAGACAAATGGTCTGTTAAATAACGCGCAATCAGGTTTTAGGAAAAATAGGAGCTGTGTAACAGCCTTGCTGAATATAGTGGAGGAAACCAGGGAAAGCATGGAGGAAGGCAAAGTAACTCTACTGACCCTTCTAGACTTTAGCAAAGCCTTCGACACCGTGAACTATGATATTCTGTGCTCTAAGCTAATAAGAATGTTTAACTTCTCTGTAACAGCAGAGAAATTGATACGCTCTTACTTAAATTGCAGACGTCAAGCCATAGTTACGTCCACTCAAACTTCCGACTATCAACAGCTCTCTAGAGGAGTTCCACAGGGATCTGTTCTAGGACCTCTTCTTTTCTCTATGTATGTTAATGAGCTTCCAAATGTTGTGTCCTCGTGCAAAGTCCATATGTATGCCGATGACGTTCAAATGTGTGTATCGCGTCCTTTGTCCAGAATAAATGAATGTGTAGTGATGTCAAATACAGAATTGTCGGTAGTAAACAAATGGTCGAAGCTAAATGGTCTACAAATAAACCCAAAAAAGTCTAAATGTTTGGTTATTTATAATAAATTAATTGATACCACTGCCCTGACACCATTAGTAATAGATGGTGAAGTCATTGAGTATGTTGAAAAAGCAAATAATCTGGGTATTATATTCAACAAAACACTCACTTGGAGCGACCATATTAACCAAGCTATTGGAAAAACATATGGTTCTTTAAGGTCACTGTTCCATACTCAAAAATTCTTACCAGCAGGGACAAGACTTCTAATGGCAAAAACCTATTTAATACCGGCATTATTCTACGGCGTCGAGATATTCGGAAACAGTGATGCAACAAGTAAACAAAAACTTAATGTAGCGTTTAATAGTGTTGCGAGATATGTGTTTGATGTAAGACGTGGGCATCCGATTTCAAGTTTAGCGTACAAGATATTTGAAGTTGATCTTCAATCATGGATCCAATTCAGGGCATTAGTCGCATTGCACAAAATAATTAACACCAAAGAACCCGACTATCTCTACAAAAAACTAACACATACCAGTTCGAGACGAACGAATAACATTGCCTGCATAAGACACAAAAGAACTTTTTCTGAAAAACAATTCTTTATTTTTGCTGTTCGCTATTGGAACGAACTTCCCAATGGATTAAAAATAATTAAGAGCGTACCGAATTTTAAATCAACGTTAATTGCACACCTTCAAAACCGTTAATATAATGAGAGAAATTAGTTTAAATTAGTTTAAGTACCCCCAACATCAGTTTAAATTTGTAAAAAAACTATATGTTTCAATCAAAATTTGTATCCCATTTTGTTCATTTTCTTTATTTTTGTTTTATGTATGTTATATATAGTATTATCATTTATTATGTGTCTTTTCTTTGTAACTGTCTTTAAAATAACTGTTTTTTCTTAAGATTATTTTCTAAATTATTGTGATCAAAAAGTATTGTAATTCACGTGACTAGCACATTAATATATAAGTTTAACTTGTAGTGCTAGGAATTTAAATAAATATTTATTATACGCTTGTTAGATTTCGTTTAAATCGATTTGCTTTAACAGCAGATATATCGAAAATGTATAGACAAGTAAGTCTCGCAGAAGAAGATCGTAACTATCAACTGATAGTATGGCGCAAAACATCATCTGATGAGCTACAAATATTTCGTCTCAATACATTCACCTACGGAACGTCTTCAGCTCCATTTTTAGCCATCCGTAGCTTACAAGAACTTGGAGTTCGTAATAGGGATAAGCATGAAATTGGTTCATACATAATTTGCAACGACTTTTATGTGGATGACATGTTTACTGGAGCCGATGATATTGACACCTTGAACGTGGCGGTTTCCAGCTGTCTAAATGGTTTTTAAACCATCCACAACTAGAAAAAGGGAACAACATACGAGTTGGGAAAGGTTAAAGAAGAATCTAATTAATCTTCACGAAGTCACCATTCCTAGGTACACTTTTGCCAGTGGGTGCTCAGCCGTTCAAGTTCGCAGATGCATCCAGCCAAGCTTACGGATGTTGCATTTACATTCGAGCAATCGAAAACGATGAGGCTTATTGTCGATTGCTAGCAGCGAAATCGAGATTGGCTCCACTAAAAACGAAAACCATACCAAGGCTTGAATTATGCGCCGCCACACTTTTGGCACAATTTTGGTCCTACGTCAAACAAGTTCTTGACAAATGTAAAATAAAGAGTGTTTATTTCTGGACAGACTCAGAAATAACATTAAAATGTTTAAAGTTTCAACCTTCGTCACTTGCAGTTTATGTTTCCAACAGGGTAGCCACAATTCAAGAGCTATCAGAAAATATATCCTTGCGACATGTCGCAGTTTAATCCAGCAGACATTGCGTCCCGTGGCTGCGATGTATGTGAATTGACTGAGTCCATCTGGTTCGAAGGTCCGAAATTTCTGTATGAAAATGGGTCATTATGGCTAGAAAACTGGCATTTTTCTATACCTTCCAAATTAAAAAACTCAGAGTTAAAAAGAGCTGCCCAAGTGTGTATAGCCGTCGAGCTTTCAACTCCGTTTGAATTTATTACTCGTATCTCATCGTTTCCCAAACTCATTAGAATTCTTGGATCACGAGAAAGATCAGTAAGTCTGACGGCTAGAGAGTTACAACTATCATTTTTTAAACTGATGGAAGGACATACAAAAGTTTTCTGAAGCTGGTAGAAGATTTCGCTAATTCGGGTGGGAGGTAGACTCTTGCATGCACCTATTTCAGAAAATGCTAAATTTCAATTTGTATCTCCGAAATTTGCATTTGAAAATTTTCACGCAAATGCAAAAACGATGATCGGTCTTCTTCGGCAGGAAATCTGGTTTATAAATGCTCGCAGAGAGTGCACTCGGGTGGTTCGAAAATGCATCCATTGTTTCAGATATAAGCCTGTTCTGATGAACCAAATTATGGGAAATCTGCCTGCGGCTGGGTTCGAATCCGTAAGGCCATTTCATATTTGTGGCGTAGATTTTTTTGGTCCTATCAATGTCTCGTTGCGTATTCGAGGACGGCCCCCATTAAGATGTATATAGCTGTATTTGTCTGTTTGGCTTCCAAGGCTGTTCACCTCGAACTCGTTCCAAATTTGTCGACTGACTCTTTTCTTTTGGCCTTTAAAAGCTTCATCGCAAAACGTGGCGTTCCGCATCGAGTACATTCCGACAACGCGACGAACTTCGTGGAAGCCAGGAACGAGCTGAGAATTCTTCAGAGAGCCTTCGAGGATCAGTAGTTTGACCTGCACACATGAAGTGCTAATGGACGGAATCGGCGAGTAGCTCTGCAAGGAACGTTCCAATTGAGGGTAGCTAACAGATCAACTGAGTCGACGGCGCCAGTGATGAGTTTGTGAAGTAATATCACACCATAACAGGTCCGACGATCCTTAAAAATAGGTAGATCCAAGAGGCGCAACCTGTCTCTATAAGAAGGCAAACGGCGTCACTCCTCCCAGTTTAAGCCTCGTAGTGCAAAAAGGAGAAATTGCTTTTGAATGGATTCTATCATATTTTGATAGTGCTCATATTGTGGAGACCAAACACTGGAGCAGTACTCTAATGTAGGACAAATTAGAGAGACGTAAAGGAGCTTAGTGGTGAAAGGGTCATCAAATTCCTTAGACCCGCGTTTGATGAAAGCTAATAAGCACTTAGCTTTATTAGAGATGGTACTGACGTGGCGATTGAAACAAATCTTATGGCCAAACAGAACACCAAGATCAAGAACAGTATCAATGCGTTCAAGTGCAGCGTGATCTATTGAGTATGTACAAATATATGGATTGGATCGATAAAATGACATGGATTTACATTTATCTGGATTTAGCAGTAGCTTGTTGACTAGGCACCAGGATTGAAGGTTATTAAAGTCGAGCTGGAGCTGCATGTATAAACTAGGTGAGGTCAAATGCTTACACAACTTGATATCATCCGCAAACATAAGCACTTTGGAGAACTCATTTACTTGAGGAAGATCATTAATAAATAAGCCAAATAGTAGGGGACCAAGGCGACTGCCTTGTGGTACCCCCGAATTTACGGAAACAGCTTTTGAATAAATGCTGTTGGACTGGTCCTTTTGGGTACGATTTGTTAAATAAGAACGAAGCCATGTCAGTAGAGTTGGAGGAAATCCGAGGAGAAGGAGCTTGTGGATCAATAGCTCATGGTTGACCGAATCAAAGGCTTTACTAAAGTCAGTAAAGATTACATCAGTTTGCTTTGTGGATTTAAAGCCTTGACTAATAAGGGTCGTAAACTCAAGCAGGTTAGTTGTTGTAGTCCGGCACTTTGTGAAACCATGCTGTTTAGAGGATATTATGGAACGACACTGGTGCTGTAATTGATCGCAAATAAGTTTTTCAAAGAGCTTAGGAATAGTTAATGGAACTGCAAGTGGTATGGCGCAATGTTTAAGGACACAGCTTGGAACCATATCGGGACCCGCAGAGAATGATAACATAATCGTGGTTAGGCTACGTAGAACTTCTCCTTCATCAATTAGAGGGTTGAATATGGCATCAGTGTGGGGTAGCTGGAAGGGGTAGCTACTATTGATTCTGGTATTATTTGTGGAATAGGTGGGTTGGAAAAAGTCCGCAGGAAGGTTGCCAATATCTTGATTATAAGATGAAGATACATTATTTAGTTGTAGTGATAGAGGAAATTTGTTGGCTTAGCGCTATGAGTTGACGAAGGAGTAAAATAATTTAGGATTGCTGCGAAATTCGTTTTTACAGCGTAGGAGGTAGCTGTTATAACATTCAGAATTATGCAGGAAGTAATTGGATTTAGCAACGCTGTATTTGGAAAAATCAGACTGAAGTCCTGTTTTGGCGTACTTCTTATAAAGTTAAGTTTTTATATTTTTTAAGTGAGCCAAGTGTTTGGAAGACCATGGAGGGCTGTTAGAGTTCTTAACAGCTGTGGAAGGGACAAAATCATCAAACATGGACATTATAAAAAGTAGAAATGGGCCGTTCGAGAGGAAGACTATCAAGACAAGACCAATCCACTGAAGATAGGGATCTCGACATTTGCAAATAATTGACATGCCGAAAGCAACGAGTCCGCAAAGGGGCCTCAAAGGAATTAGGTACTCGAAAAATGCCACTAATGGATAGTTGGAGTGTAGGATGATGAGAGTCCTCAGGAGTGGTCAATGGAGTGGTACGTGTGGAAATGGCATCACAAAGGTCAGACACAAAAATAAGATCTAAAAGTCTTCCATTCGCATTGCAAATTGAGTTAACTTGACCAAGAGATAGGTCAATAAGACCGTCGACAAATACGTTTTGATCGCCAGGAACTAGGGCAATTAGATCGACACAAGGAGACCAGGATAGGTACGGAATATTAAAGTCACCCAATATTATGGTCTGAGTAAGAGGCATATGAAGAGATATTCTGGATAGCGGAGAGGAGTCGCATATAGATCGGATCCTCACAGCCTGGAGAAATATAGGAGCAGGTTACAAATATGTTGCAATTAGGAAGACATATTTTGACTGACAAGAATTCAATATCACCAACATTGGGAATGGATACAACTTGTGATGATATTTCAGACTTCACTGCGATTAGGACACCCCTACCTCGTTTAGAGGGACGGTCACGTCTATAGAGGAAAAAATTATTGGTAAGTATTTCATTATCAGATACCGTGGGATTAAGTCAGGGTTCAGTAAAGGCAATAACGCTAGAATCGAAAGCAGCGCTATCAGCATGCAATCTAGACAGCTTACTGAGAAGGCCACGGACATTTTGATAATGTAAGACAAAATCTAGTTTTTTGGAACTGACGAATTTGTATTAATAGATGGTTCTTTCCGATCAAACTCGTGTACAATCGTATTAACTGGCCATAGTGCAGGATTTAAAGCACGGGAAAAATGTGTAACAGGCAGAATTATTTTAAATGATAAAACTTTCCTTTTGTAAGCAAAATTAAATTTTGTAACAATCAAGTTTTCAGGAGAGGCTTGGAGCTCATCGCTTAGGTGACCTTTAATTTCGTCAATGGTAGTATTAGGCCTTAGACGAGACACAAAAATGGCCTTCTTTGGCATGAGTGCTTGTGGCGCTACGGCTTCAAGGCGTCTACGGTTTGTGCCTGCTGGATGACCTTCATTAACCGCAGCCAGCAGTGGCCTGCGAGTTCTTTTAAAGGTACCAGGAACGCCGGCATTATTACCGGTTAAGTTTAATGGTCGGACATCAGTTATAACGGAGGATACCGGCGGTACCTCGTTGGCGGAATGTGCAAGGTTTATTGTTACGGCACCAGGATCAGGCTCAGGATGAGAGCCAGGGGCCAGGTCTGGACAGATAGACTTAGGAGTTACAAGATTAAGCACTGGAGCAGGAATTGCCAACCTAGTAGGAGACATAACGTATTCCAAGGTAGGGCGCAATATAAGAGGACCCGGCAGTGGAGGCACCAGGTTATTCGAGGATACGCAGTTATTATCGATTTCACTGGCGTTGGCAGAAACTAACGAAACGTACATTAGTGAGCTATTGGAGGAGCCAGGATCTCTCATGGATGAGGGTGGATAAGTAGGAGTAAGATGGTTCAATAATTGGCCAGTTGGAGGAGAAGAAATCATTGTTGGAGTTTCCTTAATTATTTTTAGCTCATTAAACTGGAACTCAACGGCTACCAGCTTCTCGTGAAGGTGACTAAACAGCTTTTTGATCTCCCTGAAGCCAGTCCGTGTTTACCGCATGAAGGAACGCATCTCGTCCGGAATCTTACAGAACGCGGAGCAGGTCCAAAGAAATCCTATTCTTTTGGAAATAAGATCTCCAATGCGGCCATGTACGCCGACACCGGCGCATTTACAATGCGGAGTATTATCGCATAGCCAGCCCAACAAATAAGTTTCGCCAGCAATAACTCCGTTGAACTCGCATTTTTTAACTGAGCAGGATAGATTCATTATACCCGTTACTCGTAGAGTAAAAGGGTACATTGTATTCGTGCAAAAGTATGTAACAGGGAGAAGGAAGCGTTACCGACCCTATAAAGTATATATATTCTTGATCAGGGTCACTAGCCGAGTCGATATAGCCATGTTCGTCTGTCCGTCCGTCTGTCCGTCCGTATGAACGCTGAGATCTCGGAAACTATAAAAGCACACACATATTTTTGGGCTTCCTACGCAGCGCAAGTTTGTTTCAGCGCAATTTTATAGTGTTTATTAATACCTATCGAAATGAAGAAGACATTTTTAAATCGGACCATTCGTTAAAAAGTTATACGCAATTAAAACTGTTATACCCTTGCAGAGGGTATTATAATTTCAGTCAGATATTGTAACGCAGTGAAGGAGACGTTTCCGACCACATAAAGTATATATATTCTTGATCAGCACCAATAGCCGAGTCCATCTAGCCATGTCCGTCTGTCCGTCTGTCCGTTTCTATGCGAACTAGTCTCTCAGTTTTAAAGCTATCGCAATGAAACTTTCCCAAAAGTCTTCTTTCTATTGCAGGTAGTACATATGTCGGAGCGAGCCGGATCGGACCACTATATCTTAAGGCTCCCATAGGAATAGTAAGATTTTTTTATTTTAGATTTTATGTAGGCGTGGTGATTTTGAACAATTAGAAATCATGACAACCAAAACGTATTTAGTTCAGTTGAGTTCAAAGTGTTCATGTGTTCAGTTCAGTGCTCAGAGTTAAGTTCAAAGCTAATAATAATAATAAATAATAAAAAAGTTTTCGGTTCAGCTTTACGCTAAAACAGATCAACGCGAAAACAGTTCCTTGTTCGGCTCCACAATATCAAAAGTTTTATTTGAAAAGTTGTTAAAAATTTCTACAAATTATTCAAAATGCCGCCACTGTATATCGTTAACAATTAGCGCCTTGAAATACTCTAAAGAAAACGGAACAAAGCGTTAAGGTCACTGTTAACAAGAAAGGAAGCTAGCTTCGGCCAGCCGAAGCTTATATACCCTTGCAGATAAAAGAAATACCTTTTTAAGTTGTCAGAAATCAAAACGCCTACTTCCTGCAAAGTTACAATGAATTTTCTCCGACATATGTACTACCTGCAATAGAAAGAAGACTTTTTTGAAAGTTTCATCGCGATAGTTTTAAAACTGAGAGACTAGTTCGCATAGAAACGGACAGACGGACAGAAGGGCAGACGGACATGGCTAGATGGACTCGGCTATTGGTGCTGATCAAGAATATATATACTTTATGTGGTCGGAAACGTCTCCTTCACTGCGTTACAATATCTGACTGATAATATAAAAATAAAAATGTACATTGCTTTCTTTGACTTTTTATTTTAACTGCAAGGGTTTATAAACTTCGGCTTGCCGAAGTTAGCTTCCTTTCTTGTTTATATATCAATCTCCCTCGCACTCCCTTTAGCTGAGCTACGATTATTAGATAGTCGGTAATATGGCTGATGGTAATATTTGGTTTGTTTATAAATTAAACACGTTTATATTAACTATCCGAGCTCGGATTTGTTTTAAAAAGAAAGAGTTGTTGAACCACAGAACTTTTAGGCTAATTTAGCGATTAACTTAAAAGTTTTATCACTTAAATAAACAAAACAATTCTGGAGCAACAGAAAAACACGACCGACTTAGGCGAAGGTTGGTTATGTCTTGTACGTCCACAGCCTTCAGCGCAAACCCAAGTGGCAAACTATATCGCCCAATCTGGAGGTCGGAGCCTTGGTAATCATCCACGAGGACAACACTCCACCCCAGCGTTGGAATACCGGCAGGGTCATCAGCGTGGTGGCAGGGGCCGATGGCCTAGTTCGAGTGGCCGAAATCAAGACCGCAACAGGCGTATTTAAGCGTCCTATTCAAAAGCTGGCTGTACTCCCAGTATGTTGAAGGCATGTCCTTCAAGGTGGCAGGAAAGTTGAAGCGCAGAACGCTAATCATGAAGTTTGAATTATGTTAAAATACAAATAAGTAACAGCTTAAGAGAGCCCAGCAGCGTTATGTTCACCGCTTACAGGCCCAGAACTATTATGTTAGATCTATGCTAAGATCGGATTCAGCGGGCCTGCAAAGGCTTTCACAAAACTGCGCTGCTGGGCACAATAAACTTTTGAATATCGAATCGACCAGTGTGGTTTTTTCTGTGCCCCCAAATTTTGCAGCAGCCAAGCCAAAGTCTTTTCACTTTTCGGCATTCTCAATTATCAATAATTTAATTTTCGGAGACGAGAGCGCTCTTTTTGTCCACGACCTTATGGGTAACAAGTTGCTTGGTCTCCCATGCGAAGTAAATTTTCTGAATGGTGCGCAGTATGATAGTACGAGCGTGAGTCAATTCACCGATACGTAGGGTGGTTGTGACAAAATCGCATCAACTACGTAATATAGTTTTATTGAAAACAAGAAAGGAAGCTAGCTTATATACCCTTGCAGATAAAAGAAATACCTTTTTAAGTTGTCAGAAATCAAAACGCCTACTTCCTGCAAAGTTACAATGAATTTTCTTATATTTGTTTGATTATTCGTACGGGAGCCTTAAGATATAGTGGTCCGACATATGTACTACCTGCAATAGAAAGAAGACTTTTGGGAAAGTTTCATTGCGATAGCTTTAAAACTGAGAGACTAGTTCGCATAGAAACGGACAGACGGACAGACGGACATGGCTAGATGCACTCGGCTATTGGTGCTGATCAAGAATATATATACTTTATGTGGTCGGAAACGTCTCCTTCACTGCGTTACAATATCTGACTGAAATTATAATACCCTCTGCAAGGGTATAAAGATATTGATATTATGAAGTTATTGTGTTTTACATGTTCCTTTTAACCCTCCGCGACATACAACAAGTTTTCGACTGATTTTGTTTACTCGGGACTTGAATTAATCGAATATTCTTCAACTGACGACTTTTTGCGACTTTTTGATTTGACTGCTTCTTTCGGCTGACTGTTTCTCTTTCTTATTATCTGTTTTCTTTTGTGTTGTGTGGGGTTGCCAACTTGATCGAAACCATCTCTTCCTTATATTCGGTCATCCTGGCTACTGGAGTCTGTCCCAAACGGCGAGCAATCCTCGCTCCAATTGGCGTATTTCCACAATTTTATATTGTCAGAGCTCGTTGTTATAATATTTGGCCCTTCCACTTGAGCAACTTTCCTAACATTATAGCGGCCATTTCTTTTAACCTGCGTAACTTCGTACGGTCCAAGAAAGGTACTGGCGAGTTTTTTCCCAGCAACGAATTGGGCACGTTTTATTGCGACTAAATCGCCTTCCTTGTAGATGTTCTCTATCTTCCTGTGTTTATCATAGTTGGCTTTATAATTTGCCTGTGCCTCGATCTCGACTTTGGCTGCTTCGCGTTCTTTTGCTCTTTCGTTGTCGAAGTCATTAAGCAACTCTTGTTCCAGAACTGCCAAGAGATTATCGCTGACTTTGTTCTGCATTTTAACCCCGAACATTAGTTAAAACGGTGTTTTCTTAGTCGAGCAGTGAACATGTGAGTTAATGGCGCGCTGGACTTGCGCCACAAACTTATACCACTGAGAGGTATCCTCAGCGGACAGTTTCGAGATCATGGAAATAATGCATCTGTTCACCCGCTCCATCTGTCCATTATCGCGAGCCACACCAGTCGTCGTCCACACATGTTCGATTCCGTTCTCCTTCACAAAGTTGGTGAATAGGTTGGAGGTGAAAGCATTGTCGCTAACAATGCGGGATGGATACCCGAAAACAGCTGACCAGTCTGTAAGACTTCTTAAGACTTCCTCGCAGTTAGTGGTTTTAGTTGTGAACAGCCATACAAATTTGCTGAAAGCATCAACAACGGCGAAAATAAACTTGTACTGTTTGCTGGTTGCATCCATAGATCCCAAGTGATCTATATGAAGCGTGTGCAGTGGGCAGTCTCCTGCCTCGATGAATTCATCCTTTTGCTGAGCCTTTTCGATGCGAGCAGAAATCTCCGACGTGATATTGAAGACGTCCTGAGGATCGGCAGATCGATGTTCTACTTGGAACTCGAAGTCTTGTAACTGCAGTATCCACTGAGCGACTTCGCGAGGCACGTCCTTTTTCTTCAGTGTCATTGAGAAGGCTGCGCAATCTGTGACCAATTTAAATGAAACACCTAAGAGGTAATGCCGAAACTTGTTTAGGGCAAGGTACGCAGCTTTTACTTCCAGTATGTAGCTGTGTCGTTTGGCATCTGCTTTGGACATCCTCTTGCTCCAAAAGCGACTGGATGCAGCTCTTCGTCAACCTTCTGCATAAGTACAGCACCGAAACCATCTTTCGAAGCGTCTGTGTGGAGCTCTGTTGGGGCCTCTCTGCGGTACAGGCGTAAGACTGGTTCTGTAGACAGAATATCCTGGCCATACTTTGCCTTCGCTTACAGTGTGTCCTAAAAAGTGTATCTTGCTTTGAAGAAAATGAAACTTTTCCCATTTTATTTTTAAATCGTTTTCAGCTTGGCAATGCATTCATCGTTGGTTTGACCGTATATGATGATATCATCAACGTACATTTGCATAACATCGTTAGTGATCAGCTCCTGAAACACACTGTTAACGAATCGATTGAACACTGCTGGAGAGTTGCAGAAATCGTATGGCGCTCGGCAAAATTCAAACAACCCCTCTCTGGTGATGAATGCGGTGAATTTCCTGCTAGATTCCTCGATGGGCACGTGAAGAAAGCTATTTTCCAAATCCATGACAATGAAAACGGCTGCTTCTTGTAGTCTTTCCAAATCGTCATCAATCAGTGGAACAGGAAAACAGTCTCTTAATACCATGCTGTTTAGTTGGCGAAAGTCTACGCAGGTTCTGTATGTTCCATTCCTTTTCTTCACCAACATTAGAGGTTGACTTTCAGATGACTCCCTCTAATAGCCACTCATCGATCTACCTCCTGATCGCATCGCACTCCATAGGAGAATAACAACTTGGCTGTGTAGGAAGGACTTCATTTGCTCATCGGGTATTATCTTCATCTGAACAGGACTTATCAAAGATGGGTTTGTAGTAAAACACAACATTTAGAATCAAATTTGGGAGATCCGACAGATCCACCAGACCTTGTTGTAGGCGCAGCAATTACTGACCACAACATCTTACTAGCCACAGCCAAAGTGGCAGTAGAGACCAAATCTGGAAAAGAGATGAAACTCAGATCACTAATCAATTCAGGATCTCAGGCGAATTTGATTTCTCAACCAATGGCATCAAGGCTTTCGTTAAAAAGTCACAAGACTTCAGTCCGTTTTGGAAGTGTTGGCGGCGGTACAAAATTGTGCCGTTCCCAAGTCTAAATACGTGTAAAGTCCCTGTACGAAGACTTCACGGAAGAAATAGAAGCGTTTGTGCTTCCCCAGGTTATGGCTGATCAACCAGCCCACGAAATAAGGTCTTATAGCTTTGCCATTCCACCCGACATATCTCTGGCAGATCCAGATTCTAATACGCCAGGAAAAATTGATATGCTTATCGGCGCAGAGCACTATTATTCCTTGTTACTGCCAAATCAGCAGCAAGCAAAGGCGGGAGGACTCATCCTTCAGAATACCATGTTCGGATGGACTGTAGCAGGAACGATTCAAAGTCCAGAACAAAAAGATTTGTGCAGCCGAAGAAAGATGTCAACTGCAAACGAACAGTATTATGCAGAAGATCGGTGTGAGTTTGAACTATTTAACAATAAATCCACTCCACATTGCGAAGTTGTTGAATGTAAGTCCGATATGGTTTGGATAAAGGCCTCACAACCAAACAAATGGATTTATGCTACACGTTACTCAATGGATCTTCAATCAGTGTGCAACGGCTGGCCCTCAGCAATACACTTAGAGGGAACAGGCTTGTTTTCTCTCGCACCTGGCTGCACTGCACGAAATGCTAATATCAGCATAAGAACGGTCGGCACGATTACAAGTGAGTTACATTCCACTTTTAGTCGCTTTGGAAATATAAACCATTATATAAAACCAACATCCACGGAAACCACAATTGTCGAGGTCAAGCCAACCGACTACACCTACAAAGAGTTAGACAACCTACAAGAAAACTTAAAGACAATTGACCACCAAGTCCTGCCTCATCAACTAAGTCAGGTGCAGCATCATCAAATTGCTGCCTACGCAGCCTTAGCCATATCAGTCTTGCTAATAATCGCGTACACCATCCGGAAGGGATGCATCATCTGCAACTCCAAAAAAGCAACTTTACACCCCAAGGAACACGCTTGCTCGACGCATTCAGCAACCTCGCTTAGCCTCGACATAAGCGATGGTTGAACATCTGTTCAACGGCCGGGAGAATGTTAAGACTCATCGACCTACATAATATAATTACTGTCACATTTACAAATGTCGAACAAAGAATCATATATCATAAGTTATGATTCATAACACTTGCTGCCAATTGCAATTCTACAGTCAGTCCGTCATTCTGCTTAACAGTCATCAATCTGCCGACGCAGGGAATATAGCTGACACCACAATGCGGAAATAAAGTAATAATTTGATTATCACTGCATATAGCACTTTGACCCACTGCAAGTTGTAAAGAATAGCTGTAATTTCACTTTGCCTTTCTACATATTTTTGTTACCGTAAACACTTTTGTACCTATAAATACCGTTAAGTTTATTCAATAAAATCAGTATCAATTCTGATTTTTACAATCATGTTGTACTCATTCTGCATCCAACAGAGGCTGTCGCTCTAGTCTTCAGATCCTCATTTGCAAACCTTAGTCCACTGGTTCAAGTTCCAGTTGCGACAATCGACTAATCGATTCAGGATCTCAGGCGAATTTGATTTCTCAACCAATGGCATCAAGGCTTTCGTTAAAAAGTCACAAGACTTCAGTCCGTTTTGGAAGTGTTGGCGGCGGTACAAAATTGTGCCGTTCCCAAGTCTAAATACGTGTAAAGTCCCTGTACGAAGACTTCACGGAAGAAATAGAAGCGTTTGTGCTTCCCCAGGTTATGGCTGATCAACCAGCCCACGAAATAAGGTCTTCCAGCTTTGCCATTCCACCCGACATATCTCTGGCAGATCCAGATTCTAATACGCCAGGAAAAATTGATATGCTTATCGGCGCAGAGCACTATTATTCCTTGTTACTGCCAAATCAGCAGCAAGCAAAGGCGGGAGGACTCATCCTTCAGAATACCATGTTCGGATGGACTGTAGCAGGAACGATTCAAAGTCCAGAACAAAAAGATTTGTGCAGCCGAAGAAAGATGTCAACTGCAAACGAAGCCGGCTAAAAAACACTTCTCGAAAAATCTCTCGCTAATGCAAGGCGACAGGGACCAAGGGACTACGCCTAACGCATGGAAAGGCGACACGCATACAAAAAAAATACTGGGTACCGATGACAAGGTTCAAGACCTGTTTAAGTCTACACAGATACGCGCTAATAGACTTAGCCAAATTGTATGCCAGTCAAGACAGCAACGTAAGTCTTCTAAATGAAAAACTCCCAGTGGGAGAACTCAATATCCCTGCCAACAACGTGACTTTTTTAAGTCAAGAAAAAGAGAATATAGACTCCGAAACATTTAAGGGACCCGTCCCGCGGCTTGCGCCTTTATCGCCACAAGACGCGGGGTTCAAGCGACAAAGGTTCAAGGCTGAATCCCGTCTAGAACCACCCTGGAATATTCTATGAGCAACGTGGTACCGCTCGAATGGTGGTTTCGGAATGGAACCTGATTATATACTACGACTTGGGTCCTTACCACAGTTACATGCAAGTCTTGGGCTCCGGGATTACTCAGCTGTCCCAAATGTGCCCAGAACTTGGTAATAAGCAACCATGCGGAGCAATCGTAGGACTTTTCCAACATATGTACGCAGAATTGCAATCAGGAAGTGAACTAATGCACCACTCACGACAACGCAGGCCACCATTTAATGGAATTGGCTTCATAGCAAACACCTTGTTTGGAGTACTGGATTGAAATTATGCTGATAATATGGCCAAAACAATAAGAAAAGTTTAAAGGAACGAAGGGTTTTTAATGGAATTGCTAAACAACCAAACATCAATTGTGGACTCGACCATTAACCTAATAAAAAGAGATAAGTCAGCCACGGATGTTCGACTGAAAACCTTGGATCGTCATATTGCCGCGATCAAACAGGAGAATGGAAGGTATCAGGGGGCACACCTTGCGCAAGCGTACATGATGTTGACAGCCCATCTGACGTTATTAACCACCAGTCTTCAACGGATTCAAACAGAAATAACAAACATTCTAACAGATATCCGCCATCGGACAATAAGTCCCGCATTAATACTTCCAAAACAACTGAGAGAACAACTGGACAAAATTAGAGACCATTTAGCACCAGATCAAATGCTCCCAGTATCAACCGAACATGCGATTGAACTATACAAAATCATGCGAGCAGAAGGTACGACAACAGACACTCATGTCATAGTTTGGATAACGCTACCATTGGTGTCGACAACGTCGCAAGAAGTGTACAGCATCATCTCCATCCCAACATGGAACTCCAGAAAATGGACTTCAGTCAAATTACGGTCATGTTTCATCGTAGTCAATGCGCACAGGGATCAATTCATGAGTTTGACTGAGGAAGAGTTTCAAGGATGTATAACTGTACCCGCCAATGTTCATCTCTGTTTCACTCATCAAACAGTATTATGCAGAAGATCGGTGTGAGTTTGAACTATTTAACAATAAATCCACTCCACATTGCGAAGTTGTTGAATGTAAGTCCGATATGGTTTGGTATGGTTTCACAACCAAACAAATGGATTTATGCTACACGTTACTCAATGGATCTTCAATCAGTGTGCAACGGCTGGCCCTCAGCAATACACTTAGAGGGAACAGGCTTGTTTTCTCTCGCACCTGGCTGCACTGCACGAAATGCTAATATCAGCATAAGAACGGTCGGCACGATTACAAGTGAGTTACATTCCACTTTTAGTCGCTTTGGAAATATAAACCATTATATAAAACCAACATCCACGGAAACCACAATTGTCGAGGTCAAGCCAACCGACTACACCTACAAAGGGTTAGACAACCTACAAGAAAACTTAAAGACAATTGACCACCAAGTCCTGCCTCATCAACTAAGTCAGGTGCAGCATCATCAAATTGCTGCCTACGCAGCCTTAGCCATATCAGTCTTGCTAATAATCGCGTACACCATCCGGAAGGGATGCATCATCTGCAACTCCAAAAAAGCAACTTTACACCCCAAGGAACACGCTTGCTCGACGCATTCAGCAACCTCGCTTAGCCTCGACATAAGCGATGGTTGAACATCTGTTCAACGGCCGGGAGAATGTTAAGACTCATCGACCTACATAATATAATTACTGTCACATTTACAAATGTCGAACAAAGAATCATATATCATAAGTTATGATTCATAACACTTGCTGCCAATTGCAATTCTACAGTCAGTCCGTCATTCTGCTTAACAGTCATCAATCTGCCGACGCAGGGAATATAGCTGACACCACAATGCGGAAATAAAGTAATAATTTGATTATCACTGCATATAGCACTTTGACCCACTGCAAGTTGTAAAGAATAGCTGTAATTTCACTTTGCCTTTCTACATATTTTTGTTACCGTAAACACTTTTGTACCTATAAATACCGTTAAGTTTATTCAATAAAATCAGTATCAATTCTGATTTTTACAATCATGTTGTACTCATTCTGCATCCAACAGAGGCTGTCGCTCTAGTCTTCAGATCTCGTTTATTGTAGG
>JBAMCF010000652.1:0-24726 GCA_037075285.1 Drosophila lutescens
TATACCCGTTACTCGTAGAGTAAAAGGGTATATTGTATTCGTGCAAAAGTATGTAACAGCTAGAAGGAAGCGTTTCCGACCCCATAAAGTATATATATTCTTGATCAGGATCACTAGCCGAGTCGATCTAGCCATGTCTGTCTGTCTGTCTGTCTGTCTGTCTGTCTGTCTGTCTGTCTGACTGTATGAACGCTGAGATCTCGGAAACTATAAAAGCTAGAAGATTGGCGTTTGGCATGAAGATTCTTGGAGTTCCTACGCAGCGCAAGTTTATTTCAAAAGGGTGCCACGCCCTCTCTAACGCCCACAATCGCTTATATACGATTTTAAAAATTTCAATATTTCGGAAAAGTAAAAATGCAGTTTTATTGTGTTTATCAATACCTATCGAAATGTAGAAGAAATTTTTCAAATCGGACCATTCTTTGAAAAGTTATGCGTGTTCAAAGTTTCTATCTCCATCTCCCTCGCACTCCCTTTACCTGAGTAACGGGTATCTGATTGTCGGGGCACCCGACTATAGCGTTCTCTCTTGTTTTCATTAGTTTTTTCCACTTTTTGGTCTGTTTTAGATTTGACGTAAATGTGTAGCATACTATGGTGATTTTTCTTACAAATCGAACATGAAATGTCACTTTGACATTTCTTACTATATGAATGTTTAAGGCATTTAAAACACAAATGTGCCTTTTTTACTTTTTATATCCGTTCAGATGGATTCAAAGCCTTACATTTTTGACACTGAAGTATCAAATGTCCCGTACTTTTGCACATCGGACAACTGTTAGTAGACAACTCTTTCATATTGCTACTGAACACTTTTTTACCAGGTTTTTCATCCTGAACTGAGCTAATCGAACTGAGTCGTTGCTCTAAAAAATCAATGACATCGGACAATGCTTGAATTTCTTTAGTTTTTTTAACATGGCTCTCATATAGTTGCAGAGCTTCTTTGTTAAATTTTCTTATTATTATGTGTGCAAAAACTATATCAACCTCGTCAGAAATTTGTGCCTTTAATTTTATCATGTGAATTGACTCATTAATTGTGTCAACAAACATTCTTAATTGCCGAACTGATTCCACATTTAGATTTTGGAGATCAAGAAGGCGATTAATCTGATCGGAAAAAATTTTCCTTTTATTTTCATACCGCTTGGTTAACAATTCCCAAGCGGCCTCATAGTTTTCACCTGATCCCAACAATAAGTGAGAAACCACATTCCTGGCTTCTCCCTTAAGTGAGATTTTAAGGTAATTAAATTTTAAGGAAGGACTGAGATCCTCCCTTAAATGTATGAGTTCATTAAATAACTCATAAAATAGGTCCCAATCTTTGGAATCTCCATAAAATGTGGGTACCTGAATTTTAGGTAGCGTTGGCAAATCATCAATTTTATGATTTCCAACTTCTACCTTATTAGGCACAATTTCCTCGAGTTTTTTTCTCATATCTTTGGTAACCATGGATATATCGAATGCTAATTCTTCCAATATATCATTATACCTTCTAATCGTGACGTCCGTAGTGTTTCCCTGCTTTAAAAGAACTAGCTTATCCCAATAAAAATGTATCTTCCCAATCCTAATTTCAAAAGTTTTAATTTTATCGTTTTGAATGTCCTCAAATGTGTCTTTTAAATACCTTTCTAAATGCTCAATCGCTATATCTAACTGGCTTTCGCAGCTTAAATTTGTTTCTATTTTCTGCTCGTTTGCCATTAATTTTCCCTCGGACTTATCAGAATCAGCTAACACTGTATCTATTCTTACTTTAATTCTATTAAAAATCGAGAGCATTTGTTCATAATGACTCTTAACGAAGTAGTCATGGTCGACTACTCCAATATGAACCAGAGCTTTATGGTTTTGGATGCACTCGGCTTTCAGCTCATCAAATTTCTTTAAATATTCAAATGATAAGCTCGGGAGATCTTCAAGCGCCTTACTGGCGTTTGTGATCTCCACCTGCCTTTTGATCAGTTCGATAGTTTGATCGGACAACATTTTTATATATACTTTTTACTTTTTATATTATTTGTAATTATTTTAATTTGGATTTAATTATCGAAAACTTAGATAATATTTTTATACAATATTTGTAATTTTAAAAAATTTTAATTTGATAGATAGGACTTATCTGATCCTATATTTTGTTGCCGCTGTTGTTGTCGCTGCTGAATCTTCGATGTTATTTGTTTCGATGCTGTCCTCGCTCTTGTAGTTGTAGTAGTCGTAGACGTGCTGAAGCCCTTAAAGTCCTGGAGTCCTTGTGTGCAGGTTAGGTGTTTTACAGATGATTAAAATTTTTTTTTTGGGATTTTTTGCAGTTGTTTTTATATTGGGAGTCACTTATTTATTTGTATTTCTTTTATTTTTTGGGGTCACTTTGATATTATTATACCCGTTATTTTTTCAATAAATTTGGGAGTCACTTTTTCTTCACGTTTTAACTTTTTCGATGTCGGCCTCGAATACGCCTGATTTTATTAAATCACTTTTTCGATGTTTGAAGGCCTCGAAAACGCCAAAAATAATAATTGCTCGATGGCAAAATTATTTTTATTTTGTAATTTGTCGATTTCTCGACCACTTTCACAACAAACTTTGACTTTTTTGTTGCAATACTATAATTGAATAAATTTTGTATTATATCAGAAAAGATTCTTTTATATCTTTTTGATTTTTATAAATTTTTTACTCTGTTTCTTACCACTGGTGGGGGATAACAAGAGTCAACTATTCATTTACACCTTAAACAAAAACTGCAAGTGTTACAGATTTTATTTTTTTAGGTGCTGGCCTAAGTTCTGAGTCTCTTACCACTGGTGGGGGAAAACTGCAGAGTTGTCGAAGGACCAAAATGAAAGGGATGAATTAAATAAAACAACCTTTTCAGTTGAGTTCTGTATTAAAACTGAATTTTATTTTCTAAGTCCCTGCTTAGGAAACTAACATGAAAATCTTATTCTGGTCTTATCTGTGGCCTACGCAGAGGCCGCGTCTGCCTGAGCGGGAGAGTTATCATTTGACCCCCGCACAGGAAGCCTTGGTGCAGTGTGAGAAGCATCTCAAGTGATTATCTTCGGTTAGGCTCAAGTGGCATGCACTTACAGATTACAAGTGCTAACACCGCTCCCTTGTAGGGTCTACAATTACAGATCATAGTTTATGGCTCTGGATCGATTTACAATTGTCACATGACATGCACAGAGCTCATAAAGTATTATATTTTATTTTTATTAGTGTTCGTCTGAACAACAAAGTTATTATATCTGGTGATTTCAATGCGAGATGTAGTGATTTTGGAGACAGTGTAAGTAACAGGAAGGGCGTTTTTCTAAAAAGAGTAATGTCAAGTGCTGGATACAGACTTGAAAACAATAACAGTTCAACTTTTAAAAGAAACATAGACTCAGTCTCGGGATCAGTGCTAGATTTGACATTCACCAAAGGTATTCACTGCACTGAATGGACATGTAAAAGCTTTTTCATTGGTGGTAGCCGACATTTTCCAATTGTCTACAAAATAAATGCTGAGCTGAACTTACCCATCAAGTTTCTTGCAAAAAAAAGATTATTCAACAAATTAGAAAAGATAAAGACATGTGGTAGATTTTTCTGATAGTCAGAGTAAAGCATGTCGTGATCCGTCGTATGAAAACTGTGTAAATGCAGTCAATCTCAAAATCAAATGGAAGAAGTCAGTTAAAATAGCAAAGAAACCCAGTTTTTTAAAAAAGGTTATTGAATTAAACACCCAACCAAACACGAAAAACGCGTGGAGGTTTTTAAAAAACTGTCAGGAAGAAAAGTTAGATAGGTTTGATCTGGACAAATCAAGTTCTTTTTTTGGATTTCTTAATTGAGCAAATACCTCCTGAAAATAGAGCTGTAGATGAGAATCTATATTCCAGAAAGAACAATGAAAATCCGGAATTTGTTCTGGAAGATCAGACGTCAAAAACTTCAGGCCCATATCGCTTATATCCTGACTTGCCAAAACAATTAACTGTATGATTAAAAAGAGATTAGAGTTTTTCATAAATGAAAAGAAATTACTGCCATACAGGTCTTATGCATACCAGAAGGGAAAATCAGCGGCGATGTGCATAAATGATGTGATAAATGTCATTGCATTAAGGAAAAAGAATAGGTTAAATGTTGTACTAGCAGTTGTTGACCTATCTAATGCATACAACTGTGTAAATCTGAATTTTCTAAAGTTGATTATGGAAAACGATGGATTCCCTAAAGTCTTCATAGACTGGATTCTTAGTTTTCTACCTAATCGTGTTTTGAAATGGGGAAATGCAGTACAGGTGGCGAATGGTGGGGTTCCTCAAGGATCCTGCTTATCTCCAATCTTGTTCAACATATACACAAAAAGATTGCACCAAATAAACGATGAAAACACTCCGATTATGCAGTTTGCGGATGATTTCATGATTATTTCGTCAGGAAAAGCATTTAATAGTGCTGTTGAAAATTTGCAAAACAAACTCACAGATTTCAATCTACTTTGCAAGGACCTCGGTTTTACTTTTAACCCGAGCAAGTCGGTGGTAATAAATATCGGTAGAGGAAGCAAAAAAGTAGTGAACGTAGCAGTGGAAAATGTGGCTGTGCCGAATCTCAAAAGTGTTTCTTTTCTTGGTAGAATTATATCTGGAAACATGTCGCATAAAGAGCATGTCAAAAAGATTAAAGCCGATACCAAAACTAGTTCAAAAATTCTGCACTATGCAACTACTATCAAGTCCAAAAATTAGTGTAAATCTTTTTAAAACTTTTGTAAGAAGCGAGCAGGAATACGCCAAAACCAGCATTGCAGGACATGGGTAGTGGAGCGAACAAGAGCTTAGAGATTGCTCAGGCTGGAGCCTTGAGAAAATGCGTAGGTGCGCCTCCGGGGACAAGCAAGCATGAAATTTTTGTGCTTGCCGGTGTGATGCCACCGATTTTCAGAGCAAAACTTCTTACTGCTAAAGAATTGTTCAAAGTGAAAGCACAAAACCCCTTGCTCTTTGAAACCATTAGGTCATCCACGGCTCAGACAAGCTACACCAACACCATAAATGAATTTCAGTTCTTTTTTGAAAACACTAGAATTCGAGACCAGTTCCATACATCCAACAAGATCCGAATAAATGAAAAGGTGATTAGCAAGAGCAAAAATTGAGAAGTTTTTTAGCAAACTCGAGGTCATGCCGGCTTAGACTTCAAGAAGTCCAAGACGTCGGCATTATGCCAAACACACAAAAAGGAGCGAAGAGGCTTCACTGTACATGCATGTTTCATGTAGTAGCCAACTACAATCATCAGCAGTGAAATTAGTATTCAGTTGAGGAACTCTGTGCCTTTTACGGGGAAATAATTGAGAAATACATAAAAAAAAGGGTGGAACATAATCTCCACAGATGCGTCCATAGGTCCTGCCACAGGTGGCATTGGGGTACTTGAAATGCCCAGCCGTGCGACTCATAAATTTAAATTTGATGTGCCACTCTCTTCAGTAAGTGCCGAGCTTGCTGGAATCAAAATAGCATATGAGATTTTGCACAGATCCGAGTACAAAAATGTAGTTATAATTTGTGATTGCCTGGGTGCCATTAGCTTAATAGTAAACAAAAAGTCTGAGGCGTACATGGTACAAGAAATACATAGGTTAGTTGAAGATTCGGAGGTGGAAATTGTAGAATTAGTTTGGGTACCTGGCCACAAAGGCATTAACATAAACGAACAGACTGATAGTATTGCTAAATGACGGAGTAGAAATAGACATAAGTCTCAACATCAAAGATGCCTTAAGGGAGATTCAAAAAATCCTACAATACAAGTGGAATGAAGAATATAAAAACAAATGCGTGATCAAAGGGTCAAATCTTTTAAAGATCTTCCCAAATATTCCCAAAAAACCCTGGCACCATTTCTTAAAATGGAATGCCAAAAGTATTAAAGTATTAAACAGACTTATGGTAGACTCGACATATAACAAGGTATTTCTTCACAAAATAAAAGCTGTCGATACTAACGATGTGATCTGTGTAATGTTCCGGAATATGCCGAGCATTCGTTTTTTAACTGCCAAAAACTAATCAAAATCCGTAGTAAATTCAAAATTTTCAAGTATTATATAGATCTTAACGAATTACTAACCAAAAAAGAACCGCTTCATTTAAGGGAGCTGTCAAAATTTATTAATACAGCTAATCTAAACTTTTAAGTTCTTCCTCTTATTTATAATTGTGTATTTTTCTATGGCGTTTGGCCAATAAACATTCCTGTCAAGCTCACTGCCAAGAAGTCTTTATAAAATCACCTTCTGTGGTTTTAAATCTGAGCCAGAGTGACGTATGAGCACATATACGATCACATCCTGGAGCTCCTTGCAAACCACAGCCTGTGGTGTTGCTACAATAACGCCAATTGAAATCTCCGGACAACCCACACATCGCTCTGTCACACATAACATTCGAGAGAAAAAACTCTGAATTCAAAGACATCGAAAACAGCCAATACGATGAACATCGATAGCAATTGAGTCGACATGCGGCAGTGTTGTTGCGACCAACCATCTGATCATCCATGCGATGATTTAAAACCTAAAAAAAAAAAATTAATTCCTTTCGTATTGTTGATGCCGATGTAATAAATTTTAATCGGTTACCCAAATATTTAAAGAAGCCGAAAATATTTTATTTGGGTTATATAAGGGTTAATTAATTCAATTTTGCTATATGTCTGCAGGTGTTATACCAACACGCAGCGCCAAAACGTAATAATAAATTAATTTTATTCGACAAAAAAATGTGCCAATTATTTTTGGATATCCCATACGGGTTAAAGATGCCCACAAAACACCGCTAAAATGCACATAACGTTCAAAACAAATACACTGTCCAAATTATTTATATGGTTCCCATACGGGTTAAAGGTGCCCACGAAACACCGCCAAAGTGCACAAAATGGTTTAAGTTATTCGGCCAAAGGTCTGTACATATGTGTATCGTATATGGGTTAACGATGCCAACACACAGCTCCGAAGTCAATCATTTCCAAAAATTAGACCCAAAATTTCCAATGTAACCACGTTTTTATGACCTGTGTAATGTTCCGGAATATGCCGAGCATTCAAGTATTATAAAGATCTTAACGAATTACTAATATGCCGAGCATTCGATTTTTAACTGCCAAAAACTAATCAAAATCCGTAGTAAATTCAATATTTTCAAGTATTATAAAGATCTTAACGAATTACCCCAGCAGGAAAGTGAGAAGTTGGTTTTTGTGTTCTTGAAATCCTGTTCCTTTTGGCAGGCGGCGGTGTGGGGATAGATAATTTCTGAGCGTTAAAAGGGGGTGGGTTTCTGAGTAGCATCAATATCAGGCCACTTATGCGCTGTGTGATTTCTGTGGCACTACGATTATAATATTTTTTAACAAAAAATCACCAACTTATAATATTTAAAAATCCTATGATTTACACCACAAAAAAAAAATCGTGTTCTCACATTTATCTTTAATTTTAAGTAATTTTTAAATTCGTAGAAAAAATATTAAAAATTTTTAATCAAATAAGTTAAACTAATTACTATAATCATAATGTCTATAATCATAATATTTATTGATGATTTTAATTTATTTTACTCACAATTTTTACAAATAATAATAAGAATGAATGTGGGTAAAGTGGTAAGACGATTAAAAAATTTTATCACATTTATCAAGGATTGCCATAAAATTACAATGAAAAATATTATTGTTATACCCGTTACTCGTAGAGTAAAAGGGTATATTGTATTCGTGCAAAAGTATGTAACAGCTAGAAGGAAGCGTTTCCGACCCCATAAAGTATATATATTCTTGATCAGGATCACTAGCCGAGTCGATCTAGCCATGTCCGTCTGTCCGTCTGTCTGTCCGTCTGTCTGTCCGTCTGTCTGTATGAACGCTGAGATCTCGGAAACTATAAAAGCTAGAAGATTGGCGTTTTGCATGCAGATTCTAGGAGTTCCTACGCAGCGCAAGTTTATTATAAAAAGGTGCCACGCCCCCTCTAACGCCCACAATCGCTTATATACGATTTTAAAAATTTCAATATTTCGGAAAAGTAAAAATGCAGTTTTATTGTGTTTATCAATACCTATCGAAATGTAGAAGAAATTTTTCAAATCGGACCATTCGTTAAAAAGTTATTCGTGTTCAAAGTTTCTATCTCCATCTCCCTCGCACTCCCTTTACCTGAGTAACGGGTATCTGATTGTCGGGGCACCCGACTATAGCGTTCTCTCTTGTTTTTTATATTTTTAAACATTTTCTGTGAAATAAAATAATTTGATCGTCAGATCGTTGCAGGTGTGACCCTAAATTACAACGAAATGAACACCAAATTTATCTGCATTTTGCATTTTGGTATTATCAAGTATATGATGCAGGGTCACATCATTTTACATTTCGTCCAAAAAAGTGAAAAAAGTGAAAAATCGTTCGGTTAATTCTAAAAAACAAGAAAAAGGTACGTGATAACATAAGTGTTGTTGCTTAATAATCTTTATTTCAGCGTTACAGAGATATTTTCGCCATTAATATATGTATATAATCCTCCAGATGCTATCTCTAACACAAACTCTGCATTTCAGTATCACTTGAAAGGTTTTTAATCTTCATCAGTGGTAAATGGTGTGCGGTGTTCATTAAATGGTTTTATGAATAGTACTTCAGTACTAACTTAGTTGTTTAACTCAATCAAAATATTACATTTATTTCAGCCAGGCCGATTGAGACTTCTTGGGACCAGAACTGTTGCGCTTGCATTTCCCGTGTGTGATTTTTTCTTTTCATAATTCCCATCCCCGACATTAAACATCTGATCAGAGGGTAAATGAACGGCCATGGCAAACTAGGCATAATTTCTGGAGAGATCCCTTAATTTTGTATGGAGATGTAATAATGGTAATTACTCTTATTATTATTCCTGGTCTTAAATTCATATCTTAATTATTTTTGATATTTTCAGAAGACAGGCTTACAAGACATGGATACCTAAGACCTGCATTCGGCCAAGCAAAAACCGGGAGTGCTTCACGCATTAACAATTTTTAATTCCAATGCTTCGATTGTAAATATTAATAAATACACATACAAAAATTACATGAAAAAAAGTTATTTTTTATTGTGGGAAATCAGATACTACAAAGTATTGGAAAACCAAAACTGGGTGGGTGTGGAAAAGCAGATATTGCAAATAGAGGAAAACCATAACTGAGCACGTGTGGAAAATCTATAATGGGGGAAGTCAAAAAACCAGTGGATTTTGTCCTGCATTCTTCTGCCAGAGATCCAGATAGAAACCTCATTTCCCCCTTACTTTTTGTGTCACCCCCGTGTATTTTGAAACCAGAGATGGAAGAAATGTAAGGGGTGAATGAGGTTTAGTCCCTTCCGCTTCTATGGAGAAACCTGATGAAAATATGTTATTTTCCAGAGGAATTTTCCCGGTGGGACGTTTCTATGACGATGCACAATTACATACATAGGTGAGTATATGTATGTATGAAGCGCTAAAGTTCACTGCCCCTTTTTCGCCGGTGCCTACAAAATGTTATGTACTGTTTGAGAGGCACTGCAAGAGTATGTATTGCTAAAAAATAACTGCTCTGCAACTGGGTACTGTACTGCACAAAAGGGAATCGAAAATATCGCTGCACATAGCCGCTTCAGCTATAGCTGTACTTTTTGCACTGCAAAAAAATGTGAGATTTTTCACGGAAAAGAATAGTTTTCAAATCTGGCTGGGGATTTTCCACTCGTACGAAAAAACAGCGCAGCAGTCCAATATGAATCCATTTATTGCGCTGGCGCACCCAGCGGTTTCAAGCGATATCGAACGACTGACTCCCACGAGCAGTGCGAAAAATTACAAGAGTTCCGAAGTTACAAGCTTATCAGTATAAGAGTAAGCGACTCAGCTATGTGGTGAGCTTGAGTGCAAACCCAAACAAAGCTCGTATGCAAATGCGAATATTAACATTATGTTTTGTGTACAATTCAGATAATTCTTTTCATTTTTAAATTCATGTTTTTCTATTTTTAATAATTACAAAATAAGGCTACTGATCCAACAGTGCTTGCTATAATTACGCCATCAGATATATATTGATTTTTAATAAGTATCTCTTTGTGAGACGTGTTTACATAAATTTGTCTTACAACTTCGGACCTAGCAGGAATTATTAAGTTATTGTCTATTGAATGTATAATCGGAATGTTGATCTCTTGATCGAAGTTTTCGGCTCTAGCTATTAACCAATCGTGATCTGTCTGAAAGTCAATTTGGCATTTAAATGTTTTTAGGAAGTCCATTCCTACTATACCATCACAGGGTATCGGAAAGTTATCGTCAACTATTTGAAAGTTGAAAGGGATTATAAATTTTCCTGTTTGTATTTCTATAAATGCTAAACCTTTGGATTTAAGAGTACCTTCTCGTATTCCAGACATTGTTATTATTTTTGATGTTTCTATGCTATCATAGTTATCAGAGTTTAGTTTTAAAAGACTTAAATCAGCGCCTGTATTAATTAAAAGGGTTAAGGGGGTTTTTGTTTGATAATTTTTTATTTGAATGTAAATGTTGAGACTAAGATTTATTTTATACTAGCAGGGTCGGTAGCCCGCAGCTTCGCCTGCGGAAACTAAAATTTAAAATTAAGCAAACCTTTATCTTTGCTAATTATTTTAAGTTTTAAAAATGCCCAATTTTTAGCCTATAAGCCGAGGAAAGATTTTATCAGAACTTTTTTCCTTAAATTCCGAAAAACAACAGTATTTTGTCCTATGCAAACTACTTAAGGAAAATACAAAAATTGCAAAAAAAAAAACCATTATCGGGGGTGTCACAGAAAACCATTCCAACCGAATTTCCCCCGAATGGCCAATCTCGGTGTCACAGACGTCATTTTTGATAGTTTCTAAATCCCCCGTACTTTGCCGGACGTTTTGATAAAATTAACCAACTTACAAATGTCTCCCAAAAATATAACTTTATTTAAGACAACTCTAATTAATTTAATGAACTATCTGCATACTACGATTTTTATATTTACTTCGGGTTATATTTAAAAATATGCTTTTTATAAAAACTCTCAAAAAAATTAGCTAAAAAAAATCCGTCGGAAAACCGTTCAACCTGACAGTGGTACCAACTAGCTCGAACTTTAAAATACCAAATTTCGGAGTGGTTATCGAAATGTTGTGTTAAAGAATTATTTATTCAAAGGTACTTAGTATTGTAGTTAAAAATGAAACGTATTTCTGGTAAAAATTGCATGGTAAAATAAGTTGTAGTTATTGAGAAATTAATAAAAACATGCCGCCTTTGCAAAAAGGTGGCAGCACTGTCGTGAAAAATGTCCTATTTTTGCCGGAAAAATTTCCGGCTGTGAAGAAGAAGAAGACATGTAAGTAAAATTAAAAAATGTTTGTTTATTATTAATTTAAACTAATAAACTTTGCTAGTTTTCAGGGGTAAACATAGGTCACCAGCGTAAGACGCCATATTCTTTCGATTCATTCGCGATAATATCGACATTGCCAAAGGATTTACTCAGGGCGGCCGCGTTCTTGTGACCACTGCTTGGAAGGACCTGGCCAATGAGTTAAATCCCCACGGACTACCATGTAAAACCGCTTCAAGGGATTCTCCTCTGCATCCTAGCCTCTCGCAGTTTATGCCTTCACAAGTACTCTAGAGCAAGAGTTCGTGCAGATGGCATTTTGGTCCGCTTTTAAAATTCTTGCCAACTTACAAATGTAAATAAACCAGGGTTCGTAAATATCACTCATTTTAAATATCCCTCAAAAACAAGCCGACTGTGATGAAAATAAATAAATATCAATCACGATACAAACAAATTGTCATCTTTGCTCATTCAAATACATATCGCTCACTGATTGAAAAATATTCATCATGAGTGAGGAAAATAAAATGATGAAAAAAATGAGGGGAAAAAATATCCCTCACGAGTGATGAAATGATCATTGAAAATAATGTCAAAGCAACGACAACTGATATAATGGGAAGAAATAAGGAATTTGATCCACAGTCTGTGGTAGAATTAACGGACGATCCAAAAGTAGTAACAATTTTTCAGAAGGAGAACTTATTTCAATGTAGTTTTGCAGTTAAAGGGATCTTAAAAAAACCACGGAAACTTACTTCGGCTGTACTAAAATCAACTAAAAATGAATATCTAATTAATATTACAAAATTAGTGGCCTCTGCCGGGATGCCATTTCGAATTTTTGATAACGCAGCATTTCAAAAAATTTTACAGCCTTGGTCTGATGCCTATGTTGAATTTGATGAAGGGACAAACATTTGAAATGTATAATAAAGTCTAGAACTTGTTTTGTCTTGCTTGTCTAGAACTTAAATAAATCTAACTTGGTTTTAGAAGCCTTTTTTGTTTTTATTTTCCTCATTTTTCCCTCACAAAATGTCAAAAATGAGGGAAATGTTTTGAGGAGAAAGCAGCATAAAGCATTTGTGATTTTTATCAGAAAAATATTTAACAGCCCTGCTTGGTTACTCCTCATTATACCCGTTACTCGTAGAGTAAAAGGGTATATTGTATTCGTGTAAAAGTATGTAACAGGGAGAAGGAAGCGTTTCCGACCCCATAAAGTATATATATTCTTGATCAGGATCACTAGCCGAGTCGATCTAGCCATGTCCGTCTGTCCGTCCGCCTGTCCGTCTGTCTGTATGAACGCTGAGATTTCGGAAACTATAAAAGCTCGAAGGTTGAGATTTCACACACATATTCTTGGGCTTCCTACGCAGCGCAAGTTTGTTTCATCGAGGTGCCACGCCCCCCCTTACGCCCACAATCGCCATAAACGATTTTCAAATGTGTCTGGAGGCCACATCTTTTAAGATTTTAAAAATATATAAACGCAATTTTATAGTGTTTATTAATACCTATCGAAATGTAGAAGACACTTTTCAAATCGGACCATTCATTAAAAAGTTATACGCAATCAAAATTGTTTATATATCTATCTCCCTCGCACTCCCTTTAGCCCCAATAGATAGTCGGGACACCAACCCGAGTGCAGCGTTCGCACTCCCTTTAGCTTAGTGACGGGTATTAGATAGTCGGGACACCAACCCGACTATAGCGTTCTCTCTTGTTTTATTGTGACAAATATCACCGCCCTAGGTTGACATTTTTTTATTTTACAAAATGACAGATTTTGAGGGATATTTTACGAACCCTGAAATAAACCAACGCAGCCGAGGCAAACCGCTGCTCAGGGCTGCAATATGTAGCCTGGCGGGTAATTCAAATTTTCAAATTTTTTCTTTTATTGTGTACGATATGCGCTTTAGGCAGGTATTCTTTTTGTCATTTTGCAAGAAAAACATAATTTAAGTTTAAAACTTATTGGAAAATAGTCCAAATAAGTCAAATAAAATTAGATAATTATTGAATATTCGATATTTAGTGTATGCATCCAGCCCTGGTCGTTTTTCGGTAAATTTTCCGAAAAAGGGAAATCTCTCGAATTTCTGTGACACCTACGTTTTTGATCGGTTGGCTTCTAAACTAACCGTCCCCAAATCCGTCCCCGGTTTCTGTGACACCCCCGTATGTGTTTTTTTAAATCGTTCTAAAATTCTTATGGATTGTTTGCATAAGTTATCAGATGGACAAAATAGAAAAAAAACAAATTAGTTTTTCGACACAACTCCTTACTCTAAATTTCTTTAAAACATTAGTACTTTGTCCAAAACATATTGTTTTAAAATATAAAATGTCATACTGCGCTGAGCATGTAATTGAGTTCCCAATCCATTGCCATTTAAGCCCAGAAACATTAATCTAAAGAACATTTGTTGTGAACAAAATTGATAAGATACGATTTTGATGAAATTTACATGTTAACCATATTAAACTCTTGTTCAATTTCGGAGAGTTTTGACTATTACTGTCTCGCTCTTACCCAGATTAATTTATGGATTTTTTCCGTATGAACGAAGAGTACAAACAAAAAGTTGTTTTGTCAAATATGGATTATCACGCCGCGTTGAGTTCGTAATTCAATTCCAAATCGTTTAGCGTTTAAATCTAGAAAATAATTTTGATTTCTTAAAAAAATGAAAAAAATTGCATTAAGATATGTATACATATTTAAGAAATTTAAGAAATTTGAGGGATTATATGTAATGTGAGTTCGCTTAGAAATGTTGCAACCTATCCAAAATGTGATGGGAAATTCATCTTTCCACAGTTTAAAAAAATGATTGTCTCCAATTCTTATTTTAAAAAATGGAAACAATAGTATCGCCTTTAAGTGGACGCCCATATTATAAGTTTAAGAACATTTTTGAAAGTAAGGATAATTTTAGGCTGGATTTTCTTTTATCGGTCTTTTAAAACAAATCCTGTTGATCTTGGCTTTGCTACCTCGTTCTACTTTCCCCTTTGTTAATTGTCCCTGTATTTTTTGTTTATCAAAGACGAAATTTTAAAGCTATTTAAGCCAAATTATGTTTTCTTCTTTTAAAAATGTTATTTCTTGATAATTAATTAATTACCTAAGAATGTATCAAGGGCATTTTTATGCATATATATGTTACCTATAGGTAACGAAAAGGTAAATAAAAACCAAATACTTTTGGCGATTTTGCTGACACAGTAGACAACTCTTATAAAGGAAACAAATATTTATATGAAGCAATGTCAAGAAAGGCATCAAGAAAATCAATTCAATATTAACCGCATTTTAGAATTATTATTTTGTTTTCAGTATTTTTTATTAATCAATTTTTCACCTTGATTAGAATTATATTAACAAAGACAGGAAGACAGGTGGACGGGGAAGCCGTGAATCAAATTGTTTAAACATTTGAATTTGTTTAAACAATATGAGGCACGTGTAATAAAGAGCAAGAGAATCAATTGGTTTGAATATTTAATGTTCTTTTAATATTATCAATGCGATTTGAATTTTAGTTCACAAAAATCGGTTACAAAATGTCTTAAATGTGGAAATGTAAATGAAATATTCTTTTAGCAAAAGGATATCAGTATTATCTTGAATTTGAATTTGAGCGAATCTCAATTCCTTAGTCAGCTGCAATGCACACACACAAACAAACGTACACACGCATATATGTATCTAATGGCTGTGTGTGTAAAATACGCATTTTTTGGATATATATATTTCGTGCGTGTGTGTGTACATAGCAGAGCGAATCATTGTTTTTGTTTTTTACAAATCCAAAGTTTGTCGATAACTCAACATTTGAAAACTAATAAATAGTTTGCTGATCGGGCTTTTGTAATTTAAAAAACAAAAGCAATTTTAATGAAAATTTCGACTGTAAAATTCAGCTTAATGGGATTTCTGTAAGTCTACCGATATTTTAAAATTTAACGTTTACTTAAGAAAAAGGCGCAAAAGAAAAGATTTGCGATATAATCGATTTTTTAACCGCGCATTTTAAACGTGTTATGACTGTGGTATTTTCATTTTAATTGCGCGGTCACACTTAAAAACGACAGCAGGACATACATACATACATACATGCGCCAGCAGAACATACATACAAACATATGGGGAGGCCGTGACGTCAAAAATTTGAAAATATTGGGGACTTGGTTAAGGAGGCTGAATTTCAAAAAAATGAAAATGCAGTTAATTGCGGGTATGCCATAAGATTATGAACATAACATTTTAAAACCATTTTAACAACATTTATAACAGAGAAATGGCAAAAGAAAGAATTAAAAAAAAAACAAATCGATTTTTGGGGCACTTTGGGGTTGTTTTTTGTTTTAATTTTTACGTCACACTCTGCTCCTAATTATTTCCGAATTAATTTGATTTTTCTAGATTTTTAGGTCAATCCGTTCTGGGTGGAATTTGCTACTGACCAATTTTTTGATAAAGACAAATATTGATTTAGATATATTGGTTTTGTGTGGCTTATTCTTCTTAAGGGAATTTCTTAGTTTTCCTGTTCAGTTCGAATAGCTCTGACTTGAGCATTCGAGTTTCCTCTATTGTTTGAACTATTTTGAGAGGTGCCTCTTTGAGCATTTGAGTTTCCTCTATTGTTTCTGTTATAATTTGTATTTTGGTTTCCGAAATAATTTTGGTTTTGTCCTTGTCCATAATTTCCTTGATAATTATTCGGGGGTGTAACAGATAACCATTCCAACCAAATTTTCCCCGAATAGCAAATCTCCATGTCACAGACGTCATTTTTGACGGTTTCTAAATCCCCCTTACTTTGCCGGACGTTTTAATAAAATTTACCAACTTACAAATGTTTGTCAAAAATATACCTTTATTTAGGACAACTCTAATGAATTTTATGAACTATCTGCATACTACAAATTTTATATTTGCTTCGGGTTATATTTAAAAATATGCTTTTTATCAAACCTCTCGAAAAAATTAGCTAAAATAAAACCGTCAACGAAGTAAGAGTTAGAAACCGTCAAAAATGACGTCTATGTATGGAGGTACTGTTCGAGAAATTTGGTTGGAAAATGGTTACATATTTTTTGAATAATTATCGAAATTATGGACAATGGACAAACCAAAAATTATTTTATTTTGAAACCAAATACAAATTGTAACGAAATATAGAGAAACTCAAATATGCTCAAAGAGGCACCTTCTCAAATAGTTCAAACATTAGAGGAAACTCGAATGCTCAAGTCAGAAACTGTCGAGAACTTGAACAGGAAAGCAAGAATTCCGTAGCAAAGAATAAACCACACAAAACATTTTATCTAAATCAATATATGTCTTTATCAAAAAATTGGTCTGTAGTAAATTCCACCCAGATCGGATAGACAAAATCTGAAAAAATATCGGAAATTAATTAGGCGCAGAGTTGTAAAAATTAAAACAAAAACGACCCCAAAGTTCCCCAAAAATCGATTTGTTTTTTTTTTTAATTCTTTCTTTTGCCATTTCTCTGTTGATAAATGTGATCAAAATGGTTTTAAAATGTAATGTTCATAATGAATCTTACCCTGGTATTAATATTTTCATTTTTTTGAAATTCAGCCTCAACCAAGTCGGGGTCCCAATATTTTTACAAATTTTGTTGACGTTACGCCATATGTTTGTATGTATGTTCTGCTGGACGCATGAAACTATGTATGATAATGTCCTGCTGTCGTTTTTAATGTGACACTGAAATTAAATGAAAATACCACGTAATAACAGTTTAAAAAGCGCGGTTAAAAAATCGATTATGTAGCAAATCTTTTCTTTTGCGGCTTTTTCTTAAGTAAACGTTAAATTTTAAAATATCGGTAGACTTACAGAAATCCCATTAAGCTGAATTTTTACAGTCGAAATTTTCCATTAAAAATTGCTTTTGTTTTTTAAATTACAAAAGCCCGATCAGCAAACTATTTATAAGTTTTCAAATGCTTGAGTTATCGACAAACTTTGGATTTGTAAAAACAAAAACAATGGAGGTATTCGCTTCTGCATATGTACACACACGAGCCACGAAATAATATTTATATATCCAAAAAATGCGTATATATATCCAAAAAATGATAGCGTATATTTACACACACAGCATAACATATATGTGTGTACGTTTTGTGTGCATTTGATAGAAATTGAATTACTCGCTAATTCGAAATTGCTAAAATTACATGATATCCTTTTGCTAAAAGAATATTTCATTTAAATTTCACATTTAAGACATTTGTAACCGATTTTTGTGAACTAAAATTCAAATCGCATTGATAATATTAAAAAGAACATTAAATATTCAAACCAATTGATTCTCTTGCTCCTTATACACGTGCCTCATATTGTTTAAACAAATTCAAATGTTTAAACAATTTGATTCACGACCATCGTCCACTTGTTAATTCCATAATTTTAATCAAGGTGAAAAATTGATTAATAAAAATACTGAAAACAAAATAATGGCGGTATAATACGTTTAGAAATTGATTTTCTTGATTTTTCTTGCTTCATATAAATATTTGTTTCCTTTATAGAAAAGTCTACTATTGTCAGCAAAATCGCCAAAATATTTGGTTTTTTACTTTTCAAGTTAACCTATAGGTAACATATATATGCATAAAAATGCCTTTGAAAATTCTTAGGTAATTAATTAATTATCAGCAAATAACATTTTAAAAGAGAGAAAACATAATTTGGCAAATAGCTGTTACAAAAATTCGTCTTTGATAAACCACAAAAATACGGAGGACAATTAACAAAGAAGTAGAACGGGGTAGCAAAAGCCAAGATCAACAGGATTTATTTTAAAGGACCGATAAAAAATCCAGCCTAAAATTATCCTTACTTTCAAAAAATGTTCTTAAACTTATATATGGGCGTCAGGCGACTATTATTGTTTCCATTTTTTAAAATAAATGGAGACAATCATTTTTTTAAACTGTGGAAAGATTAACATCACATTTTGGATAGGTTGTCAACATTTCTAGAAAGCGAACTCACATTACATATAATTCCTCAAATTTCAAATTTTTAAATATGTATACATATCTTAATGCAATTTTTTCATTTTTTAAGAAATCAAAATTAATTTTCTAGATTTAAACGCTAAACGATTTGGAAATTGAATTACGAACTCAAGCGTGATAATCCATATTTGACAAAACAACTTTTTGTTTGTACTCTTCATTCATACGGAAAAAATCCATAAATTAATCTGGGTGAAAGAGCAGCAATAGTCAAAACTCTCCGAAATTAAAGAGTTTAATATGGTTAACATGTAAATTTCATCAAAATCTATTGTTCACAACAAATATTCTTTAGATTAATGTTTCTGGGCTTAAATGGCAATGGATGTGGCATAATTACATGCTCAACGTAATATGTATTTTATATTTTAAAACAATATGTTTTGGACAAGTACTAATATTTAAAGAAATTTAGAGTAGAGTTGTGTCGAAAAACTAATTTGTTATCTGATAACTTGAATGCAAACAATGCATAAGAATTTTGCGATTTAAAAACACATACGAAATTGTCGAAAACCGGGGACAGATTTGGGGACAGTTGGACTAGAAGCCAACCGATCGCAGACTCCCTTTTTCGGAAAATTTACCGAAAAAGGCTCTTCGGCGAATATTCAATAATTATCTAATGAGACTATTTTTTTTCCAATAAGTTAAACTTAAATTATGTTCTTGCAAAATGACAAAAAGAATACTGCCTAAAGAAAACATCGCACACAATAAAAGAAAAAATTTGAAAATTCCCGCCAGGCCATATTGCAACCCTGAACATGCGATTGGTTCAGGGTTCGTGTCATTTTAACAAAATAAAAAAATGTCAACCTAAGACGGTGATGCAATAAAACAAAGGAGAACGCTATAGTCGGGTCCCGACTTAATACCCGTCACTAAGCTAAAGGGAGTGCAGACTGCACTCGGGTTGGTGTCCCGACTATCACTATTGGGGCTAAGGGAGTACGAGGAGATAGATATATAAACAATTTTGATTGCGTATAACTTTTTAATGAATGGTCCGATTTGAAAAGTGATAATACATTTCGATAGGTATTAATAAACTATAAAATTGCGTTTATATATTTTTAAAATCTTAAAGATGTGGCCTCCAGACACATTTATCGTTTATGGCGATTGTGGGCGTGGGGGCGTGGCACAATGAGACAAACTTGCGCTGCGTAGGAAGCCAAATTGTGTGTGTGAAATCTCAACCTTCGAGCTTTATAATTCCCGAAATCTCAGCGTTCATACGAGACTTGGACGGACAGGCGAACGGACAGGCAGACATGGCTAGATCGACTCGGCTGAAATTGATCCTGATCAGAATATACTTTATGGGGTCGGAAACGCTTCCTTCTCCCTGTTACATACTTTTACACGAATACAATATACCCTTTTACTCTACGAGTAACAGGTATAATGAGGAGTAACCAAGCAGGGCTGGTAAATATTTTCTGATAAAAATCACAAATGCTTTATGCTGCTTTTCTCCTCAAAACATTTCCCTCATTTTGACATTTGTGAGGGAAAAATGAGGAAAATAAAAACAAAAAGGCTTCTAAAACCAAGTTAGATTTATTTAAGTTCTAGACAAGCAAGACAAAACAAGTTCTAGACTTTATTATACATTTCAAATATTTGTCCCTTCATCAAATTCAACATAGGCGTCAAGACCAAGGCTGTAAAATTTTTGAAAATGCTGCGTTATCAAAATTCGAAATGGCATCCCGGCAGGAGGCCACTAATTTTGTAATATTAATTAGATATTCATTTTTAGTTGATTTTAGTACAGCCGAAGTAAGTTTCCGTGGTTTTTTTAAGATCCCTTTAACTGCAAAACTACATTGAAATAAGTTCTCCTTCTGAAGAATTGTTACTACTTTTGGATCGTCCGTTAATTCTACCACAGACTGTGGATCAAATTCCTGTATTTCTTCCGATTATATCAGTTGTCGTTGCTTTGACATTATTTTCAATGATCGTTTCATCACTCGTGAGGATATTTTTTCCCCCTCTTTTTTCATCATTTTATTTTCCTCACTCATGATGAATATTTTTTCAATCAGTGAGCGATATGTATTTGAATGAGCAAGAATGCAATTTGTTTGTATCGTGATTGATATTTATTTATTTTCATCACAGTCGACTTGTTTTTGAGGGATATTTAAAATGAGTGATATTTACAGAACCCTAGAACTATTGCATTTGTAAGTTGTGCAAGAATTTTAAAAGCGGACCAAAATGCCATCTGCCGAACTCTTGCTCTAGAGTACTTGTGAAGGATAGGCTGCGAGAGGCCTAGGATGCGGGGAGAAATCCCGCGAAGCGGTTTACATGGTAGTCCGTGGGGATTGCTCATTGGCCAGGTCCTTCCAAGCGGTGGTCACAAGAACGCGGCCGCCCTGAGTAAATCCTTTAGCGATGTCGATATTATCGCGAATGAATCGAAAGAATATGGCGTCTTACGCTGGTGACCTATGTTTACCCCTGAAAACTAGCAAAGTTTTATTGAGTTTAAATTAATAATAAACAAACATTTTTGATTTTGCTTTTTGTATTTTCTTCTTCTTCACAACCGAAATTTTTCCGGCAAAAATAGAACATTCACGACATTTTCGCCACATTTTTCAAAGGCGGCATGTTTTTATTAATTTCTCAATAACTACAAGCTTATTTTACCATGCAATTTTACAAAAAATGCGTTTCATTTTTAACTACATTATAGAGTACCTTTAAATAATTCTTTAACACAACATTTCGATAACCACTCCGAAATTGGTATTTTAAAGTTCGAGTATTGGACCATTGTCAGGTTGAACGGTTTTCGACGGATTTTTTTAGCTAATTTTTTGAGGTTTTTATAAAAGCATATTTTTAAATATAGCCCGAAATTGAAAATATAAAAATCGTAGTATACTGTAGTTCATTAAATTAATTAAGAGTTGTCTTAAATAAAGTTATATTTTTGGGAGACATTTGTAAGTTGGTTAATTTTATCAAAACGTCCGGCAAAAGTACGGGGGAGTTTAGAAATTGTCAAAAATGACGTCTGTGACAGAGATTGGCCATTCGGGGGGCGGTTGGAATGGTTTCTGTGACACCCCCGATAATGGTTTTTTTTTTGCAATTTTTGTATTTTCCTAATAGTTTGCATAGGACAAAATACTGTTGTTTTCGGAATTTAAGGAAAAAAGTTCTGAGTAAAATCTTTCCTCGGCTTATAGGCTAAAAATTGGGCATTTTTAAGAACAAAATAATTAGTTCAAAGATAAAGGTTTGCTTAATTTTCGTGGAATTTTGGAAACTGGGCATTTACCGATTCTTCTAGTATAAAAATAAATCTTAGTCTCAACATTTACATTCAAATAAAAAGATTATCAATTAAAGGTACCTATTGATAATACAGGCGCTGATTTAAGTCTTTTAAAACTTAAACTTTGATAACTATGATACATAGAAACATCAAAAATAATAACAATGTCTGGAATACGAGAAGGTACTCTTAAATCAAAAGTTTAGCATTTATAGAAAAATACAAACAGGAAATTTTATAATCCTTTTCAACTTTCAAATAGTTGACGATAACTTTCCGATGCCCTGTGATGTATAGTAGGAATGGACTTCCTAAAACATTTAAATGCCAAATTGATTTTCAGACGAATCACGATTGGTTAATAGCTAGAGCCGAAAACTTCGATCAAGAGATCAACATTCCGATTGTACATTCAATAGACATAACTTAATAATTCCCTGCTAGGTCCGAAGTTGTAAGACGAATTTGTACAAACACGTCTCACAAAGAGATACTTACATTAAAAATCAATATGATCTGATGGTATTATAGCAAGCACTGTTGGATCAGTAACATTTTGTTCGTAAAAATGAAAAGACATGCGTTTAAAATGAGAAGAATTTATCTGATTATTTTAATAAATATTAATAATTTAACGGTATTTTCTGACTTGTTTGATTTGCATAAAATGCTGGGCGTAGCTGAGTCGCTTACTCTTATACTGATTAAGCTTGTAACTTCGGGACTCTTGTAATTTTTCGCACTGCTCGTGTAAGTCAGTCGTTCGATATCGCCCGAAACCGCTGGGTGCGCCAGCGCAGTTCATATTGGACTGCTGCGCTGTTTTCGTACAGTGTTGAAAATCCCCAGCCAGATTTGAAAACTATTCTTTTCCGTGAAAAATCTCACATTTTTGCAGTGCAAAAGTACAGCTATAGCTGAAGCGGCTATGTGCAGCGATATTTTCGATTCCTTTGTTGCCAGTACGTAGCCAGTTGCAGAGCAGTTATTTTTTAGCAATACATACTCTGCTTACAGTGCCTCTCAAACAGTACATAACATTTTGTAGGCACCGGCGAAAAAGGGGCAGTGAACTTTAGCGCTTCATACATACATATACTCACCTATGTATGTAATTGTGCATCGTCATAGAAACGTCCCACCGGGAAAATTCCTCTGGAAAATAACATATTTTCATCAGGTTTCTCCATAGAAGCCGGAAGGGACTAAACCCATTCACCCCTCTCATTTCTTCCATCTCTGGTTTCAAAATACACACGGGGGTGACACAAAAAGTAAGGGGAAATGAGGTTTCTATCTGGATCTCTGAGCAGAAGAATGCAGGACAAAATCCACTGGTTTTTCGACTTCCCCCATATAGATTTTCCACACGTGCTCAGTTATGGTTTTCTTCTATTTGCAATTTATCTGCTTTTCCACACCCTCCCAGTTTTTGTTTTCCAATACTTTGAAGCTATCTGATTTCCCACAATAAAAATAACTTTTTTTCATGTAATTTTTGTATGTGTATTTATTAATATTTACAATCGAAGCATTGGAATTAAAATTGTTAATGCGTGAAGCACTCCGGTTTTTCTTGGCCGAATGAGGTCTTAGGTATCCATGTCTTACAAGCCTGTCTTCTAGAAATATCAAAAATAATTAAGATATGAATTTAAAACCAGGATAGAGTAATACATTATTACATCTCCATACAAAATTAAGGGATCTCTCCAGAAATTATGCCTAGTTTGCCATGGCCGTTCATTTACCCTCTGATCAGATGTTTAATGTCGGGGATGGGAATTATGAAAAGAAAAATCACACACGGGAAATGCAAGCGCAACAGTTCTGGTCCCAAGAAGTCTCAATCGGCTCTGGCTGCAATAAATGTAATATTTGATTAAGTTAAACAACTAAGTTAGTACTGAAGTACTATTCATACAACCATTTAATGAACACCGCACACCATTTACCACTGATGAAGATTAAAAACATTTCAAGTGACACTGAAATGCAGAGTTTGTGTTAAAGATAGCATCTGGAGGCTTATATATTATTAATGGCGAAAATATCTGTGGTACTAACCTCTGTAACGCTGAAATAAAGATTATTAACCAACAACATTTATGTTATCACTTACCTTTTTCTTGTTTTTTAGAATTAACCGAACGATTTTTCACTTTTTTCACTTTTTGGACGAAATGTAAAATGATGTGACCCTGCATCATATACTTGATAATACCAAAATGCAAAATGCAGATAAATTTGGTGTTAATTTCGTTGTAAGTTTGGGTCACACCCTGCTAACGTTCTGACGATCAAATTATTTTATTTCACAGAAAATGTTTAAAAATATAAAAAACAAGAGAGAACGCTATAGTCGGGTGCCCTGACAATCAGATACCCGTTACTCAGGTAAAGGGAGTGCGAGGGAGATGGAGATAGAAACTTTGAACACGCATAACTTTTTAACGAATGGTCCGATTTGAAAAAATTTCTTCTACATTTCGATAGGTATTGATAAACACAATAAAACTGCATTTTTACTTTTCCGAAATATTGAAATTTTTAAAAATCGTATATAAGCGATTGTGGGCGTTAGAGGGGGCGTGGCACCTTTTTGAAAACAAACTTGCGCTGCGTAGGAACTCCTAGAATCTGCATGCAAAATGCCAATCTTCTAGCTTTTATAGTTTCCGAGATCTCAGCGTTCATACGGACAGACGGACAGACAGACAGACAGACAGACAGACAGACAGACAGACGGACAGACGGACAGACGGACATGGCTAGATCGACTCGGCTAGTGATCCTGATCAAGAATATATATACTTTATGGGGTCGGAAACGCTTCCTTCTAGCTGTTACATACTTTTGCATCGAATACAATATACC
>JBAMCF010000653.1:0-54592 GCA_037075285.1 Drosophila lutescens
AAATTCTAAAAGAATATAAACCACGATTTAACCCAATTCGAATATAATAGATATTGTTCATAACTGTATATACTTTGTTTATACAGATACATATAAATAAATAACTTGTGATGTGTTTTATGTAAAGAAGTCGTAAATCGTTTATTTAGTTCGTAAGTGTTGTGCATTACAATGCTTAGGTAAAGTTATAAGTGTTTTCCCCCGCTTACCCCCCAATGATGCTATTTATTAATATTTCAAGATTTTAAAAATGTTTTAATCAGCTGCCAAAACTTGCATATGCACTTGTGCCAGTAAAAAATGCAACCTACCCTTTTTTATTTTAGCAGCTTTATATAGGAGGAAAGCACTTTTTATACCCGTTACTCGAAGAGTAAAAGGGTATATTGTATTCGTGCAAAAGTATGTAACAGATAGAAGGAAGCGTTTCCGACCCCATAAAGCATATATATTCTTGATCAGGAACACTAGCCGAGTCGATCTAGCCATGTCCGTCTGTCTGTCCGTCTGTCCGTCTGTCTGTCCGTCTGTCCGTCTGTCCGTCTGTCTGTCTGTCTGTCCGTCTGTCTGTCTGATGATGAACGCTGAGATTTCGGAAACTATAAAAGCTAGAAGATTGGCGTTTTGCATGCAGATTCTAGGAGTTCCTACGCAGCGCAAGTTTGTTTTAAAAAAGTGCCACGCCCCCTCTAACGTCCACAATCGCCTATATACGATTTTAAAAATTTAAATATTTCGGAAAAGTAAAAATGCAGTTTTATTGTGTTTATCGATACCTATCGAAATGTAGAAGAAATTTTTCAAATCGGACCATTCGTTAAAAAGTTATGCGTGATCAAAGCTTCTATCTCCATCTCCCTCGCACTCCCTTTACCTGAGTAACGGGTATCTGATTGTCGGGGTACCCGACTATAACGTTCTCTCTTGTTTGTTCTGTGTCTGTTTGTGTTGTTGTTGCATTGTATTTTGCTTCTTGCTATTTACTTTGTAATTTTTGATTGGAGAGCTTTCTGAAGCAAGTATAATGGATATTTAATAATTATAAATTTAAAAATAATTAATGCACCCATAGATTTACGGGTCGCTTTAAATACAAAAAATTATGTAACAGATTGCTTTTAAGTTCTGATCCATTTATTAGAGGACAAATAAAACTTATTTATAACCAAAAGTCAACTCTTTTATAGTCAACTATTTTGTTACTTGATCAAACAAATGAAAAAATGTATCATTTTGTATTATTGTTTTTTTTTTTGCTATAATTTTTTTGGTGGGGGTGGAGTCACTCCCACTTTTTTATATCGCAGTTCTAAGTTAATAAATAACTTACAGTAAACAAATCATTCTGATTCTGATTCCAAAAAATGAATCTGTAATTGCTCTCTCGTGGAAACGCAACCACTGAGAAAATCGTTCCTAAGGAAGGATATAGTGGTACGATCTGTCCAATTTTTGTAACATATATTTATAAAATTTATCTAGATTTTTGTTAAAAGTTTCATAGCCGGCTCCATTCAAGCCCGACCACTGTGCATTGGCCTTGTTGAAGACTGTAAAAATGTATTCAGTCCTTTAAGCCAACGGAGGAACAGGAAGCGCACAACTTCCCCTCTCGCTTATAAATGGGAAATTATTTATAAACTCAAAGCGAACTTTAGGATGTGTATATTTACCCGCAGTTGCGCAAGAGCACGCAGCATCCTACTCTGAGTGCTTTAACTCGCTTTCCGCACAACTTTCATTAACCCAAAAGCGTCACTCATGAGTGTTTCTCTCTCCAATTCTGCAATTCCCAAGCAGCCAGTGCGGAAACCCCGATAGAGGAAGTGACCAGCGCTCTATATGGCAAGAGTATTAAATTCGCGATGACCCACGATCTGGAGGTGGATCTGCCAGAGGTTATGTTCAATGGAGCCACCTTTCGCATCTCGCCGCGGGCCATCGAAGGCAACGGAATCATCGCCAAGCTGGAGCTGATTCCCAAACAGGTAGTCAAGGCCCGACTGGCTGGGGCGATAATCCAGAAGAAGATACGTAAGTAATACTCGCAATTTGTTTCCCCATCACGCAGATGCAGATGCAGAAGCAGAAACCGCTTTCACTCTCTGGCCAATCTGCGCCAGCAACTGCATCCAAAAGTCTGATTCGATTGCTACTTTCGTTTGTCCAGAAAAATTTCTACGCAGCAAACTGGTGCTGTCATTCCTCGCATTGCTGCTGATCATAAAGATCATCAAGATCAAGTTGTTCTGGCTGCTGCCAATCGTCATCGGAGTCGGGGCCGCCAAGAAACTACTTCTCAAGTTCCTGCTCTTCCTGTTCCCGGCGCTGTCGCATCTCTTCAAGCTCTGTTCGCACTACCAGCAATCCTATCACGCACCCGCCAAATACCACCACCACCATCACCTCATCGATCATCATCACACGGTAAGAGCATATGGGATGATATTGCACAAATTTCATCTTATCCGTAGTGATTTCTAGAAAGTTTATCGATGCAATCAAAGAGAATAGGTGCTTTTATCGTAGATACATTTTCAAGGGTAACATAAAATATATATTATTAATTCGAGTTGGATCTTCTCGCGTTCATAAAGATTTGCAAAACTTGGGTCACGTACTGTTTTCATTTATTTAAATTACCAGTGGTTATTGCTGGCTTAAACATCATTTGTATAAAATAAATATTTAAGAGTAAGCATTTTAATCAGAAAAATTCGGATATATGTATATCCGTGCAATTAGGTTAGGAGTAAGTTAATTAAATCCAATTCAATAGATATAAGAATGGGAACCATTTTTAAGTCAGATTTATTTTAATTAGTTTATTTAATAGTCTTCTAGATAATATACGAAAGTGTTTAAATGCGAACAAAAAAGAAGATTTTGACGACACTGAGATATGACATTCGGCTGAAAGAAATTTCTTCGATACCAGCAAACGTCTCTAACTGGTTTGGGTTAGGCCGATTATACATTTCATGTTTTGGGCGTATTTTTGGAGAAATTTCATTAGCAATCTGGATGTGATTCAGTTTGTCTATAAGTCTGCCGGTCGGAAGTCTCTTTTGTTCATGGGCGAGCCCGCGCTCCCGGAAATTCAATTAGAAAAGTCTAGAGGCGTTCTCCGCCGGCAGTTGAAAAGTATTTCCATTGAAGATTCCCGACTTCAAGTTGGCATAGCACGTGCCCTCGAAACGAGCTCACGCTGACGCAGACAGCACCCAGCTTGACATATCGTCAAATGAAAGCCCGTCTTTCAATTGGGCCCGTTGGTGGGGATTAGAGATGACTACGGCTGTTACCACCCCATTTTCCCACGAAAGAGTGCACACGCGTAGATACTCGTATTTATGAGATGTTTATGCTCGCAGGGAATGCTATTGAATTGAGACCAGGGCCTGAGCCATCGGGATAATCCGGGTTCCCATGTTTGCATACGACAATCTTTGCTCAAGTAGGATTCCCCTAGAATTGATTTAATAAAACGGCCACTTTCGCACTTATAATCCTTTAGACATGTCGTTTATTGGGGTTTAGGCCAACTTTAACAACTCCAGTCGACTGGAGAAAGCGGGAACCCATGGGGAACACTTGCGTTTGACTTTTTTCTTCAACGGAATAGTTGAATATTTTAACTGCTGGAAGAGGAAAGCATTGGCGGCAATAAAAAATGGAATATCGATAGGGGAGTAGTTTGAGTGAATTCCATGTGTGACTTTACACCCGGGTGGCCAATGATATGTGCATGTTTTCTAGACAACTTGCAGTCTATTAACGCATCCTCGCCATCCCTGGCTGCTTTCGCACTCAGTGTAAATTAAATGAAATGACAGAGTGAAAGACTTTCCAGCCATGAGGACCCAGAAACACCCACTTCCCATGTCGTCTGTTCGTGAGCGTTTGTCACCTCTTTGCTAGGAAAAGTTTTCGGGCCGCACAGCATGAAATATGATTCGAATTTGCCGCACAATGAAAAGCACAAGTAATAGGCAGGGCTTGAACTCCGAGTCGAACTGCCAGGCAATGACACAGTCGCATATCTCCGCATCTTACTCGTTATTTACAGCTTTCTGGCAGTCATTGAACTGGCAAGCCCAGCCACCAGACAAAGTCGAGCAGTGTAATGCGTATTATTCGGTAGGTTCAAACATTGACTATAAATAGCCGTCAAGATGTCGCGATGAGAGCACTCGAAGAAGAAGCCCTCCAGAGCAGTGTAAAAAGTTTAGCTGCCGAGTTTATTAAATGTCAAGCCGAAGCCTTGCATCCTCGACGCTTCATTACCATTTTTTCATTTGCGCTTACTGCAACACAAGTTGTTATAATGGGTTAAAGTCTTATATTGCATTTTACAATGACAAGCAATAATGTTTATATTTGTTGATTCTTAAGTAAACACTTTGTACAAGTTATAATTTAAATTGTCACCTTTGATTCACAGGTGGTTCCGCCATGGCACAGCGGAGAGCACCACTCGGGTCCGGGGCCTGAAATCATCTACACCCACCCGCCGAAGGGTCATCCGTCCGCCTATCTCCACGGAGCTCCGGTGCACGAGAGCTACGGCCCCGGGTACGAGCACTTCGAGGGCGCTTGGGAAAACAGCGGGCCGGGCCTGGGATCTGAGTAAGTTCCGCTTTTCTAGACAACACCCCACGCTTTCCGTATTCGTATCCGCATCTGTAACTGTCTATGTCTCTGTCTTGTCTCTAAACCACACTCACACGCCACACTCACACACAACAACCGACTTGAATCACCCTACCATAGATACATAGGCGATATAAATCGCGTTGCACAAATAGAGGAGAATGCGCATTACTTTAAGCCCCACCCGGCGAATGACGCCGGGGTCCTGCATGCTTGGGGCCTGGGCACCACACAGGCACAACAGCAACATCAGACACAGGCACATCAGACACAACAGCAACATCTGGGCCAGCAGCAACATCAACGTTGGCCTGTCACCCAGCAGGCGAGGCCACCCACCCAGACCAAACAACAATCGCAGTCGCACCAGCAGCAGCAGCATCAGCTCAAGCTTCAGCTGCAACAGCAATTAAGTGCTCAGAAATTACAAGCCTCTAGTCACAGTTTAAACCCATTTCAAAGTCAGGACAAACAAAGGTACATGCCACTCAAGGGCGCCCGAAAACCAACAAACAAGTACACCTACGCACATGAAAACCCACTTGCACCGCCACTGAAAAACACAGCCGCACGTTCATAAATTAGGACGTTATATAAGCTACTAACTCCTACTAACCCCTAGGCCACTCCTTATACTTCCTGGTGACTATATTTTTATACCCGTTACTCGAAAAGTATTTGTCGTGTGTCTGGCGCCCACATCTTTAAAGATTTCGAAAAAGTATAAATGTAGAACGAGCTTTTCAAATCGGACCATTCACTAACAAGTTATGGGCAAATAATGAAATTCAAGCAGTGCAAGCAGTCGCTTTACTGCATGCATGTCTCCATCTCTCTCGCACTTCCTTTGGCTGAGTAACGGGTATCTGATAGTCGAGGTACTCGACTATACCGTTTTCTCTTGTTAAATGCTTATTTCATTTAATGTCTGCAGTGCAGACTCTGCCCTGAAAGAAGGAATATCGAACTTATTTCATGATAGTAAAATTAAATTAAGACAATTTTTAAAAATATTATTAAGCCTTTTAAGGATAAAATCTCTATATTCTCTATGGCTCTACACTCTGGTGGCTTGTGCTCATAATTAACGACCAATTCGAATCGGAATTTTCCGTCATCGAATGGAATCGCTATCTGTTTGTTTTCCCACCACTCCATATGCTTCCTGCTTATCCAAATGTAATTAAAATTCTTTAATGAAAGCCAAACAACACTCACTGTTGGGCGGTAATTGTTGCCAATTAAAAAGAGCAGCGAAAAGGAAATTTGATTCACCACTCCAATGGAACTATTGTGCCAACCCAAGTTGACCCACCCACCCACTCACACCTGCCATCGGCACCTAATTTTCCCTGATTTTTCCAGCTCAAGGCCGGCACACACGCAGCACCATCCGGTGTTCGTTCCGGGACAGGGACAGGGACACCATCCGCCGCAGAGTGGGCCCGGACTCACGGCAGCAGCACAAATTGCCGCGCAGTACGATCCAGCCCGCAATAATCAGCAGCAGCAGCAAAATCAGGCTGCGCAGGAGCCACAACTTTCGGTACGTATCACATTACAGCCCATTACGTATGCCTGTATACATTTCCACCAGCCAAACGGAATACGCAAATGTGCATTTATTGTAATCGCAGCAATGTACATAAAAAGGGAGTCTGTGAAATCAGATAGCCCACGTGTGGTCATGGGTAGCAAGAGTTGCGATGATTTCAAGGGAAAACACACTTGAGAAAATTTGTAAAAATCAAAAAAATTGGATTTTACATATTTTTTTACTTCGGAATTATTCGTATTCACTCAAAATACTAGAGCATTCAGGTCATTAGTTATTATAAAAACGTTGACTAAAATAACAGCGTTCACAATGATTTCTTAGCAGAATGGATTTTAAAAGTTCCAACTAAATATATGTATAGTGGGAAAGGTAAGCATAACATTTCATAATGTAGGTAAATAAATATTTATATTTTGCTAACATTATATTATTAACATTATTATATTAACTTTTGTTGTCATTTTGTGCTGTTGAAGAAAAAGAGTTTTTATACATTATCTATTTAACTATAGGCATTAAGTCCCTATATCGACTAAAGATATGATATTATTTAAGTATAAATATTTAGTAAAATATCATTCTTATATTCCCATAAAAAACAACATAAACACAAAGAAATTTACTTTTTAAACTTAGTGTAATATTTAGTAGAAAGAAAAAGCACTTTCCTCAGGAAGAATTTAAGATTCATTGCCGTCTGTGCGACAAGCTACTGCGGCTTTTCCAGTCAGCACTTTTCCGAGCAGTTTCTGCACCACCTTTTGGTCTCCTTCCGTCATTAGTAGCTCCTATTTGCAGATTGCACATTTGCACAGCTGGACAACAACACAATCAATCAGGCTGCCGCAGTTTCACTGGCAAGCAATCGTCTGGCACATGGCTGCATTTATTGACACTTTCCACAAAAGTGCAAATTGTTTTCCTATGATGCAAATTGTCTTGTCCGCATGGCAGGTGAATTCTTTTCTCTTTTTGCCCAGCGACACCATTCGAGTGGTGCATACTGCAGGCCCTGCAAGGTGGATGGCTCTGCAAACAGTTTGGCCAGACCAACCAGTCAACTGACTGACTGACACTCAATGACAGTTTTCACTTTCAAGTGGGCAGAGCCGCCGGCCGCATGTGGGCCTTTAAGCTCTTGGCTTGTCAACTAAGCCATAATTAAAATGCACTTTGCCATTGCACTGCCCGTCCGACAGCAACGTTTGTAGGCTTGCAAAATACCCCGCTGCTCACCTTAATTAAATGAGCACACCTTGCCAAAGCCAAAGCCCGAATATGATGGGAACTCCTGGCCTGTCGAGAAAGTGTGCCAGCGAGTTTACTTGGATTTGGAAGAGCTGTCCACGGCAGAAGGTTAGCAGCTCACGCAAACTCAACCCTTTTCACACAAAGTGGTATTTGCAGTAGCTCCCTACATATTGTTTATATGACGTTTTTGATTTGGACATCGCATTTTCCGATTTTAACTTCATTTAAAAAAAAAAAAAAGGTATTTAATTGGCAATATAAATTTTACTGACAGTGAATAATAAATATAAATTAGGAATATAATAAATGAAAAAAAAAACAATTTTAAGATTTGTAACTTCCTTAAAAGATTGAATTTAATTAAATTGTTTTTATTTTCAATTTTTTATTACTTGTTACTTTTCACTTTGCTAACACAAATAAGAATAAAAAGTAGACCTTTTTATACTGAAAATTCTATTTAATTTAAAGCAATAATTAGAGGTAGCCTTAATATATATTTCTTAATTATGTTCTTGGCTTTCTCAAGGAACTACAAAATATGAACATCGTAAAAAGATCGATTTTCCGAGTGCATGTCTAACAGAATCCTCTCTACATTTTCTATTTCACCCAGCCCGAATTAGCCGCCCAGCTGAAGGAGGCCATCCGCATTCAGGCCGAGCAGCGCCTCATCCAGCAGCAGCAGAAGATATTGGAGCACCAGCCATTTGTACAGGACGGACAGGTTTGCAATTGCTGACATCCGCCGCTCAAATCTGCTTTCATGATGAATAACTTGTGCGCTTTTTGTGCGTTTTCAGCCGCTGTATCCGCTCAACTACGATCCGTTCTACAGCCCCATTCTGCTGAAAATCGACAAAATCGTCGAGCAGCTGGGCGTGAAGAACGACCTGTGCAAGGAGCGCATCGTATGCAGCATGTACAAGGATCCGGCCACCTACAGTCCGCACAGCAATTTCATTTCCGCGGAGCTAAGTCGGTAAGTTAGAACTTGGTGGGAACGATTTTAAAAGGTGTCTGGCGCCCACATCTTTTAAGATATTGAAAAAGTATTAATGCAATTTTGTTGCGTTTATTAATGTCAATCATAATGTAAAAGACATTTTTCAAATCGGGCCATTCATTAAACAGTTATGGGCAAATAATGGAATTCAAGCAGTGCAAGCAGTCGCTTTGCTTTTTAGCGGGTATCTGATAGTCGAGGTACTCGAATATAGCGTTCTCTCTAGCTCTTTTAAGCTCCTTAGAAAGTATTGAATTTTATAACCATCCAAATGAGATAAAATAAGGATTTTTACGAATTTTTGAACGTCCATATCCTTTTAAAAAAATACATGCGAAAATCATTTAATATTCGCAGACAAGAAAGTTTTCTTAGTGAAGTTTTAATTTATGCAAATTAGTTTTAGTGCAAGTTAGTTATGGTATGTCTTCAGTTTTCCAATCGTACTATTTTATCTATTTTGGCCATAAATGCATGAGACAGGCTGGCTTTTTGGTTGTGTGCCGTGAACTAAGACTTGTCATTTGCCATAAAATGTGTCATTCTGTGCTCTAATTGCTCCCCAGGGCATTGCAAATTGTGATGTCAGGCAGTCAAAACTAAAATTCAGTTCGCAGCCAGCTTAGTACGATGCGTGCTCGCTGCGGGTAAGGCTTTAATGGCCCACCTCTAGTTTGGTCCCCCATCATTGCCTTTCAATTAATAGGCAAGAGCGTGAAAAGAAAGTGGAACCTGGGGCTGTCGGAGTGCAGTTTGTCGTCGCAAGTTCGTGGCTGTCGCGTTGCATCTTCTAATTGAACTGCACACTGCACATGGGCTGCCAAGTGGAACTCCCTGCCATAAGCCGCGTGCCATCATCATCATCATCATCGGCGGAGGAGGAGGTGGTTCCACCCACATCGGTCACTCGGGAGGCACTCGAGCATGTCGCAGACCAGATAAACTCGCATTTCGTATTCATCATATTTCTTATGGCTCATTGTCTTTTGGGACATGCCTACGAACTTTTTCACGCTGACAACAATGAGTGCAAAATTGTTAGACCCGAGATAACTGCCTTGACAGAATTGTGAGTGACAGGCTCGTGTCCCAGGAGAAGTCATCTAGACCTAGTCCCTTATGTCGTATGATTTATGAGTCGGCGTGCCCATGACAAGTCATTAATTGAGTGGCCCAAAGTGTGCTTAATTGCCTTATCGGGACGCCACTGACAATGGCTTCGAGCTCAGGTTTTCGGCCATCGTATTTGAAAATTAATTAAAATAAATTGGCCTAATGAAAGGCAACGTTTGTTTAAAGCGTCAACGGTCTGCAGTCATGCGCATCTATAATGAAAACAATCATAATTAATGAAAAAGCATGCTGAAGTGTTTCACGAATTTTCATTTCAATCGGAAGGGATCAAAATTGTAAATACAATTTTGAATTGTCAGCCCATGGCTTTGGTTGTTCAATTTTAATTGGACTTATTTCTTAAAATGTTATTGAAATGTGTGGCCTCAACAAATAAATTAAAAGTTGTACTATTTTTGGAGATATTTGCGAACCTGAATCTAAACAATGATAATATATCTAATCAAACCAGAATAAGTTTAAAGGAAACTTACTACTGATTGAAAATGAAATCTATTCTAGGAGCATAACGTTTTTATTTATTTGCTACCCAATATAATTAATTTGACAGGGATCTGGGCTTGGGTCAGTTTGACTGTAGTTAGTTCAAGATTTATTGTCTTTAGCCATTTCTCTACGTGGAAAAAAGGCGGAAGATACAAAAAATACTAGTGTACATTAAAAGTCAGACAACATATCCTAGCATGAGGTCACGTCTTCCCAGTCTTCCTTGGCGGGCAAAGAGCATAGGAAATCAGTTTGGCCTTGGCTTATGTGGGTGCGATTTTCCGGCCACCACCTCCCGGCACGACTGACTAGTCACATGAAATCCATTAGCAACACCCCGCCCACTGAATCAATTGCCCCAGACGCCTTCAATTTAAGCTTGAATAGCTGAGCGCCAAGATGGAGCATGGGATGTAGTGTTTTTGGGTGAAACACGGACGTCTGGCACACAAAAGGCGCGTGTTGGTAAGCCCAAAAGTACGCAGAAGCGATTCGACCTGCTTTCATGAAAACTTTACTGCGATGGGACGAAGTGGCAAAGTTAATTAGCCGACTTCCTGGCACCCAACAAAAAGGCATTCATAGGCTTTGGCCTGCAGCTAGGACTAACTAACTAAGAACACTCAAAAGAAACATCGGCCCTACATTCCGAAGATCTGTTATGAAATCAAAAACATTTTTGTAGGAACTTTTATACTATACATTTTTACAAAATTAAACAAATTAAAAAAATAAAACACTTTAAAAATCAATTATAAACTTAAAAAATGTTTCTGGACTAGGCAAAATTTAAACCACAGACAAAAACTTCGCTTTCGAGTGTATAAAAATACCAAAGAAGAGGAGCATCTGCTATGGCATCATACAAAAAATACCATTTAATTAAATACGCAAAAAGTTGTTTAGCTAACTTTCTCATTTTGTGTCTGTTTCAGCGATACCAGCGAACTGGAGCCCGTAACGCATGCGAATGAGGCAGTGCGTCGCTTTTACCGACTTATTCAGGCTGCCCGAGATGGCCAGGATCAAAAGGACTGCCAAAGCCTGTACCCGCAGTGCAACATGCCGGCCAAGTGAGTCGCAGGTCCCAAATCTTCGAGAGAGTGAGACGATAAACGAGTACGAGCAACTTTGAAGTCAACTTTTCCTTGTTAAAAACCGAACTGTAAATAGGATAATTGATCTAGGCTAAGCATAATTTATTTGTTAAACTCGTATTTATTTATTTATTTAATGTAGTCTAATGGTTCGCCTACCTAATGTCAATTTAAGGTCTATGTCTGTGGCTCCACCGCTGCATTAATATTCATTCTGATTTTGTTCAAGTTTGCCTTCAAATTTTTCACTTAAATCGGCTGCGGTCAGTACACTTTTTAAATCTCCCACACACACACGTGAATGGCACACAAATAATTCACTGATAATTTACTAAAAATACGAAATAATGAAATCAGAATATTTATTAATTGCCGGTCAGACGGATGCGGCTGAAAATTCAATTAGTCAATATGCAAAAATTGTTATTAGAGGAGTTTTTGTCGCCAGCACTTAAAATCGAAAATAAATTGAAATTGTGTTAAATGTGTATCATTTTAACAATGGGTCCACAGGTTGCAGCAAAAATAAAATGTAAGATACGTTTAACGCATACTTAAGTATAAACATAATCCCTAAAAAAAACTTCAGAATTGCGCAAAACTCATTCGCCTTTTTTAAACTGATCTTTTTGGATAAAAGTGGATAAATTAGCCTTTTAAATAATTATTTTAAAAGAAGAGATTTCAGAGGAATTAATACAAAAGTCAATCGGATTACTAAAGCCGGAGAAACATATTTTCAAACAGAGGGGGTAAATTTAAAAAATTCTAACAAAAACATTTTTTTTTTGCTTGGTGAAATCCTGTTACACGGGTTTACGTACATATTTGTACCGAAAAGTATATGTAAAAAAAGTTTCAGGCAAATCAAAAATGTGAAAAATATTCTTTGCGAAATCCGTTCGGTTTGAAAACTAACGGCCAATATATGTATTATATGTGCATTATATACGTACGGACGTATTACGTCCGGCCCACATGTTTATAAGCATTAAGGGAGGGGTAGGGCCCTTGGCACTAAAAAATCGACTAACTTTGCGATTTTTTCTATAAAAACTGGTTGGATGGATTTAATTCAAATTATTTGTATATTATTAAGTGTCATTTAAATAATATCCACTAATTTTTATAGCCGATACTATCGGCTAATATATCGGTGGCAAAGCGATTGCTGGAACACTATTAAAAAAAGGCGTTTTGCGGTGTTCACTGTACCTCCGCTAAAAATGATCGGATTTCCATTTTGTTTTTACAATGCGCTTAAGAATTAAAAAAACCCGCCCCTGGGAAGCCCTTTTTTAAATTTAAAGAATTTTTTCCGAAAGTCCAAAGTCAAAAATGAGTTTTTCACCTAAAAAAAATTGACTTTCAGCTTTAAAATAAAATATTTAAAGTTAAAAATTAAAAAAAAAAGCTTCCCAGGGGGCGGGTTTTTTTAATGCAGAAAAATATGCGACAAATTTGAAAACGATCAGTTGAGCCGTTTAGAAATGACGATGAACACGGACTTTCAAAACGTGGTTTCGAGAAAAACGCACTTAAAGATGCACTTACGAACCTAAAGTCTTAGAGGTTAGGGTACTAGTTTTAGCATAACTTCTAAACTTTTTGTCCGATTGACTTACAACTTTTTTTGTATAATCTTAATATGTTAATCTACAAGAAAAAAAAATTAAAAAAAAATCGAAATTTTTTTTTGCAAGACCCAACCCCTTCTTAACAAAGTTTTTCTTTCACTTTTTTGGAGGCATTTGTGCACAAGAAATGTTTTTAAAACATACGTGTTGAATAATTAATTTGTTAAAAGAAACTTTGCGACCATTATGCAAATTTAAAATAAACACTAAAGAAAACATAAGTATTTTAAATTTATATTACAGATGAATTTTATTATACATGTTTTATACCCTTGCAGAGGGTATTATAATTTCAGTCAGATATTGTAACGCAGTGAAGGAGACGTTTCCGACCACATAAAGTATATATATTCTTGATCAGCACCAATAGCCGAGTCCATCTAGCCATGTCCGTCTGTCCGTCTGTCCGTTTCTATGCGAACTAGTCTCTCAGTTTTAAAGCTATCGCAATGAAACTTTCCCAAAAGTCTTCTTTCTATTGCAGGTAGTACATATGTCGGAGCGAGCCGGATCGGACCACTATATCTTAAGGCTCCCATACGAATAATCAAATAAATATAAGAAAATTCATTGTAACTTTGCAGGAAATAGGAGTTTTGATTTCTGACAACTTAAAGATGTATTTCTTTTATCTGCAAGGGTATATAAGCTTCGGCTGGCCGAAGCTAGCTTCCTTTCTTGTGTTAAATTTATATTTACACATTCGAGAGCCATTCAAAGGTTAAGTCAAATTGACCTCGTGGCTTTGTCTAATTTACTAAACATATGTACACTTCTTTGATTCTGAATCAATGCTGTTAATCCAAGGCAATCTGCATACATATTATATTTGGAACCCACATGCTGGGAAATCACTCACTCAGACCAGCAGGTTCAATAATAACATATTTTCTTTGCATAAATCAAGGCGTTTTTGGCCCAGCAGGAATGGCGTCTAATTGTCGCTGGCAAACAGTCGAAATGGAAAGGAACCTATTTGCATAAATATATTTATTAGGCAGTGTATTGGCGTTAGGGGCGACTTTGATGTCTCCATGACGAGCACGAACTCATCTGAAATTTATATTTATGTAAATTCCAGGCGTAATTAACACGCAAATGGCAAAGCTTTCACTTTTCCTTTGGCACGAAAATTCCTTATTTCCCAAACAAAAAACAAAAGAAAATAAAACCCAAAAAATACAACAAAGAGCGGAAACGTAAGTAAGACATTAAGATTCGTGGGCCTAGCCAACTGCACTGACATCAAAACACCGATTGCCAAATTGGCAGCTCATTAAATGCCAAAGCAGCCCAAGTACTTCGGCACGATGTCCCCTTCTCTGCCCTTATAATTTCCGTGGGCTTGGCTCAGTTTTGGCCACCAAAATATTTCCGCTATTTGAACAATTTTTAATGAAATCAACTTGCACACTGCCTACGCTGCTAATTAATTCCAATGATATGAGTATCGATTTAATAATATATCGGCTATCACTGACCTCCTTTCAATACAAGGCCAAAACTTTATTGAGCCGGATATTTATTGACATGGCTATTTCTATTTATTTTACTATTTTCAACTATTGAGGATTTAGTACTCCTATCATTCTCATGCAATCATCAAGAATAAATATTCTGTAAAGTTTTCCCATTTGAGACAAACATTTGAATTGGAAATTGTACTTAAACAGTTTTCTTGCAAAAGATATTTATAAGGATTTATTAATGCCTGCTTACAAGTATTATAATACGTTTACTGAATTTGAGAATACTTATTTTAAACAAGAAAGGAAGCTAGCTTCGGCAAGCCGAAGCTTATATACCCTTGCAGATCATTCTATTAATTTACAAATCGCAAAAATATTAAATTTCCTATTATTTCACATACATTTTTCGATCGTTTCTATGGCAGCTAAATGATATAGTAGTTCGATCTTTTTAAAATTGAAATCGAAATTCGGAAATATTTAAAAATAGTCATATCCCAGAGTAGAAGAGAATGTAATAAAAACCAACAAAGATATAATTTTTCCTATTAATTTCCATTTAATTTTTCGACCTATGGCTATATGATATGGTGATCCGATTTTTTAAATATTTAATTCGAAATTCAGAAATATATAAAAAATAATATTTCCCAGATTAGAAGGTAATACTTCAAAAACACCGAAGCTAGAATTTTTTTAACGTTTTTTTCCGATCCTTCCTATGGGAGCTATGGGATATAGTTGTCCGATCCGGTCGGTTCCGACTTATATACTACCTGCAATAGTAAGAAGACTTTTGGGAAAGTTTCATCCCGATAGCTTAAAAACTGAGAGACTAGTTTGCGTAGAAACAGACAGACGGACAGACGGACAGACAGACAGACGGACAGACGGACGGACATGGCTAGATCGACTCGTCTAGTGATGCTGATCAAGAATATATATACTTCATGGGTTCGGAAACGTCTCCTTCACTGCGTTGCAAACTTCTGACTGAAATCATAATACCCTCTGCAAGGGTATAAAAAAGTGGTCTCAAACCAAGAACAATTCTTCTTGATTTTAGTAAAACAGTTCTTCGCTCACTTTTAAGAACGGAAATACTGAAATCAAGAACGTTGAGAACGGTTTTTTTCTCGGTGTAGGCAATTGCTTGATTTAATTTGAAACAAGAGAGGACGCTATAGTCGGGCTTGTGTCCCGACTATCTAATACCCGTCACTCAGCTAAAGGGAGTGCGAGGGAGATGGAGATATAACATTTTTTTGATTGCGAATAACTTTTTAATGAATGGTCCGATTTGAAAAATGTCTTCTACATTTCGATAGGTATAAATATACACAACAAAATTGCATTTATACTTATCGGAAATCTTTAAAGGTGTGGGCACCAGACACATTTTAAAATCGTTAGTGGCCGATTGTGGGCGTTAGGGGGCGTGGCACCTTTTTGAAATAAACTTGCGCTGCGTAGGAAGCCCAAGAATATGTGTGGGAAATCTCAACCTTCTAGCTTTTGTAGTTTCCGAGATCTCAGCGTTCATACGGACAGACAGACAGACGGACATGGCTATATCGACTCGGCTAGTGACCCTGGTCAAGAATATATATACTTTATAGGGTCGGAAACGATTCCTTCTAGCTGTTACATACTTTTGCACGAACACAATATACTTTGCACGAACACAATAACTCGTAGAGTAAAAGGGTATATTGTATTCGTGCAAAAGTATGTAACAGGGAGAAGGAAGCGTTTCCGACCCTATAAAGTATATGTATTCTTGATCAGGAGCACTAGCCGGGTCGATCTAGCCTTGTCCGTCTGTCCGTCTGTCTGTCTGTCTGTCTGTATGAACGCTGAGATCTCGGAAACTACAAAAGCTAGAAGGTTGGGACTAATCACACATATTCTTTGGCTTCCTACGCAGCGCAAGTTTGTTTCATCCAAGCTCCAAGCTTTAAAGAACTTTTAAAAAAGCCTGGCGCACGCATCTTTACAGATTTATTAAATGTTTAATTGCCATTTTGTTGTGTTTATTAACACCTATCGAAATGTAAAAGGAAATTTTAAAATCGGACAATCCATTAAAAAGTTATGAGCAACAAATAAAATGGCCACTCGATGGCGCTGCCGACGGCGTATCTCCATCTTCCCCGCACTCCCTCTTGGTGAGTAACGGGTATCTGATAGTCGACATACTCGCCTATAGCGTTCTCTCTTGTTTTTTATAACCTTGCAGAGGATATTATAATTTCAGTCAGAAAATTGCAACGCAGTGAAGGAGACGTTTCCGACCACATAAAGTATATATATTCTTGATCAGCACCAATAGCCGAGTCCATCTAGCCATGTCCGTCTGTCCGTTTCTATGCGAACTAGTCTCTCAGGTTTAAATCTGCACGATACGATGCCTATGCCGATTCCACGAGTAAAAGTAATCAAGTTGGCGATGTCTCGATTATTTTTTGCAATCATGTAATCGTTTCAGAAGAATCGTACGAGTAGCATCGTAGCATCGCCAACAAATTTCAAATTTGACATTTCAATATAAATTTTCATGAAATTTCCTCTTCTTCTAAAGAATTTGCAGGTACATTTTTTTTAGAATTCGTGAATAGAAAAACCATAGTTAAAGACAACAAATCTATACGTGTTATGGACATGGTAATTTAATGGTTCTTCTTCTTCCAAAGAATTCGCGGTCTCATTTTGTTCAAGATTTCGTGTATGTCGGGTTTTGCGGTCTCATATTGTTAAAGAATTAATCTATGCCCCCAAGTGGATAAGACTCACAATTGTGATATCTTGGTCTATATTGGTTCCTCTTGTTCTGACAAGAATTTTGGTTGATTTTGTTTAATAAAAAAACACGAGACACATATGAGTATAACGATGCCGATGCCGATGCCGATACCTACGATTCTACGATGGAATCGACATCGCTGAGTAGTAATCGAGTATATTTTTACTTACTCGTGCAGGTCTCTAGTCACTACTAGGAAGCCCAGGAATATATGTGGTAAGTCCCACCTATCTAGCTTTTGTAGTTTTCGAGATCTCAGAGTTCATACAGACAGACGGACAGCCATGGCTAGATCGTCTCGGCTATATACTTTATAAGGTCTGAAAAGTTTCCTTCTCCCTGTTGCATACTTTTTCACGAATACAATATACCCTTTTAGTCTACGAGTAACGGGTATATAAGTGGGCTACTGTTTGATTCGATAGGTTAAATACTTTTTGAAATCGTGCCCGCCAATTTCCAATAATGTCAAAATGAACAGCTTGAGAAAAACGGGTTTAAAGTTTTCTATGTGCTCGACGGTCGGTCCATGCGTACTCAGTTTTTGTGTTATATCTCGAGAACTACAACGAATTAGGTTCTGAATCTTTTTTGATGATTTCCTTGCATAGTTTATTTATTAATTTAGGTAAATTAAAAAAAAAATCAATTTTTTTTCGTTTTTTTTGTACAGGGCGGACATTTCCTGTACATACAAGTGCCTATTTTTATAATCAAAATCTTTTTGTAATGCACAACCGCATTTACTTAGAATATTAACTCTCAGCAACACAAAAGGATTTCCCATAAAGAAACAAATAACTTCAAGCTTCACTAGGTCGAAAATCAATTACTGAAACTCTTTGGATAACTCCTTAATTTTTAGGTAGGCAGGAAAAGGGCACCGAACAATTTACACTCTACAAACTTTTAAGAGATTTTTTTAGAGATTACATTTTAATTAAAGCTTCAAGTATGATTTTTCTAATTTGTACACATGAACGGTTTCAAATGATTATAATGATTGACTAAGATCGTAGTAAAGAATTCAAAAAATGAACCATTTTAATTTTCCAAATGTACCCCGGCTTCCACAAAACAAGTGGGATTCCGACTAAAGCGTCTCTTTTGATTCTTTGAATACAATAGCAGCTACAAATTGGAATTGAAATATAGCATGTAAAGAGGAAATCAAACTGACTCGTTTCACAATAAAGAACCAAATGTATTTTTGCTGCTTCAGTGGTCAGCAGGTGCAGTTGACTGCCCGCAGTGGGTTTCTGTAATCTGGCAACTGACGAAGAAACGAGCGCTGGGAGAGTCGTATTCTAATTGGGTTTCCAGGCACGCACCTCGAATTGCTGGGCACTTGATTTTACGAGCGGAGTCCCCGGCCGTCGATGCAGAAGAAGCCATCAAATAACTTTCAATTATGTGCGGCACATTATGGGGGGTATTATGCGGGAAATCGTCACTAGGAATTCCTCCGCTAAGACAGCAGCGTGCCCATAAAACGCTCGCCTGACCCAATAGACTATACTTTAGGAACAGAATCAGAAGCCAGAAGCAGTTATGCCTATGCCTGGGCAGAGGTGAAACTCAGGTGGTCAACTTGCGCTTTCCATGACTTTGACAACAAAGCGAAATGGTCGCTAAAGCTGGAGCCCAAAGCGGTGGGCAGAAAGATCCAAGTGCGTACCTGGCATACGCAATTCAATTAGCAAAGTACCGCCGTATAAAAACCAAGCGCTGCCCATGCGACATTTGCATAACCCGCTGAGTGGCCAAAGCGTGCGCACCACCGAACCAGAGAACGAGTTGGGGATTAACCACCACCGAAAGGATGAAGAGCACCGCCGCCTGTCTGATAGTCGCCCTTGCGGCGCTGTCCGCCGCCCACTCGGCGCCAACCGAAGGTCACGGGGCGCCGCAAACCGCCACCCAACTGGCCCTGGACATGTACCACGGATGCCTCAAGGACCTGAGTGTCACCTGTGTCCGTCCCAAGGCTCTGCAGTGGTTCAACTCGGCTCTCCAGCAACCGGAGGTGCGGATTACCGAGCGCCTGTCCATCGTTCGCACTTCGGAGAAGGTCGAGTCCCGATCCCTCAATCCTGAGGAGCGCCTCCTCGACGACGTCGACAGCTATCTGGCCAGCCACTCGCTGAGGATCCAGGCCCCGGAGTACTTCCGCAGCTCGGAGGCCCGCTCCCTGGTGCCCGATTTCCTCATGTCGAATCCCCTCACCCAGGGCGGAGTCATTCCCCTGGCAGCTGCCAACGAAGGTGCGTATAAAATAAAATAAAATGTACTAGCTGAATTTTAGTTAAATGAAAAGTCTCTGACCATTATATTTGCGTATGGTCTTCTTTAGATCTTCTAGCAATAACAGTTCTTATGTCCATGTAGACAAATATAAAATTAAGCCATGAGATTCCAATCCATTCAATCGATTAGTTTAATTTAGTAGTCTTATAACCTTGCTGTTGTTTGTTTAGTATTTTTAATTTAACTAAAATGTAGTAAGTTTGCTTAGGATTATGGCTAATCTGCTTTACAAAGATGCAAGTTTACACCCAAGTGAGCAAACCAAAATACCTAACCCTCTTTTTTGATACTTTTTCCAGGACGTGGCATGATCCGCAAGGCCATTCTACCCTTCCTGCTGGGTCTGAAACTCAAAACCACAGTGCTGGTTCCCCTGGCCTTGGGACTGATTGCCCTGAAGACCTGGAAGGCCATGACTCTGGGTCTGCTTTCGTTGGTGTTGTCCGGGGCTTTGGTTATTTTCAAGATCGCCAAGCCCAAGATCGTCAACTATGAGGTGGTGCACTATCCTCACCACCATGTGGATCATGTGGTGCCTCATCATATAGAGCACGTTGTACCTCATCACATCGAGCATGTGGTTCCCCATCACATCGAGCACATCGTGCCACATCACCTGGAGCACCACATCGACCACCACGTGGATCTGCCCGTGGAACACATCGAGCACCTGGAGCACCCTTCGCCCGCCTGGGACCCTCATGCTTGGGCTCGATCCTCGCAGGAGCCGCAGGATGCCCAGGACTTGGCCTACGCGGGTCAGAAGTGAGCCTGAGACCAGAAACCAAAACCCCTTCTACGAAATTCGGCCAAACCGCAACCTTATTTATTTCGCCTAAGTTAAGTAGTTGAAACGCACGGCTCTCGGCGTATTGTTTATTTATTTATTTATTGAGAAGTGTACAAAGCAAAAAACCATAACAAAGAACAAAACCCCCAGGGCGTTTTTAAAGGTACTAAGTGGGAATTAGCTCTGGTATCCTTTTGTGTAAATATCTCTGCAATAAAAGCATGCAAAAATTACGTGTCTAATTGAAGACTTTTTTGGGACGGCAACCCCAAAGCGAAATGGGTAATGAAACCAAAAACTTTTCTAATGCGCGGAGTTTTCTTTTAGAGAGGTTGCCCAGGAAACTCCAGTAAATTGAATACCACAGAGTAATGAGTGCAACTTCTTGCCAAAGTGCCTGATAAAAATGCCAATGAGCTTTCATGTTAAATTCAACAAACTTTGCAGATGGTGAACTCAGAGGATAGAAGAAAACCACCAAGGAGCCCTTTAATAGAATGCACACATTTTATATGCCGATGGAAAAAGTTTCTCTGTATAATGCTACCTTGCGTAAAGATGGTGTTTAAGTTTTTGGCTTGCCTAAACAAGATGATACCTATAAGTCATAAATAAATCGTCTTTCACATATTCGAATTATAAAAGTGTCATTTTGCTTTCTAAGTTTACAATTAACTTTTATAGTTATGGGAAATTCAAATTTAACAGCTTTTTTATTAGTAGCAATACCTGAAAGAATTACAAGAATTAAATAATTAATCCTCATCCCGGTAAAGAGCATTAGATTTTATATTCTTAGCATACTTTCAGGAGACTTCATTGCCTCTCGCCACGGGGTAGAAAATCAACCTAAAAGCCAAAATGGAACAATTTATTTATTGCATTCCTTTCTTACTTGCTGGTTTTCTGTCCATCCCAGAGAGAAAATCGATGGCCAGCGGTGCGGTCATATCAATTGCCAATGGCCACCCAATAAAACCGAAGCCTCACCTGACGCAGGTGGGTTGGAAAGCTGCCGCAAACACACATCTCCTAGCCAAAATGTCGGCGGCGATGGCGTGAAACAATGCAAAATGGCAGTGGCGCCAACAAAAAAAGCAGAGAATTCAACGGAAAAATGAAAAAAACGAGAAATTGAAAAACAATATCACCATTGAGCGACGACACTTCATTTATATTTAACGGCATGCATTTGGCCGCCATCGCTCGGCCATCGTTTCTACGCAACAATTTGGAATATGAAAAGTTTTCCAATTTCATTGGCTCGAAAAAGAAATGCGACCGGAATGGCAAATTGTCCGCCAATGAAATGGTGAAACTTTTGACCAAACGGCACAATCGAAAACCAAAAAATGGCCGAGAAGCACTGGAGCTGCTATCAAATCAATTTTCATGGCGAACAACGCGTAATCAATGCACGAGATTCATATTTCAACCGTATTTCGAAATTCAGCGCATGACTTGGATTGAGCTGAGGAGAACGGAGGTGGACATGTCACTTTCGCTTTCGTTAAGGAAAAACACTTTCTATTTCGCTAACATGTAGGTGGGCACTCTTTTTGGCCACCGACCAACAAAAGTCCATTGAGCCGTTTCCATATTCCTTCCCCAATTAATAATTATTATTATGATTTGAGTGCCGTAATTAGTTTGCGCAATTCGGCGTGAGCAGGCCGTATAAAATTATGTGTTGCCATACTTTAATTGCTAGTTTCTTGTGGCCAATAAACGGTTTATAACCACACGAGGTCCCGGGGATTACCGGCTATTATGAGGTTATGATGATTATTAATTCAGAAAGGAATTCTTTTCATAATGGCCAATTAAAACTTTTCAAAGACCTGCTAATCGATTTTCAGTTTGCGAAAGGGCTAGGAGACGTACCTGTTTATTGCCTGAAAGTAAACCGAGAAAATGGGGAGAGTAGAACAATTGTTATTACAAACTTTCTGCTTATACTCTGTCCGCAACTTTATTTGCTTTACTCCCTTTCGCCCAAAACTTTTTCATAAACAAAGTGAAACATTCTGCTTGCATCAGAGTTTCTTAAATTAGTTGTTGTTACTCATTAGGGAGCGTTAGATTTACTTTGGGGCGACAAATTAAACAGCGTCTGGTATTCCTTTTCGCTTAAGTAAATGGCATTGCATCAAAGATGCTGGCTAATTACCAAATGAATGGGGAAACTTTGTTGTGACCAAATTCAATCAGTAAATGGTACTGCTCACTGCCCCTCTTTGATTCCTCAATGGCACTTCATAATCTAAGAGCAGACTGTTGAATGGCATTCCTACACTTGAAAAAATTTGAGAAACTGTTTTAAAATAAATTGAAACACTTTGGTTTGAAATTATTTATTCAGATTGTAAATTAATTAAAATTACATTGTAAATATAAATATATTTTTACTTTATCGTGCGAAGTATATATTTTTGTTTTGGTTAGGTATAACTAAATGAAAATTCATGGTCGATTTCTCAAATTATAGTATTCTATTCTCACTAATTTGATTTAAAAAAGTCCTTTGAGCAAGCATGGTGAAAATAGCTTTAATAGTGCTTGAGATCCAGAAACTCAAATTCTTCGGGTGTAGGTCAAGAAATTTGTTGTATTCAAAGATTAAAATATTATTTAAAGAAAATGTATGGAATAAAAGATATAAACACTTGATCTGATTCCAATTTAGTTAGCTTACAACAATTTTAAATATGTTCAGAAAGAAAACATTTAAGTAAAAACATTTCTTAAAATACATGTAACTTGTATAGCATCCCCGGTACACAAGAAACAAATATATTCCCAAGTGCAGTGCATCAGCCCACTTAGAAAACTCTCGGATGCGACCGGCACGCGTTCGAAATAAAGCCACATTAAGCATACGACACGTGGTGCGCCGAGGCACGCACACAGGCGAAAACAACACACTTAGAGCGGCTCTGTCGCCGTTCGCTTCATTCATGTCTTCTCCGGCCATTCTCCGTTTCTTTCGCCCAGCCATTCGGCTGCGAACGAGTTAAAGATCCAGTGAGTATAAAAATCGTGAACAATAGAAAAACGATTATTAAACGCAATTGTGCCAGCGCAGAGGCGAGTTGTGTGTTGACCAGCGGCGAGCGAAGAACCCCAAAGAAACAGCCTGAACAGCAAAATGGCCAAACTGCTCCTTGTGATCGTTGGTGTGGCGGCCCTTGTGGCGGCGGGACAGGCGGCAGGTGGCTCCACTGATCAGCTGCAGCGGCTAATCGCCGAGGAGCAGAGCAAGTGCGCCAGTGGCCAAGACTCGATGGCCTGCATCAAAGAGCGGGCCATGCGGTTCGTGGACAACGTGATGAGCAAAGACAGCTACCAGGTGAGCTTAAGAATATTCACTAGTTGAAAGAACATTTTCCGAAAAATTTTAAAAAAATTTAAAGCACTCAGTTCTTGTGATACTCTTGTCTTGATTTGACTATTAATTCTAAACTTAATTTTAAACTCTTTTTTTAAAATTACTTAAATCTATTTACCAAACAACATTACGTTTAAAATTAAAATCAATTTGGTCATTAAATAGAATTTATGGCAGTGCTGCCAATAATAAAATGACAGATGTAGAATAAAGCGAGGAAAAACAAATTTTTTTTAAACTATAGAGAACAGGATAACAGGTACAAATTTCGAGAAAATAAGAGTTTAAAACTGCTTTTCTTGATCAATAAAGAAAGTAAGTGATCTGCTCTTATAAAGGCCAAAAATGGCAGCCCTGCTTCTTGGCATTAGATAATCGTAATTTCTTAAGATCGGCTTAGTTTATATCAATAACCCTATATTGTGCCCGGTAGGTGTCCAACCTGGAGGTGCGCTCCAACGGCCAGAAGACCAAGTCGATCAGTGAAGCCCGTGCCAGCAGTGCCGATGGGTTCATGGATGCCGTCGAGAACTACATCCTTGGACACGATGTCAGCATGGACTTGCCCTTGGCCGATGCCAAGGTCACCGTCTCGGCCCGCAACCTGGTTAACAATCAGCTGAGCCTGAACCTCCAGCTGAATGGCGACGAAGGCGATGAGGGCACCGATGTCGAAGCCAGGGGTAAGAAGGGCAACATCTTCAAGAAGGGTGGGTTCACTTTCCGCATGCCTGTTTGCCCCTTTGACTAGCTAGCTCCTACTAACCCGAAACCCAATTTGAATAATACAGGAAAGAAGCACCGTCTCCGTAAGCTGGCCATGCCCATCCTGGTGCTCATCCTGCTGAAGGCCATCACCGTGATCCCCATGGCCATTGGCATTCTGAAGATCAAGGCCTTCAACGCCCTGGCCCTGGGCTTCTTTTCCTTCATTGTCTCGGTTGGTTTGGCCATTTTCCAATTGTGCAAAAAGGTAAGCCTGCCACGAAATTAAAACGCATTTCCAATTGTCTTCTAGGCATTCGCTGGATGTGGTAATTAGTCAGCGTTTTGTGTGTTGGGATGATGTTGGGCGTGGAGTTCGAAGTTCGAAGCGAGCTTTATTGCAATTAAGTTTCATATATAATGCACGTATGTATAAGAAGTCGAGAGGGCGGCAGCAGCAGGGTAAGTCGAGCCAGAATCCTCGCCCACACTCTCCCGCTTCCCAACCAAACCACAAAACTGACTACCCAACCAACACTAGCCTTTGGAATAATCTCGATCAAGGCCAAGACAAAAGCTTGATACATGTCACATTTTTCTGCCCCATAGATTGCCCATGATCATCATCACACCGCCCACATCACCGCTCATGGTCCTTGGGACGGTCGCACCTTTGGCTCTGTTCCTGTCCCCGTCGTCGAGCAGCCCCAGAAGTTGGCCCAACCCCTGGCCTACCAGGCCTACGCCTAAACCACAAAGATGGAACCCTGAGAACCAAGTGGAGCAGAGCAGATTGAAGCTAAGAAGTGGTCGCAAAAGCACAAAATCATTTGTTAATTGTTAGGAATATTCTGTGGCTTTGGAGCACTTTTGCATATTCCCTGCGCTGCTCATTTCATTAGACTTAACTTATATTATTTATTAACTATTTATTGAAAACAAGAGATTAAGAAAACAGAGAAGCAAAGCAAAAGCACCAAAATAAAGTAGCAAAATAAATGCCTTAAATATGCTAAAATCGATTTCATTTATTGGAGACATGGCCGCCGGTCAACACTTAAATCCATATTAAAGATTAACCCACGGCATTTGGCCAAAACAGCCTGTGGTAAAAACCGCACCGGTTGAATGCCTGAGCCAGCAGGTCTAATTAACGTTTCCACCCCTTGGCGGTTTCTCAGAGCCTCGGCCAATTTCACTTGGCATACAATATGTATAAGCCATCGCCTGCACAGCAATTGTGTCCTAATTAGCCAAATTTAATCCACAGCAAACGCCGACCCTCGGCAGCAAATCTAATTAAATATTCCACTCAAGTCGCCTTTGAGGCCCGCTTGGAAGAGTCGATTAAATTGATTAACTGCATAAAATTTAAAAATTTAAATTTCCTCTTTTCACTTGTGCGAAAGTCGCCAGGCGTCGGAGAGTGAAAGTCTTTCTACATTCTTTGCCCGAGGAATGAGGGCCAAGGGCCAATAGATCAGGGACATTTTCGCCCTGAATGCCACTCACTGAGGCATATGTTTCGCAGTAAACACAAATCGATGGGTGGCCCGAATGGAAAATGGAAACTCACAAATAAATCCCTGTCATGAAAGCAAGCCTCAGCTTTGATTACGCTTAAATGCACCAATTCGCTGGAATGTTCAGAAAAATTTGCCATAAGGGCAACCTTTTTGATTTCGACCAAGTTGTACCGCTGCATTAAGAGAGGTTGGAAAAATTACTTCTTTTAGAGAGAGATACACAATTTCGACTAAATGGAATCTACACTGGTCGGCATAATTATTTTGACAGATTTGAATGTTAACTGTACTCACATTTTGAACTTTTAATATAAACTTTTGGCACCTATAGAAAGAGCACTTCAATTCCGTTTAAATGACACAAAAATGTTCTTAACCCATTAAGCACCCTTTGAAAGTTAGGTCAAATTTTAAACTTTTTTCCTGGGGCTTAAAACAAAAATGTTTTGATGCAAAGTTTTTCCCCAATCAAAATTAATAATAACTGAAAAAAAAATTTTTTAATATTTTTCCTTGTATTTTTTATGGTAATTATGCCGACCAGTGTATTAGAAAAATATAATGCATTCACAAATTATCTTCCTATTCTTCTTTCGTTTTTTTATAATTATACCCGTTACTCGTAGAGTAAAAGGGTATATTGTATTCGTGCAAAAGTATGTAACAGCTAGAAGGAAGCGTTTCCGACCCCATAAAGTATATATATTCTTGATCAGGATCACTAGCCGAGTCGATCTAGCCATGTCCGTCTGTCCGTCTGTCCGTCTGTCTGTCTGTCTGTCTGTCTGTCTGTCCGTCTGTCCGTATGAACGCTGAGATCTCGGAAACTATAAAAGCTAGAAGATTGGCATTTTGCATACAGATTCTAGGAGTTCCTACGCAGCGCAAGTTTGTTTCAAAAAGGTGCCACGCCCCCTCTAACGCCCACAATCGCTTATATACGATTTTAAAAATTTCAATATTTCGGAAAAGTAAAAATGCAGTTTTATTGTGTTTATCAATACCTATCGAAATGTAGAAGAAATTTTTCAAATCGGACCATTCATTAAAAAGTTATACGCAATCAAAATTGTTTATATATCTATCTCCCTCGCACTCCCTTTAGCCCCAATAGATAGTCGGGACACCAACCCGAGTACAGCGTTCGCACTCCCTTTAGCTGAGTGACGGGTATTAGATAGTCGGGACACCAACCCGACTATAGCGTTCTCTCTTGTTTTTTCATTCTCATCATACTTCTTTTGTTTGAATATAATTTAAAACAACTAAGTTCCAATTATTTAACTTTCAAAATAGTTCGAAAATAAATTCGTATTATTTTCTTTTCTTTTCATGGATGAGATAATATGCACACATTTCATGGGACTCAAATTGAATTCTATTCGAGGGTCAAGCGTCAATTTTCAATGCATGTGTGTTCTGGTAGCCAACAAAGTGTGAAAATTGGCATAATATAGGCACATTCGGGAACTGGCCTCTCGCCGTTGGCGGAATTTCCCAGAATTTAAGCCAATTTATCAGGCGAATGAACCGGTGTCGGAGGAGTTTGAACAGGGATTCCGGTGGAGTGGGCTCACACCTGCACAGGTGCCGGCGCTTTCATAATCGCTTGACGCTGTTTTGGTCAGCTCACCATCACACCGTCATCATCAGCATCGAGTTGAAGCCAAGGCACGAGCTTATGGAAATTTATTTTATCGTATTCGGACCATTTTTTGGCACGATCCGAGAAAAAGTGTGGCGCTAGTGAAATAAACATTAAGCTGTCCAGCATTTTTTTTTATCGTAGGATACGAGTGTTACACATAAAGTTAACATGTCGCTGGTAAAAAGACAGAGACACCTTTTGAATTATTTAAACTGACCATTAAGTAATCTATGATGATTTCCATGATTTTGGCTGGCAAAATAAAGATTTTCGATTGTATAATATGCTGTTGTTTTTAAAAAAGTACGTACCTGCGTAATACTAAAGGAGGGTATACAAAAGCTACCCTAATCATACTGAATTAATATAAAAATAGTTTTTTTAACTTATATAAAATAATAATACTTTTGTTTTAAATTGGCCGATTATTAATATTTTTTATTTTTTTTTAATGGCGTTAGTGTTGTTTACAAAACAAAGGCAAAACATTAGACAATCGGACGGGCGGACATGGCTATTTTGATTCAACTAGTGATCATGATCAAGAATATATATTCTTTATATGGTCGGAAACGCTCCTTTCTCCCTGTTACATACTTTCCGACGAATACAATTTATCCTTTTACTCTACGAGTAAACTGTTAAAGCTGCCAGGGCTACCGACTATTGAAATATTAGAAAGGACGAATTAAATATATTAACCTTAATATATGTATTAGTATTAGGATAATATAAAATTTGTTTAGTGATAGTCGTAGAAATGGGGCACAAGCATGGACCGGAACTCCCTTTTTTGGAAATCACGAAAAAGTGTGTCACCTAAATCTATGTGGCACAAATAAAAACGAAAATCTATTTCGTAATCTGTAGAGAAGCAAACAAAATAATAATTGAATCCGCTTCGAAATCGAAACAACAGTTCCGCGTACAAAAAAACAAAAACGTATCAAATCTAGTGAGGAGTCAATACCCAATCGTAGTTGAGTTCCGTACTGATTTCTTGTATCGAAATTTGACACAATACGCCGAAGTATGTACGTGTCTTCGATTTGGCTTTCTTGCGGACTGGATGGTCGCGTAAGAGTAATGGGCCTGCATACTAATAACAAACAAAAGTTATTTCCATCGAGGCGTCAATAATGCAACTTTGGCTGGTGGGAGGGTTAGGTAGGTTTGGTGGGTATGGTGTCTGAGGCCGATATGGAAAGCGAGAAAGCTTCAGGGGCAACCCAGTTAACAGAGGAGAGGCTACTGTTTTATGACGGGGTATTAGAGGAGGGCGAAGGGTATATTGTGTTGTTGTTTAAAAATCGTATACCCTCTAATACATAAGGTTCTTGAATTCATTGACTTATAACAATGACAGGTACTGACAACTAGGCTTTCATACATAAAAAAGGGGCTTACCGACAAAAGGATGCATTTTCCATACTGCAATCTTCTCTCGAATGCGTTTTCTACCAAATCACCAAAAAAATGTGTTTAGGTCTATTAGGTTAGAAGTTTTAAGAGCACTTGTTATATCAAATCTGTGATTTCAAATAGCTTGGAATTGAGAAAACGGGTACTTAATATTCGTGACACTCCCCCACAACGTTCTTGTTTTGTTTTCTTTTTTTTTTTTTTTGTGAAAAACTTTGCTTTCCGTGGACTTGGCCCGTGTCTCGACTTTCGTCGCTCGTCACTAGCTGCGTTGGGCTGTCCAAAAACCGAAATGTGCACTCCAAAAAACCAGCATAGGTCTCTTGGCGCTCTCGGGGAGCGGCAGTATAAAACCCGAACCAATCGGCAAATCATCCAACATTGTCGCCGCATCGACTCCACAGTGAACACTACGCGCTCTGGTAGTGTTAAATACATATATTTATAATTGTAACTAATTCGATTGGGAACACAATGGCTTTCCGTTTCACGTCCTTGCTCGCGTTCGGTTGTGCGCTGCTGCTGGTGGCCTCTGTGTCCGGAGCTGCCATCGAGAATGCGGTGACCCCGCGAATCCACAGCTCCGACGAGCTGATCTCGACCATTGTGGATAAGTGCTTCCATGCCAATGCCATGCATTGCCTGAAGGAGAAGGTGCTCAGCTACCTGGACACGGTGGCCAATGTGGAGGAGGAGGTCAGCGGACGTGCCCTGAGCGACGATGTCATCGATAAGGTCATTGTGGATCGGCTGGGACGCATTCTGAACACCAACGAGATGAGATTGCACCTGCCGCAGACCTTCTTCGCTGGCTCTGTGATGACCTATCGCTCGGATCGCGGTTTCGATCTGGAGCTGCCCAGGGAAGAGGGTCAGTAGTTATGAAAAGCCACCGTACCAACATGCTAACTTTAGAAAAATCATGCAGGTCGCGCTGAGAAGAAGAACAAGGACAAGCTGTTCCTGCCCCTGTTGCTGCTGATGAAATTCAAGCTGAAGGTCATCATGCCCATCCTGCTGGCTCTGATCGGTCTTAAGGCCACCAAGGCTCTGATTCTGTCCAAGATTGCCATCAAGCTGGTGCTGGGTTTCCTCATCTACAACCTCATCCAAAAGTTGGGAGGCATGAAGATGAACATGGTGCCCATGCCCGCTCCAGTTCCGGCTAGCGAATACGGAGTGCCCAGCACTACGGCCTCTTCCTACGATCCCAGCAGCTGGGAGCCTATGAGCGGAGGTCCCTATGCCCGTTGGGACTCGCAGAACCTGGCTTACAGCTCGTACCATCCCAGCAGCTCGTCGTCCTACTCCTCGGGCTCCTCGTCGGGATCCTCGGGTTCTTCGTCCAGCTACAGCTCGTCCCCTTAAAAAGGGAAAATCATTCGCCCCATTGTACATACCAAGGATATTAGTGGTCCTTCCTAGGATGGATCACTGCGAGTCTTACAGACCAAATGGAACCGGAACCTGCCCAGGCCATAATTGTAGTTGTTTAAGGTTAAGCGCGCGAGAGTTTTAGCCATTCTTCAGCTGTAACCACTCCCCACTTAGCCTGAATTTCTCCTCCTCATACCATCTTCTTTCTCATTGACACTTTGTCTTTTTGCCTTCGTCACTTTTTCACAAATCGACCAAAAATCAAACAGAATTGAATTAATATTTATTTAATTTATTAAAAATGCAAAAATTAAAATCATGCACCATTATGGATTTCGTCTTTAGTAAGATGGGTTTAAGGTAATTTAATTAAAAATGCAGAATTATAAATATAAGCAGAGTCTGACCGCATATTCAAAGCACAGAATAGTGGACTACAATTTTTTAAGGATCGCCAAATAAAAACAACATTTTAAATTATTACGGTCAGATATACCCTTCAAAGGAAGTGTACTTAAGATTTGCATGTGAAAGAGTCAGCGCCACTTAGCTTAATAGTCTGTCAACTAAATGAGGTACTAACTGATATTGTATTGCATGTTTTAGAACCCGCCAACACGCAAGTGCTGCGGAGTACTAATTGGTCGTCGGCACGACAATTTATTTTATGAAGTTTCAGAAGAGAGTACCGAATAGCAAATTACCTAAACATAATGGTATTGACAGCTGTTTTTGTTAGTCAATTGGCCAGGGAGAATCCATCTGTTAGATGGACTTGCTATTTAAAGGCTGCAAGTACCATATTGGTAGTCAGTAAAAGACTTGCTACAGAATGTTGATCAGCATTTGGATTCTTTTTTTTATAAAATTTGGGCCAAGCTTGAGCCTAAAATATACCAGGGAAGATCATCAGTCGGACACTGAAGTCAGTAAGTTCATGAGGACACTGGATGTGATACCAGATGTAATCCAGATCGGACCCCAGGAGTTCCTTAATGTAAGTAAACAACTAGAAAGGAAGCTAACTTCGGCAAACGAAGTTTATACCCCCTTCCAGATCGTTCCTATGGCAGCTGTATGACATATAACTCCAGAATTGAAAAGAATATGATCGAAATCAAAGAAGCTATAGCTTGTATACAATTGTATCCTTGGAAATTTACCCCTTTTGTTATAGATGTGGATGGTTAATTTTTAAATCAATAATCTTTTATGTTACCACAAAAGGTTACATACCACGGCCATGTAGCAGCTCATTGTGGAAAGTTACTAGAGCCAATGCAAGTGCGGGATGAACCCTCCCTAAAATGGCCGGCAGCACCGGAAAACTACTATACACTGCTGATGGTTGATCCAGACGTACCCAACGTCATTTCACCCAGGCACCGGGAGTTCCTGCACTGGATGGTGCTAAATGTACCCGGCAACCGACTGGCACTTGGCGATGTGCGCGTGGGGTACATGGGACCCACTCCATTTAAGGGAACCGGAACCCATCGGTTTGTCTTTCTGCTCTACAAGCAGAGAGATTATACCAGGTTTGACTTCCCTAAGCTACCCAAGCACTCAGTAAAGGGACGTAGTGGATTCCAGACTAAATTGTTTGCAAAGAAATATAAATTTGGTTATCCAGTGGCGGGAAACTTCTTCACAGCCACCTGGAGCGCCGATGTCCCAGCCCTTATAAAGGTCATCTCACATAGTGCCCGTCAGGCCACGCAAGCCTAAGTTAATCGAAAAGTTATTAATAAATATTATGCGAAATGTACCCCGTTCACACATTTCGTGTAGAGGAAAAAATTGTGTGCCTTTATACCATTATAATATGTAGAGTAGGATGGGTCGATTTGTTTAGAGAAACGAAGCGACAAATCGGAATTTCAAGCAAAATTGGTGAACCAACTTGTGGTTAGAAACAGAGTTCTTAAGGGAGATCTTAAACTTTCAAACGCGTTTTTTTCGAAACCCCATTTTCACGATTTCTCAAAAACGGCTTAACCGGTCGAGTTCGTGTTGATTGGAAAATGTTCAGGAAATGTACCGCTATGGCAGCAACTAAAACAAATTTAATAGGCCCACGTAGTTATACCCGTTACTCGTAGAGTAAAAGGGTATATTGTATTCGTGCAAAAGTATGTAACAGGTAGAAGGAAGCGTCTGCGACCCTATAAAGTATATATGTATATCCTTGATCAGGATCACTAGCCGAGTCGATCTAGCCATGTCCGTCTGTCTGTCTGTCTGTCTGTATGAACGCTGAGATCGAGGAAACTACAAAAGCTAGAAAGTTGGTATTATTAATGTAGATTCTTGGGCTTCCTACGCAGCGCAAGTTTGTTTCAGCGAGGTGCCACGCACCCCTAACGCCCACAATCGCCTTAAACAAGACGGCCACATCTTTTAACATTTTAAAAATGTATGAATGCAATTTTATAGTGTACTTATCGAAATGTAGAAGACATTTTTCAAATCGGACCATTCATTAAAAAATTATTCGCAATCAAAAAAATGTTATATATCCATCTCCCTCGCACTCCCTTTAGCTGAGTGACAGGTATTAGATAGTCGGGACACCAACCCGACTATAGCGTTCTCTCTTGTTTGCAAATTTATTTAACCACTTTTCAAAAATGATTTTTTTTTCTAATCAAAATAAAACTCAATGGAGCCTCGCGGCCTTCCTGTAAGACTTTTCGCCAATCTGATTTCACAGCCGTTTAAGAGGATACTAAAACCAAATTCTGTTAACCATTTTTAAAAAATGGCGTATCTTATGATTTTTATTTTATTCCGATTAAAATAAAACTCATGGTACCTATTCAAAAATTGTTCAAATTAGTTATGAGCAATTCACGTTTTACCCGCAAGGTGTCATTTGAGAAAAATGTCGACATTGAACGAGTATGAAAATACACTTAATTTGTCCGACATCTCAAATTTAAATTAAATCGTTACTCACCTCAGCCAAAAATGTCCGAGGCCGCTGTATGTTTTTCGAAGCACAAAATCGTGCCGGATATCTTGAAAACGTGCCCCACTAGTTTGCTTAAGGTAAGCTTATCCATAAAGTATTTGCTATAATGCATGTCCCATTTGGTTTGCTCCCAGGTAACATATGGCGGTGGGCAGGTGGTGGACATGGGCGGGGAATTGACGCCCACACAGGTGAAGGATCAGCCAACTGTTGAGTGGGACGCGGATCCGAACGGCCTTTACACGCTAATCCTTACCGACCCGGATGCGCCAAGTCGAAAGGATCCCAAGTTCCGCGAGTGGCACCACTGGCTGGTGGTCAATATACCAGGAAACCAAATTGAAAACGGTACTGTTTTGACCGCTTATGTGGGTTCCGGTCCGCCGCAAGGAACCGGGCTTCATCGCTACGTCTTCCTGGTCTACAAACAGTCTCAAAAGCTTACGTGCAGCGAGCCTAAAATCCCGAAGACCAGCGGCGACAAGCGAGCCAATTTCAGCACCACTAAGTTCATGAGCAAGTATAAACTGGGAGATCCCATTGCCGGCAACTTTTTTCAGGCACAGTGGGACGAATATGTGCCCAAGCTATACAAACAACTGTCCGGTAAAAAGTAGCCTATAGTCTTGTTTTCAAAATCACGTTTCCACCGCCGAAAATAATTTGATTGGGTAATTTTACGACAAAGTTGTGCTTAATTTCAAATGCACGTATTTCGGCCTGTAAAACATAAAATATTAATCAACAAGAATTCATCTTTAAATTCTCCAGACTAAATCTAACTAAAATTAAACACATTAAAATAATTATTGGCTTTTGCAGTTTAATTAATTTTTACCCTCATCTAAATTATTATTGACTTTTGTACTTTAATTTATACTAGGGGGATCGATTTGTATTTAAAATGCATTCAAAAGGGAAAAAAAACTTTTCAACTCCAAAGTAAATAATGGAAAAAAAACAAAGCAAGCTTTTATCAATTAATTTTCTGTATTAGGTATACATAAAATATTATTTCTTTTCTGAATCATGTTCTTATATGTAATTAAACTAGTTCACCAATTACCATAACTAATCACAGAATTTATCAGATAAAATTGTTTAGAATTTTCAGCTGAATGCATTCATTATCTGTGAAGCGTAACTTTAAACAAAGATATCGTTAATTACTATTCTGGGAATACTTTTTGCCAGCTGTTTATAAAACAAAAAGCTTTTAGCTTCGCTTTAAAAGTATGGCATCACAGCAAACTCGTTTTAGTTGCTCGCAGACCTTGTTCGGGAGCAAAGCAGATTTCTCCAACGTTTGCTTTTAGTACTTATCGTATTCGGCATAATTCTTTCTACAAAGATGCTGTTGGTTCTATTACCATTGATGAGCTGCTTGGTGGTCGTTCAAGCAAACTCCGTGGAAGAGGTTTTTAGATCCCATCAGGTGGTCCCTGATGTGATTTCCGAGCCGCCAAACCAGTTATTAAAGGTGGGGCAACTCATAAAAACTTAAAGAAAAATATAAATAAAATAAAAATATAATATAAAAAAGGGAAATCAACTATTAAGTAATTTAATTTCAAGCTTTCGATAACTGACACTAATGCAATAAGTACATGAGTTACAACGATGCGAAATCTTACTATATACTATAAATGTACATATAAGTCGTCACAACTTTGTGATCAAAGGTCACAAACAGAAGAAAACCATTTAAGGCAAGAGTTTCCAGTTTTAAGCTTTACATTCGCTTTTTTTACAAAACAGTTTATGCAAAAAATCACGCAAAAAACACTTTTCTAAAAAACAACGAAGTAATAAAGCAAGCATGAAAAACCAATTACAATTTTAAATCAAGCAATGACCTTTAAACAACTGTTCTATCAAAGGTCACGTACAGCAACGACCTTGTGGCCAAGAATGGAGTGGAGCTTACGCCCACGCAGGTTAAGGATCAGCCGACCGTGCAGTGGGACGCGCAGCCCGGCGATTTCTACACACTGATCATGACCGATCCCGATGCACCCAGCCGAGCGGAGCCCAAGTTCCGCGAGTTCAAACACTGGGTTCTGGTCAATATCGCCGGCAATGACTTGGCCAGCGGTGATGCGATCGCCGAATATATTGGGTCCGGCCCTCCTCAGGGAACGGGTCTGCATCGCTACGTCTTCCTCCTGTACAAGCAATCCGGCAAACTTGAGTTCGACGAGGAACGCGTGAGCAACAAATCTCGAAAGGATCGTCCGAAATTCAGTGCAGCCAAGTTCGCCAAAAAACATCAGCTTGGCAATCCTATCGCCGGGACATTCTACCAAGCTCAGTACGACGAATACGTGCCTAAATTACACAAGCAACTTTCGGAAAATTGATCCTTTTTTCACTTTAAATGGACTACATGTCATTTGAAATCAATATAAAAAAAATTAAATTTAATATAGTCTTTTCATTAATAGAAAATATTAACGATGCAATTTAAGAGTGTTAGATAAATAGATTTCCTGTGATTCACAATTGATTTTTCGTATCTCAAAGCGAGGTGTTTTTATACCCTTGCAGGGGTATTATAATTTCAGTCAGATGTTTGCAACGCAGAGAGAGACTTTTCTGACCACATAAAGAATATATACTTGATCAGCACCGATAGCCGAGTCCATCTACCCATTTCCGTCTGTCCGTTTCTATGCGAACTAGTCTCTCAGTTTTGAAGCTTTCACAATAGAATATATAAATACTTGCTCAATACAGTGAGCTTTGTAAAAATGTAAATTACACATTCTAATCAACTTGTTAAACGTTCAGACATCCTTATTTGGCTTTTTTATACCCTTGCAGAGGGTATTAAAATTGCAGTCAGATATTGTAACGCAGTGAAGGAGAAGTTTCCGACCCCATAAAGTATATTATATTCTTAATCAGCATCAATAGCCGAGTCCATCTAGCCATGTCCGTCTGTCCGTTTCTATGCGAACTAGTCTCTCAGTTTTAAAGCTATCGCGTAAAACTTTCCCAAAAGTCGTATTTCTACTGCAGGTAGTACATATGTCGGAACGAGCCGGATCGGACCACTATATCTTATGGCTCTCATAGGAATATTCGAACATTATACATTTTTCGTTCTGAAGTAGGCATTTTGATTTCTGACATTTTAAAAACTAAATCTAAAAAATGGACAATATACATCTGATATATGTACCTAAACAGGACCCATCGAGATAAAGCGTTTGAAGCTAAGTCTGTATTTGAACTGCAAGGGTATACAAACTTCGGTCTGTTGAAGATAACTTCCTTTTTTTTTTTAATTAAAGTGAAGCAAAACAATACACGATGAATAGGAGTAAAGAAGTGATATCAACACGATACAAACATAGACCTTTCAGAAGATTTGTTACCCTGTTAACAATATTAAAATGCGCTTGTCTGATTAACAACACCTTGTCAGTGGTGATAAAAGCCTAAACTCACGATTACACACCACAGGACCGGATTTCTTGATAAAGTGAATCGATTTTCGAATTTATTGACTGTAGTTGGTGGCTATAAGTTACTGTACGCTATCGCTATGGTAGACTATTTCCCGGCCGCCGTGGCTAGGGGGTTTCTGAGCACCAGGATCACGGAGTCGCCGCGCAGGAACATCTTCGAAATAAAGCGGTCCTTGTTCACGGGCTTCACCTTCTTCTTTCCCTTTCCGGTGCGGGGCAGTTCAGTCCACATTTCCTTGACGTTTTCCAGGACCATGTTGCAGTGGCGATCGAAGGCCTTGACCCTGCCGAGGAGCTTCTTGTTGTTGCGGCAGTTGATGAGCACCTGGGTGTTGTTCTTTACCGATTGCGTGAGCACGGACAGCGGCCCGGTGTTGAACTCCTCCTCCTCCTGGCGGGCCAGCTCCTCCGGTGTCAGTTCCGACTTAGGTTTCACAAGAGCCCTATAGGGAAAACAATTAGTAAAAATTCTCGCAACTCGCGCGTGAAACCAACAAGCCAAAATGCCGGCGCACATGTCGCTGGCGGTTTTCCCTTTTCCGATTGGTTGGTCATCACTTTTCCGGGATACTCACATGTCTGATTGTACTTAGGGCTTCTTAAATGCAGTTTAAGTCTTTTTATTCGCTCTTGATTTATGATTTATGCGTTTTTTTTGTTGGCAAAAATGCCGCTTCCTTCTTTGCTTGATTTTCTAGAGATGGCACGCTAGCGATGGCACAATCGGCGATTCCCGCATTTGGTATATTTCGGTATTCCAACAGATAACAAACATTTTAAAGTATTTTTTATATAGTATATGTCGGATATATAGGATGAATTGTCTTGGGCATTCCCTAAACTGTTGAATTGCTGAATTGTTGAATTTTTGTCAGCTGTTCAGGAATCAACAAACTCGAGGCTGTTAAAAATTTTGTTAAATCGCTGAAAACCAGAGTTGTCACCTTATTTTGTCAAACAGACAGTGAGGGGATTCCCTAAACTGTTGAATTGCTGAATTGTTAAAAATTCAACAAAAAATTTCAGCAATTAAGGGAACGACCCAAAATGGATCTTGTTGAATTTTCAAACAGCTGTTATTTGTTGAAAAGTTTCACGGAACTTAAAACATATAAAATTCGAAGTTTTATTGTTTCTTACAGACTATGGCTGCGTTCAGCAGAACAACATGATCACTGATCACTGATGGATTTCTTACGATAGTTCTGCTGAACGCACATGATCACTGATCATGATGCAATAATTTTGCATCAGTGATCAGTGATCAGGTAGCGTAAAAAAAGTACGCTACCTTTTCTTGATACATGATACATCTCTGTTGGCGTGTATCGATAGGCGAAATATCGAAACTTATTAACATAATAATTAGAAAAACCATGAATTCGGTAGAATTTATTATAATTGTTCAGCAATTTTTGATTTTTATGTATCCACCATAGCTGTGAGAAGTGCTGGAGTTGCGGGGGCGGGAAAAATACATTTTTTCAAAATGCGCGCGCATTATTTGATATATATTTTATTTTTACGTCATCGAAATGTATCATGAGCGTTCAGCAGAACAACATGATCACTGATCAATGATGGATCAGTAATCAGTGATCAAGTTTGTTGATTCAACAAAATTTTCATCCTCGAGGTTGTTGAATTTCTGAAAGTTGACTTTGTATGGCACAGCTGATTAACAGCTGACCAAAATTCAACAATTCAGCAATTCAACAGTTTAGGAATGCCCTGATTATTATTAACAAGGTACTAGTGGAAACGGATATTTATAAAAGTGTTAAAATATTAATATTTCAGTATTTTCTACAATATACAATGGTGGGCACATTGCTTCGCACGAGTTTTTTTAATCGTTAAAAATAAATTGTGAGATATCTAATGGAATCCAAGAAACCGAAGATGACTGACAAAGCGGAGGACCCGCTGTCCACCACCTGCTCCTACTGGGTGCCACGCAAGAAGCGCCGCTGCAAGATGACGGCCAACAAGGGCAGCTCCTTTTGCGGCGCCCATGCCCCACCCACGTCCAGTCCCTCGATTTCGGATGAAAAATCTGGCGAAGATTCCTTCCACGAACGAATTCCCTGCCCACTGGATCCAAAGCACACCGTCTTCAAAAGGAAGCTAGCCAAGCACTTGACCATTTGCAATGCTAGGGATCAGGAAAGTTCACTGCCCTACATTGTAAAAGGAGTAAATTCTGGAGATGATGTGGAGGAACCTTTCGAGGACCTGGACAAACTCAATCAAATAAAACTTCACGAGCTGCCGGATGAAGAGTTCTACGGTTTGATCGACAAAGTGAAAGCCCTCTATGACAAGCACATTAATTCCAGCATACAGGATCTGCAGTTGGAGCATGAATCCTTAAAGCAGGAACTGAGTCGCAAGGACTACGGCCAGGAAACGCTACGCCAGCTCACCCAAGCCTCTAGCTTGCTTGGCATCCTGCAGGATGCTCATCAGCTCACAGATCACACAAGCTACGTGGAATTCGGAGCCGGAAAGGGACAATTGTCCTACTTCTTAGCCACCGTTTTGGAGTGTCAGCAACTGACTCACTCCCAGGTGATCCTCATCGATCGGATGTCCCTCCGCCATAAAAAAGATAACAAGGTGGCCAATAAGGAGCTGGTGCAACGCATCCGTGCGGACATCGCCGATCTAAAGCTTTCCGCTTTGCCAGAACTGAAGAAAACCCAACGAACCGTGGCTCTCTCGAAGCATCTCTGTGGAGCAGCCACGGATTTAACCCTGAGATGTATGCTAGGTGACGGAGGTGCCACCACTGACTATGTGCTCATCGCCCTGTGTTGCCATCATCGCTGCTCCTGGCGCTCCTATGTGGGACGCTCTTTTCTCCAGCAATCTGGGATCGGACCTCGAGAGTTCGCTATCCTAACCAAAATGGTCAGTTGGGCGGTTTGTGGCACGGGCTTAAGCCGAGAACGGCGCAAAGCCATGGAAAAGGCGGACGATCAGCCCGCAGAGACAAATACCCAGCGACTAAGTCGAAAAGAACGAGAAACAATCGGTCAGCAGTGCAAGCGGGTGTTGGATTTCGGACGACTAGAGCACCTGCGATCCCTCGGTTACCAAGCAGAGCTCAAGTTTTACGTTCCTAGGGATGTGACGCTGGAGAACGTGGTTCTGCTGGCCAGACCATCAGAACGAGAGTTTCAAAATAAATGCAGTTGACTTTAGTTAATGAAGGCGTTTCGTCTTTTTTTCGATTTACAGGATATCCGCCTGGAACTCAACCTCGATGCTGTAAAATGATCCTGGGCGAGTCTCTCTCCAGTGAAATTAGCTCGAGCTTGATTGATTAAGTGCGACCCTAAATTCAAAGCTTATGGGATCATAAAATCATTGACTTACACCGCATATGAGTTAACATTGCAATGATTCGTCTACAAAAGGTTCAGCTAGTAATTCACAACAAAAAAACCAAAAAGTCATTCAGGGTATTTCCATGTCAAATATCCCAGACCGGGCAAACATTTAATTTCTTTCAGCTTCAATTCATTACTTTTATTAAGTTCATATGTGTGTAGATAATTAAAAATGCATCTCAAATTCTTAAATGTATTGTAGTTTCGCGTCTAGGATTTTTTTTAAATCCAAGCCGACTTCTGTCCGAGAGTTGGTTAGAACTCTGTTTTTAAGTTAAAGAACATTTCCTTTTTTAATCTTAATCGAGGTTTCCATGGTTCTCTGGGACTTGGGAAACTTTAGGTTCTTCCTTTTAGCCGCGTGAAGGTTCTTAACGCATCTCATTGCCTTCGTCAACGCTTTCTCAACTGGTTCCGAAGGCAACACCTGGCCGATGGCAACTAAAATAAACATTAAAATTACTATTAATAAAATAAAGATAACAATACATTTAAACATACTCATTAGCGCAGTAAAAAAATTCTCAAAAGATTTAAGCCTTTTCTTACTTAAGGCTCCGTCTAAATTATAATCGAGAATGATCTCATCCGAGAATATTTTTCTTATTGAGCGACTCATCCTCCCCTCGCTCAAGAGCAGGATCATATGGGTTATCTGAAAATACTTGCATTTGTAACCTTCACAGAATTAATTATACAGAATAAGAAACTTACAAATGTAAGGCCATTCTCCTGGTTGATTTTATCGTCCATTACCGAAAGCTCCTCTTCCGATTTTATAGGAAAATATTTTTCGATTTCTTCGGCTATTTGTCCGTCAGTTTCCGGTAATCCCTCGCTTGATTTTATGGAGGAATACTCATAGATTTTTAGTGATTTCTCAGGCTTTACCTTTATCGTCTTATTCACGATCGTCTTGGACGACTTCAGGCCATTCCTTTTAGATGAATTAAGGTTCTTAACGCATCTCATTGCCTTCTTCAACGTTTTTTCTACCGGATCAGACGGTTCTACCTGACCGATGGCATCTAAAATGATAAATGGATGATGAAATAAAGCCAACGATGTATATAGACATACTCAATAGGGCGGGAAGAAAATTTTTAAAGGACTTCAGTTTTTTCTTATTTTGATATCCGTCCAAATTATAATTAAGTATGATCTCCTCCGATAATATGTTTCGTATTGAGCGACTAATCTTCTTCTGGCTCAAGAGCAATACCATATGCAATATCTAAAAATATATTTGCACTATGTACATTGGTCAACTTTACAAAATATTTGTAAAATAAAAAACTTACAAATTCACCGTCATTCTCTTGGTTTATTGTTCCGTCTATTTCTAATAACTCCTCTTCCGATTTTATAGGGAAAAATTCGTCGATATTTCGCGATATCTCAGGCTTCATCTCAGCTGACTCTTCCACGAACGAATTGGAGGCCTTGAGGGATATCCTTTTGACTGCATTGAGGTTCTTAACGCATCTCATTGCCTTCTTCAACGTTTTCTCTACCGGTTCAGACGGTTCTACCTGACCGATGGCATCTAAAATGATAAATGGTTGATGAAATAAAGCCAACGATGTATATAGACATACTCAATAGCGCGGGAAGAAAATTTGTAAAGGACTTCAGTTTTTTCTTGTTTTGATATCCGTCCAAATTATAATTAAGTATGATCTCCTCCGAGAATATGTTTCGTATTGAGCGACTTATCTTCGCCTGATTCAGTAGCAGTGCCATATGCTTTATCTGAAAACGAGCATTGGTCCATTTTAAAGGATAATTTTAGAGTGAAACACTTACAAATTGTCCGCTATTCTCCTTGTTTATTTTTTCGTCCATTTCCGCCAGGTCCTTATCAGATTTTAACGGAAAATATTTATCAATCTTTTTCGATGTCTCAGCCTCCACCCTCGTTGCCTGTTCCAAGAACGCTGTAAGCGTTCCTACGGCATCCTTCACAGCTCGTAGTTCAGTCAGACCCGAATGAAGGTCCTGCTGGAGTTCTTTTTTTCGTACATATTTATATAGACAAATTATCTTTATTAAATACTCAAATATTGAATACGTACCATTAATTTTGTTGAGCCAAATATAATTATCTGTAAATGCCAATAAAAAAGGGATTGGGATTACCTAGAAAAAATTTAAAAAGTACTCACGGCTCTTTGCGTTGTCAGCGCAGAAACGTTTTGGGGCAAGCTCACTCATACTTGAATGAAATAAAATAAGAATTATTAAACAACTTAAATGCAAGAACTCAAATATCAATACCACTAGTTGGAAATTATAATAATATTTATTTTTATAATGTTCGGAGGTAAACAAAATAGAAACACAAAACGCATACGAGTCGTGCTGCGAACTAAACGAATTCGCACTCACATTAAGTGGATACCCACAGAGAGTTGGTATAATTACGGAGACAATCCTAATGAGCTAAAATGTACTTTTCCGGTAAGCGCGCCTCGTTTTTAGGAAGGCAACAAACCATTTAATTTTACTGGGAGTCGCAAGCAACGATATTTACAGCTACAAATGCCCAACAAGCTGATCGACAAACATATGTTTGGAAAACAGTGTTAAAAAACGTCAAGACCCAGTAATGCGCCACCTGGTGGACATTTGATATTAAATCGTTATTTTTTAAATTGAAATACAAATCTGAAAAGCGCGTGTGTCAGTGGCACCATTGGCGAATCAATTTAATACAACAACGTTATATAAAACTGTCCGTTTTAAAATGCACTTTATAAACGCATAGTTACAATGGCTGGAAAAATTGTAAACAAGAAGAAAAAAATTGTTATTTTTGACGTGTCAAACAAAATATCACAGTAGTCTTTTTAAAATAAAAGTCTCAAATAGCCGTTATTTACGGTACCTGGTTGTTTAGGGTTCTTATTACAGGAAAAACAGTAAAAGTTGGCGGAAAAGTTTGTTTGAAAGTTAAAATTTTTTTATAAAATACAACATAAAATAAATAAAAATAAATAAAATATTCCACTACATTGTTCGGCTCATTCATTAGATCAATTTTTTCTCAGCCTATACGATTTTACGTAGGCGCGAGCAAGAGAGAAATATGTCAGCTGCAATGAGCAATTAATGAGCAAAATTGTAAAAGCCGTATCATCTTCGAAATACTGAACTATTGCCAGATCATTTGGAAAATCAAAAACCAAAATTACACGAAATAAAGTTCAATAAAAATCTGTAAATAATTCAATATCAGTTTCAGGTACAGAAAAATTATCATGCCTGGTTAATTCTGCTGAAAAATACCACAAATTTGACTTTGCAGCCCTGTAACGCGACAATTTTCCACCCTCCCCTCCCCACCCCACGCCATCAAGTTTTGTATGGGATTTGGGCGCGTTCAACGGTAAATGGATGCAAACGCGTCGCGTCCATAATGAGCAGAGGGCGTTAGCCGAACTGAGTACTAGGCTTATGCCCTCTGCTCATTATGGACGCGTCGCGTTTGCATCCATTTACCGTTGAACGCGCCCAAATCCCATACAAAACTTGTTGGCGCGGGGAGGGGAGGGGATGGTTGAAAATTGTCGCGTTACAGGGCTGCGAAGTCAAATTTGTGGTATTTTTCAGCAGTATTAACCAGGCATGATAATTTTTCTGTACCCGAAACTGATAAGAAGCTGATAAGCGGGTAAATTAAAAACATTTATTGTTGATATTGAATTATTTACAGATTTTTATTGAACTTTATTTCGTGTAATTTTGGTTTTTGATATGCCAAATGATCTGGCAATAGTTCAGTATTTCGAGGATGATTTAATCGCATAAAGGGTAGTAGCAGTACGTTTATCCAATGGAATGGCCCGTTGGTCGTTGCAGCGCAGGCACATGGGCCTTCTTCCCCGGCTCCATGATCATGAGGTTTGCTTCTTGCTCACGTGCGCCCGCCATTCGTCCTTCAAGGCGACCTCCTGGTCCCATTTGAGCGCAGGTACAAAATCTGCTTCGACCATAGAGGGCCATTCCATATTCAAGTGACACACGTTGACAGGCGACTGCTGGAAAGGGACACATATCCCTCCTTCTGGCGCACAATGTCCTCGTAGTCCTTTCAGACCCGGCTCGGATTCTGTTCACTGACGTGGAGCCGCAGAAGCTGCAGCTACTGCTGTCGCGGGTCGTGTCAGAGAATTATTTTAATGCCTGTTCAGATCGATATATATGAACGCCTTCTGCAGCAGATCCTTTTGCTTTCTGCCGTCTGGACTCCCAAGTACAGTTTCTGCCACATTTGTTTGCCGCTACCCGATCTTTATTTGGAGCTCCACCAACTGCTGGCAACAGATGGTCAAGCAGCATAACATGGGATGTGGTAACTGCTTTCATCATTGCAGTAATGATTCCACATATATTTACGATGTTTAAATTCTGTTCTGAGATTGTATTTATCAATATCAAATTATTTAAATCCATTGTTTACTTCAGCTCGCAAATGACAATAGCAGAACAGCTGTTTTCAGACGCGTTTGCCAGTGGAAACACCTCACGTCCGCCTATCGCGTTGCCAATCGAAAATACCGAAAAATACCGAAAAAGCCGCATAGTGGAAAAATGCCTTTAAGCGGCCATTTTCAGTATTCAGTGTTTTAGTACTTTTAATCAGTATTTTTAAGCGCTAAGGTGATTTTTGTTCTTGGCGTTTCACTTGTCTAGAATCCCAACTGCTTCCTACTGATGGACTCTATGGGAAAAGGGTGTCACTGAAAACATCGAAAAGACACATCGACGTATTGCCCTATTTTTAAAACATCGATGCTAACGATAGAGACATTTATTTTTGTGTTCATCTCTAGGCAAAATTCTTTGGGCCCATACTTTTCACATTTCGTTTGGTCCTTTGGGTCGATGTGTCTGTTCCAGATTCGATGTTTTCAGTGACACCCTTTTCCCATAGAGTCCATCAGTAGAAGCAGTTGGGATTCTTGACAAGTGACACGCCAAGAACAAAAATCACCTTAGCGCTTAAAAATACTGACTAAAAGTACTAAAATACTGAATAATGAAAATGGCCGCATAAGCCTAGTACTCAGTGCGACGAAAACTGCTAGCTAACCATAGGAGTATAGAAAATTTGATCTTTGGCTGTGTTTGTGCAGAAGCGGTGTGCCAATAACAAATTATAAACGGAAGGAAAACCGCAAACCAAAACAAAAAACTGCATGTGGGAGTTGCGGCAATACATTTTTCCGTGCCAACAGCAAATTTAAAGCTTGCGACCCAAATATTATAATAATAGCGTTCTCTCTTGTTTTTTTTTCTTTTTGGTTGAATTGTGTTATAAATCGTAATAATGTCCGGATCTTGCCACATTTCGCGATTCTTAAGTTCTTTTATAAGTAAATATTCCGAACTGCATTTTTAAAACGGGTTTTCACAAAACTGTTTTAAATTTTCAATTTTTTCGAGATCGTTAACGTCAGCTAATATTTTTTCCAGTTCTTCTTTGATTGGCATTGTTAAAATTTTTTTGATATTTTCTTGAAGTTTCTGTTTTTGATCTAGGCAGGTTAATTTGTGCGCAATTGTTGACAGTCATTCTAAGTGCATGCTCTTGAAAATTAGCAGGATTACTAAATGCTAACGCTAATGGGCAGTTGGAGTAATTAACATTTTGGTTAAATTCAAAAGATGGCTCAGACTGTGAAATTGATGTTTTCGCAATTACATTTCATTTAGGCGTTTTTACAATTTGGATTTTTGGAGCCACTACAAAAGTTTGTTTTTCTTCGTTTATCATATGTTTTCTTAAAACCTTAAATGATGAAAATTCTTGGGTAAAAAATTATTCATCACATATTTATATACACATTTTGATTTTTTTTTAAGGAAACCTACTATCTACCCATTAAAAACAAGAAAGCTGGTGGGTTATTATATGCCAGGTATAGGAATACCGTTTCTAAAAATCGAGCATTGGTGGATGAAACAATGATCGAATCTGATGATGATTCAAACAGATCGGCAGGTAATCCTTTTAACTTGAAATTCGCTGTTATTTCAAAATATTGACGTTTATATTTTTCTTTTTAAGAGGAGGACATTGATTCAGTAAACTACTCCATGATAGGGCTGCAATGCAACAGCGATGACACAGCGAATCTGGCAGAAATATATCGTCATTGGGAAAACACTTTTAAGAAGCGCACAGAACAACTTGTCTCGGAAACTTCATTGAAGGAAATTTTAACGGCATGGCCCATTTTAAAACAGTCTTTTGGTGCTGAGCTGGTTTTATTTTTATTTTAACGGTTTTATTACGCCCAATATATATATTAAACATATATTTTATTTCAGATGAAACTTGACTTTGCGAACCGATTTCCCGCAAAAGAAAATCTTTTATTTTCTAAATTCGAGGAATTTAAAACCAAAATTATTCCGATTGCCGAAAAACGCCTGAAGGAATCATTCAGCGTTAAAATTTTGAAGCTAATGAAAGGAGCCGAAGAAGGTAATTTATGTAAATTTATATATCCTTCTTACTTATGCCCTTATTATTATTTATTAGAAATGGCACTTTTGGTTGCCATTTCAAATAATTGAATGCGTATTTCAATTATTATTAAACAAAACTATATTTAATTTTATTTGTTGTACAGGGACAATTGATCTGTCATTCCTCCTCCTCCACGGTCTGCTGACACCAACGGGTCGCCGAAGCGTCAAGTGCGGAGAGGCTAAGAAGCGACTCGCCAAAGTAACTACAGCAGACTCGCGGAAATTCTTTTTCCAGTGCTTTCAGTCCTTCGGAGTGCTCAACACATTTATTAAGGAAAAAATTCAGACTCTTTTTGAAGAAAAATTAACCTTACAACCCATCATATGCGGTGTTGGAGACTCTGAGATTCAATGTAAAGAGTTCTTCATTTACTTTAGTGACATATTTTATGAATTCAAAGACATTGTCAGTGCAGTCGACGCATGCTTTAAAATTTACAATGTTTTGGATCTTAAGTACCCAGAGGAAATGGATATTGCCACTGAAGATAACATTTCTAAAGTCATATCATTTATAAACGATCTTAATAAGTGAAGTAACTTCTAAAAGATACCAGTCTGTATTAACAAAAGAATTGTTAATGCAAATAAAAAACCTAAAACATTAAATTTCATTTTTCAAAAACTCAAACAAAGTCTCGCAATTTAAATAGACAGAAAAAATGTAAAATTAAAACATTTAAATAAATATAAACAAGAAAACTTTATTCACGCATTACTGGATTTATTATTGGCTAGAATATTCTTTCGAATTTTACCGTAGCCATTCCGGGGGTCTCGTATCTTGCACTTTATAGTAAGTCCGATAGGATGGATCACCTCTGGCAGGATGTTATATAAAGTCACTTAACACAATATAAAATATTTAAATCAAATATACAGCTAACTAGTTTTCTTAGATCTAATCGCAAAGTTATATGATTGGTTCAGGCCCTTTAACAGAAATAAATACATAAAAAAAAATGTTTATAGGGACTTCCGATTTTTTAGGTAATTAACTATTTTTCAGACTATGAATTCCTAAAATTTTATGGCTACGGTCACCATTTTTAAGTCCACAATGGCCTTAAATCACCATTTTAGGCAATGCAGTCCATGTTTCCTTAAATCTAGGAATTTTTTTTTCTGAGTGTAATAGCCATACTAACATCGGTTCCTATGCGTTTGCATATTGACAGCTTGAACTTATTAACTTAACAATACCAATTCAGCTCGCTTAAAATTTGAACAATATCGTATGTGAAGTGGTTCGACAAAATTACATTATGGCATTATATTCTGGAATATGTGCAACCAATGAGTACAGAAGAATTCTTTTCTCCACATATTTCATTCGTTGCACAACACATATCGGTGCATATAAATGCAAGTATCCGTCATGAGATTTTTTAGCAAAAAACTTATAAGTTCTATGTTCCAATACACTTCCTGTTTCGTCGATAGAAACTGAATAAAGGTCGAAATATTCTTACATTTTATATTGAAGGAATCTTTATCAAAATCCTCTTTTGCGATTTCATCTGATATAAAATTACGGTAATTTGACAAATGCTTATTTATCATTTGATCATTCCCTTTTTGTGTTGGCCAAATTAATAAACTTTTTTCTAATTTTCTTTTTTGGAAATAAATCTATTTACGGCCCTGCACTGTGTAGATTTTGTAAAGTTTATGGAATCGATTCTATTCGGAAAAATGGTTACATTTCCATTATAAGATCCCTAAAACTTGTAAAAGTTGCATAAGCACAACACGAGCCTTTATTCAATCGGAAACTTTTAAAATAAATTGAACACAAACAGAAAAAAGATTCTTTAATTGCGTGCTCTGATCTTTTTTTCTTAAAACTTGCATTGCATTTCACTGCATTTCAACTTTATTTCCAGGAAATTCTGAATTTGTATTTCCGCTTTTAAGCGAATCCGGTTTGGGTCTAAATTCATTTCCCCGTCAACATTTAAACTTGTATTGCCAAACCGACAAGTTTAAGATCTATATTTAATCCGCCTCCATCCTTACCATTAGAATTTGGGATATCAATTTAAGGAAGTTCATTTCTGGTTTTCCTGACTTCTTTTTCAAGAAAAAGTATTTATTTAAATTCAACTTTCCTAAAACTTTTTTGTAATTTTTTTTTTTTTTTTTTTTTTTTTTTATTACGTATGCATTTTATTTATTGGATCTTCTCTGAATTGAGACTAACAATAAGTATATAAAATCTTAAATTAAAAAGCTATCTAACAGTCAAGATGACTGACGCGAGATTAAAGGGCTCTAATAACTATTGCTGAGCTGGAAGGTCATTTCGTTGCAATCGGGTCCGGTATGAGACCCTGGCTAGGCCCCTGGCGAGCTGGTTTGGATGAGAAGTTAGCTTGGTGAGGTAGGACGCTTTTTGTTTTGATATTTCGTCTTTTACGGGCAGAATGCCAAGATCTCTGTGGATGTTGTCGTTCCGAACATACCAAGGTGCCCCAGTGATAGTTCTCAAGATTTTTGATTGTGCTCGCTGGATAATGTCAATGTTGCTGCTGCTCGCGTTTCCCCACAACTGGGAGCCGTATGTCCAGACGGGCTTAAGCGTTGAATTGTAGAGCAGGACCTTGAAGTCCAGGCAGAGGGGGAGCGAGCATTTAAGAGCCAATGGAGGCCAATGGATTTAAGTTTTAGATGAATTTTCTTAGCTTCGATATGTTTCCTCCATGTAAGTCTCCTGTCTAGGTGGACGCCAAGGTACGTTACATCGTCAGCTTGTGGAAGTGGCGTGTTATTCAGAGTTAGCGGGGGACACGTTTGTCTGTTAAGAGTAAACGTTATGTGTTTACACTTTTGCGCATTTATTTTTATACGCCAGTCTGATAACCACCTCTCCACTACCACGAGGTGATCAGCTAGTAGTGCTGTTGCCTGAATTGGGCATTTGGACCGACTTATGATCGCGGTATCGTCTGCGAATGTGGAAGTAGTTAGCCGGACGTTCGTGGGAATATCTGCGGTGTAAAGGAGAAATAGAGTTGGACCAAGGGCGCTACCTTGGGGAACTCCAGCCTCTATAGTGTAATCGTCGGATGTTGTAGTGTTGCATCTCACGGCGAATTCTCTGTTGTAAAGGTACGATTCAAGTATCATGTGAGTGTTTTCCGGCAGAATAGTTCTGATTTTGTGCATAAGGCCATCAAGCCAGACTCGATCGAAAGCCTGTGCAACATCAAGAAATACCGCACTGCAGTATTCTCGATATTCGAATGCAGACCGTATTTCCGTTGTTAATCTGTTGACTTGCTCTATTGTTCCATGGCTTTCTCGAAAGCCAAATTGATGTGCCGGAATAACGTTGTGCTCTTTCAGATATGGGATTATGCGCGTCAAAAGGCATTTTTCGAGCAGTTTTGACAGACACGAGAGTAAACTTATCGGTCTGTATGAAGCTGGTATTGTGTGATCTTTTCCTGGCTTTGGGATCATTATGATTACCGATTTTTTCCATTTTTTTGGGAAGTAGCCAAGTCGTGTAATCCCGTTAAAGAGTTTACAAATGACCTTAACTGCACAGTTTGGGAGTTCAATTAGCATTTTGGGAGTTATTAGATCACCGCCTGGGGCCTTTTTTGGTTTCAATTGCTCGCTGATGACTTTTGCAACTTCGTTTGGTTGAAACTGAATTGGGTCCGTCTCAGTTTCGATTCGAATTGGCGGCGACGGTAGTGCGAATGAATTTGTTGCAGGGTTTGGCTGAACGACATTTCGAAGGTGTAAAGCAAATGTACAAGCTCTGTCTTTGTCGCTTCTGGCCCAGCTGCCTGAAGAGTCTCTTATGGGGATTACTGTTTCGGACGGCGCACTTAGATTTGGGTGGGCCCTCCACAAGGGATGCTTGGTGCTGGTGGGTGAAAGTTTCTCAATGTACTGGCGTTGTGCTTCTACTTCTTCGTGCCTTAGGGCCCTGGTAAGTCTGCGACCAGCTTCCTTAAGACTTTGTTTCGAGGACGGCGATCTGCTGGTTTGCCAAGCACGCCTCAAACGTCTTTTCTCCAAAACAAGCTGTTCGATTTCCAAGTTAGTTTTGTGTTGGTGTGTGCGCCCATCCCTCCCTTGCGGTGTAGAGACTTTGGCTGCTGCGACGAGTACAGACTCCAGTGCATCGGCATAGCAGTCGATGTCCTCCTTGATGTTGAGCTGTGGAGTCAGTTCAATGTGGGAACTTACGTACTTTTTGAACTTCAGCCAGTTGGTTCGATGCGACGTCAGCCTCCAAGGGTGCTCGATTAATTCCGGGCTTTCAAGAAGAGTTATTAGCACTGGTGAGTGGTCCGATGATAGATCCAAAAGCGATTTTGCAGATATTAGATTGCGAGAAATATTTTTTGTCACAGCAAAATCAATTAAGTCAGGTAGTTTTCTAGGATCTGTAGGCCAGTATGTAGGGCTGCCTGGCGAAACGTAGTCCAGTTTGTTGCATGTCTTGATGAGTGCATTATATAGTTGCCTTCCTTTGGGGGTCACAAGGCGGGATCCCCAGTGTGTGTGCTTGGCGTTGTAATCTCCTGCTGCTATGAATCGCTCCCCAAGTGAATTGTAGAAGTCCATGAATTGGTCTTCGGAGACTGTAAAACGGGGTGGGCAGTAAACAGCGGCAATGGCAAGGTTGCAGTTGCCCAACTGTAATTTTATCGATGTAGCTTGCAAATAATTTTTTGCAAACCTTTGGTGAAAGTGGTGTTTGATGCGGTCTCTTATTAAGATTCCGGTTCCGCCATGTGCTTTACCATCTGGATGATCTGTGCTGTAGAACGTGTATCCCCGTATTTGAAAATTATATTTGCTGGTGAGATGCGTTTCTGCCAGCAACATAACGTCGATGTGGTTTTCGTTCAGAAATTGACTTATTTCAGGTTTATGCCGTGAAACACCGTTGGCGTTCCACAAAGTTATTCGAAGACTAGGCATAGTTTATTTGGACTGCTGAGCTGCAAGTATTTTTAACAAGATGTTTTGGGTTTGCACAAGGGTTTGCATGGTGGTTTTCATGAAGGACATAAATTCCATCATATTATGTTGCAAAGTGATCATCATAGTTTCCACGTCACTTTGGGGATGTCCCATGGCCTGCGGGATGTTATCCATTTTCGGTTCTATGTGAGCTGTGCCTGATTTTAGAGCACTGGCGTAAGAAATGCCGTTGGTGGTAATTGAAGGGCCAAATGAAGACCTGGCTGCTTTTGCGAAGAAAACTTCCGGTGTCGTTTGTGATCTCATGTAGTTGTTCTGTGTGTTCTGGTAGCGTGCCGTTGTCGTTCGTTGCATCCGACTTTTCATCTCCTTGTAGACTGGACAGCCTCTGTAGTTTGCTGTGTGGTTTCCTTGGCAGTTTACACACTTTTTAGTGAGGGAGTCTTCCTTGTTGGCAGGGCAGGGCTCGGAGTCGTGGATGTTTCCACAAGCTACACATACTGACCTGAGGGTGCAGTAACCCCTGGTGTGTCCGTATTCCTGACAGTTCGTGCATTGCACTGGCCCGTTCCGTTTGTGCGGCTCTTCTACTGTGATCCTACGATGCAGCAGGTACTGCAACTTGTAGATCGGGTGCACTGTGTTTTTTTTCAAAGTTCTGCTGTCTGGCTCCAGCTCGACCTTGAATAATGGTTGCGGCTTCTTGTTTTTGTTCATAATGTTTATAACATTTTTTGCACAGAAACCGTTTTCTTTCAAAGCCTCTGTAATTTCGGAGGGGGTCACATCGGGTTCTATTCCCTTAAGCACAACTTGCAAGCCTTTGCAGCTTTTTAGCTGGTACGTGTAGTAATTCTTTTTGGCATCGTTTAAGTACTTTGACACTGCTCGGAAATCGTCTTCAGTTCTGGTTTGCAGTTTAGTTTCACTTATATTCCCTTTCATAAGCGGAATAACATGAAAGCTATCTTTTCCGACTAGCTCAACTATTTTGTTGACTAGGGCATTCGAGGTCTTCTCCCTAATAAAGATAGGTGGCGGCTTCAGTTTCCTTGGGGCTAATTGTTCAGACTCTGTTTTGTGCTCCGCCAGAATAGAAAATCTATTTTCATTTAGTGGCCCGAGATTTTCAGGGCCTTTGTTGGTACGGTTTACTTTGGGCTTATTGCCGTCAGAATTTTTGAGGGCGTTAGCTTGCGCTTGGAAATATTTATGTAGCGATCCATGCCTGTCTGCATGGCCGAACCCGCTTGCGGATTTGTCATTTTTGCACTTAATTGTGTTGTTGCTTTACCCGCTGCAGAAGAAGAGAGTGGAGTCGTTATTGCAGTGTTGGCGACAGAGGCCGTTGTAGTTGCTGTTGTTGTTGCACTAGGTGGCTGAAGCTCGGTTGGGGTTTTGCATTGCTCACTCCATGGCGTTTGAGCGTTGAGAAGCAGGGCGGGAGAGCAAGAACTAGCTCTCTGGTTTTCGGCGGTCAGTAAACTTGCATTTTCTTGCACTTTCGGTTCTAGAGTATTATTCGTAAGAAGGAAATAAGCATTGTTGCGGGCCAAAGAAAGACGACGTTTGTCTTGCTCTCTCTGAATTTTTTCACGGGCTTCGTCTTGTTGTTTTTGGCGTTGAGTGCGCTGATCCACGTTCTTAATCATTTGCTTATTGTTAGTGCGTAAAGATTAATTAATTAATTAATTAAAACTTCAGTTTACAATATGCGATTAGCATCGCGAAACGCAAGACCACACTGTTCTAAATTTTCGAACGTTTTCAACTGGGTGAATGGTTGTTTTTCTTTTGTTTTTCCGGAGCGTTAAGAAAACACGTCTACACGCGACCGACAATGAATTACAATGGGACATCGACTGGCTGAATTTGCTGTGGGACGAACCGTAAGCGCCCGCTTTATTTTCCCAACGATATTTTTTTTTTTAAACATTTTCTTCGACCGACTGACTGGAGTGGCGTGGCATAAGGCTGTGTACGCCCCTCAGTAAAAAAAACCCAAATCGAAGTTTTAAAATTTAATAAATGACCAAAAGTGCTTCGCACTAAAATAAACATCGCCTGTTATATTTTTTTTGTGTGTGTGTGTGTGTGGTTTTAGGAGGGGAAATTAAATTCTCCACTCCCTTATTTTTTTCCCCATCTAGGAAAGCCCTTCCGCCGATCGTGGTCGAACCGTGTGATGGTCGTGGATCACGATGGAGTCTCGAACTCGTTTGTCGGATCCGCAGCTATCACCGGTCCTGGGGCACGCAGTGGCCGTGGATCACGATGGAGTCTTGCACTCGTTTGTCGGGTCCACGGGCAGTGCGGATCCCGGAGCGTGTGGCGGGTGGAGATTTCAACGGAGTCCTGTACTTTCGGCCCATGGTCGGCATTTTTGGGAAACAACCTGCCACAGGGCCCGTCTAGGATTAGTTTATCTCGCCCCTCCCTGAAGTCCTTGAAACTTAAACAAATTATTGTAAGTGACCCTGGGAGCCCTGAGTAACTATCCCAGCCAAAGAGCTTCCTTACACAGTCAAGACATTTGAAAAATCCAAATACTATTGTAACTATTGTAAGTCTACTGATCATCACATAACAGATTGTCCAAAGTTTAAATCCTTGAGTGTCGACAAGCGTTGGGTATTCACATCTCACAACAAGTTATGTATATCTTGTCTGGGTAGAAATCACATTATGAAGGACTGCAAACGCAAAAAGACTTGTAGGGCAGCAAATTGTAAGTTTAACCACAATTTTTTGTTGCATAATGACAAAGACAACACAGCAAGCGCTTCCCTTGATATGCCTAGTAATCCTGACCAAAATAAGGCAATTCCCGACACGAACTGCAACATTAATTTCGGTTGTAACAATATATTACTAAAGCTCATTCCAGTCACACTAATAGGTCCACAAAAAGCAATCGAGACATACGCTTTACTTGACGAAGCCTCGACAATTTCATTGATCGATGAACAACTAGCGACTGACCTACAACTAGAAGGACCGACA
>JBAMCF010000654.1:0-22795 GCA_037075285.1 Drosophila lutescens
ATGTACAACTGCGGTCAAAATATAAGTACATGTACACATGTACATTGGATATAATTTGATTTAAATGAAATTAAAGAGAATTAGAAGAGAAAATAAATCTTTAAGTTTTTAAAAAAGTTTGATTTAACAATGCTAAAATGTTGACCTCACTTGTTTTTTATATGCATTAGGTAAAGCACACACACACAAGCAATTATTCTTTGTTTGGCAAAACGTTTTTTGCAATTTGATGTTTATACTCACCCGAGAAAGCCAGGCCTGCGAGCAGGGCTAAAGCTAAAAACACTTGCATTCTGGAGAATTCACTACAGAGTTTTGTGTAATATTACGGATTCGGGTTCACTTTACTTCCTTTCTCTCCGAAGAATTAAACTGTTCTGCCGGCTCAATAGTCCGACTGATTTAACAACAACTTTTTATGAGTGAGGAGAAAACGCCATCGTAAGAAACATCGGTATTCATCGGTTAAAAGCTCCCTCATGCATAAAAAAACTTTATCAGTTATATTTTTAGATTTTTTATTCAATTTTCATTATAATAATTATAATAGTTCAACTGAAAAAGAAAAGGGAATGAAATTTACATAAAATATTTGAGTTGGTAATCCACTTTTTCTCTCACTCATAAACATTTTTTAGAATTTTAATTTTTATTGCATTTTAAATAATAATAACACATTTGCGCCTGTGCAAACAGATTTAAGCCGCCAAATTAAATTTGTTTGCTAAGTAATACATTATCTTTATTTATAAAAACAAGGAACTTTTTGGTTATTTTGTTTATTTTATTTTTCAATTTGTTTAATTTTTCTGCACTTTATAGTCAGGGTTAAATAATATTTTATTTGTTTTTCAAAAAAGACTATACATATTAAAACAAAAGTTAAAAACAAATGTTATTTAAGGTCACTGATAAAAATAAAGATAAACATTAAAACATTTTAAAATTAAAAAAAATATAAGTTTTTAAGATACATTAATTGAATTTTAATACATACACGGAAATAAATGAAGTTCCATATGCATTATGAATTAAAAAATTTTTTTTGGGCGAAAAGAAGTTATGTTTTTTTTGCCGATACTTTGATTAAGTTATGTACATACATAAGTGCATAAATGATTTCTTATCTTAGTCAAAAGATGTCATAATCTGAAAACAATTGTAATAAAAATTAATTCATAACTTTTCGAACTAGAAACTCGATTCAAAGTGATTTTGCTCGAAAAATCTCTTAAGAGACCGTTCACCGGTGAACTTTTTTGTGATCGGCAAGATACTTCATGTTTTCAAAGTACAACGGACAAAATGAACATTTGTGTTTACCGCCTTCCTTATGAGAAAGAAAATGTTTTGTAAGAAGTGAATTTCGACTAAAAGTCTGTGGGCAGTGAGGACATTTTTTTGGACGGTCCACAGTATACATTATATTGTGTAATTTATGTTTCACGCATGGAGAACCTTTGTACTTGTGGGATCCCTCAGTGTGTTCCAGGATGTGGTTCTTCAGAGAGGACTTATGGGAATATGGCTTAAAACATTGCGGACACTTGAAAAAACCGGTAATGTGTGTTATCAGATGTTGGTTGAGACTATTTGCATATGCAAATGATTTTGAGCAATGAGAACAATGGTGCGGCCGTTCCTTAGAGTGACTTATAAGGTGTTTCTCAAGTTTCGACGCAGATGGAAAGGTTTTTGGACAAAAAGAACACTGATTCTGTTCCTTCGTGTGAGTTAGAAGGTGTTTCCAAAGTCTCCATGAATTGGAACAGGTCTTCGAGCAATAAGGACATTTGTTGTCGGGGGCTTCTTCCGATTTGGAGTTTTTCTTGGGTTCAGAACTCTTCCAACTGCAGTCCTTATTCTCAGAATCATTTTCTATCTTCACTTGGCTGTAAATTTCTTCAAATTCAAATTCTATATCCGATGCGTCTTCTTCAATAGGTTCGTTTTTCACTTGAACGTCGAACAGTTGAACATGCTTGTCGTTTATGCGTTCTTTATTCCCTTCTAAATCTTCTGTGAATTCTCCTTCATTTAATGAGGGTTCCGGAACAGAAGCTGGGCCGCCACAATCGAACATTTCGAGTACCTTCTTCTCCTTGAGATCCAAATCGTGTGGTTTCTCATCCCAAATAAACTCGGACAACTCTTCGTCCTCATCCAGGAACTCTTTCTTAATGACTTCTTCCTTCACTTGAACGTCAGAAAGGTGGGGTTTCATTTCTTCTCTCCTTTAAAAATCCTTGTCTAAGGCCTTACTTCACTGGCTGTAGAGTTTAAATTCGGTTTACGTTCAATTTCCCAGGCAAGATCATCATATTTCCTCAATTATTCTGAAATATATTGTTGTTAAATGTATTCTATTGAATATTAAACGTACTTCTTAAATGTTGGTGTTATAAATCAGACCATGATCCATGTTTTCGCTAATAGTGTCTGCAGCTCGGCGTTTTCCCCGTGGCATGACTTATTGTGATGTGATTTCCACAGTCTGTCCGTTCCGTCCGTCGAAGGTGAGTTTTGCTGTGGATTGTGGATTTAGTCTTTGGCCTCTGGGCAGGTGACTTGGGATGCACTTACCACACAGCACACACACGGTGTCTTCCGATAAGACCAGTTCACTATAGCTCCGAAGTGGTTAGCTGTGGGGTAGGAAGGGTTCCGATTAATAGGGGTTTAATCACTTCGTCGTGGGCTATTTTTAGGGGAGTTTTCTGCCAGGCCGACCACCCCCGAATCGCGGATGCAGCGCAGAGGTTCCACGGGATGCACAGGACATTGGGTCGGGGGATACATATAGTGGCTATATACATATATGTGTGTAGTACCAGATGAACGTTTGTACTCTGCGGCAAGCGTGTGTACATATGTTTTACTACACAAGAGCCCGAAATACCGGCTGCTGGAAGGGCCTCGGATTCGGTTCGGTACTGGGACTGCGGCTACGGGCCGGGGAGTGTGGGCGAAATGGGGGACTTGTCCGTGGTCGGGCTCCGGGTGTCCCACAGCCAGCAGCTGATACGACCGACCGACCGTCTGGCCTGCGCGTGCTCGATTTTCTGCGTCGAACGTCGCCACGCCGAATGGCCGAAATCACGGCTGTCCCTTGCAACGGCGACCGGTTAACGTGTCCTCAAGCGGACGTTTTTGGTTTTAGGCCTCCGCCCGTGAGTTTAGCAGATAAAACGCTTCAATTTTTACCATATTTTTCAAAATCATGCATGTATAATGAAACAATCGTACTGTAACAATATCGATATGGTCAAGCGATATTGACGACATCGAACCATCCCTAAATCATAGGTCCACCCCTAAATCGCAGAAATTAGGATGGCAACGCTTTTCGTTCAAATGGCAACTCTTTTCATTCAAAATGGCAACTCTTTCGTTCCAATTCAAACCCATGGACTGGACTATTTCTCAATAAAGTGATCAGCCGAAACCGAAATAATTAGAGAGTAGGCTTTCATTAGAACTAAAATATATTTATATCTTAGCTATTATACACAAATCGCCTTTAAAGTAATACATATTTAGAAATATAGAGTGCCAGCTGCAAAGGCCATCGACTTGACTATTAAATTTTAAATTTAATTTACATTTAGAGTAAATAAATAAATATGTTTATATTAATTTAGTAAATGGCTGCACTAACTAAATATATTTTTTATTTATAAATGAATTCTAAAAGGAACTATAGATTAGAGATGGAACTGAATTCGATAAATCATCGATACCTCTGGTGTGACCGCAGCATGTTGTCTCTAATATACCACCACGAAATCGTTATTTATTTTTCACCATATTCTAATATAATTAATATTATAACATAATTATTGAGGGGATTCCCTAAACTGTTGAATTTTGGTCAGCTGTTAATTAGCTTTTCCATACAAAGTAACCTTTCAGAAATTTCAGCAATAATTATAATAATTATATTATAATGAGGGGATTCCCTAAACTGTTGAATTGTTGAATTTTGGTCAGCTGTTAATCAGCTGTTCCATACAAAGTCAACTTTCAGAAATGTCAGCAATTCAGCAGCCTCGAGGCTGTTAAAAATTTTGTTGAATCGTTGAAAACCAGAGTTGTCACCTTATTTTACTAAAAGTCATGGTGACTCTGCAACATTTTACTATTATAAGTTCGTATTATTTACTTTAAAATCAAATTAGCAATTCTGTTAATAGTTTTTCTTACCTAGCTAACAATTTTAGTCAGTAAGAAACAATAAAAAATCGAATTTTACATGTTTTAAGTTCCGTAAAACTTTTCAACAAATAACAGCTGTTTAAAAATTCAACGAGAACCCTTTTTGGTCGTTCCTTTAATTGCTGAAATTTTCTGTTAAATATTCAACAACTCAACAGTTTAGGGAATACCCATATAAAGTTTACCATAAGCCTAAATTTATCGGAAGACTTTTGTTAAACAGCTGACACTAAACAGCCCAGTCGCGCGGTTCTCTCGGCTCTCTCTTTTCTCTCTGATTATTATTTAGTGGTATGGAGTCTCACCCTCTTTTTGGAACTTGAACCTACGTCAAGTTCTCCTGCATTGGGGAGCTCTTTGCCGAGTCGAGATCCCGAAAGGACCTCGACCAGATGTCAAGTAACCACCAAAGGAGCAGCATCGTCGTCGTTCTCGCCTACGCATCGTCCTTTACCTTTACTGGTGTGGGCTCGGTTCGGTTCAGTTCCGTTTAGTTCGCCAATCGCACGAATTCGATTCCCAAACCGCACGGTTTTTTTAAACAAGCCATGAACTAGACAGCACAGTGATATCTGGGAATGTGTAAGAACGTGGATTAATGTACTGCAAACCATACAAGTGCGCGCAATACATACAAGTCGCAATAAAAATTGCATTAAAAATTAAACGAATAGTGTTTGTGTGGGTGTCCGCGATGCGGAAAGTTTCTTCTGTGCCAAATTGGCAAAAGTTAAATGATTAAATCGCCAAGTTTGGCGAATTATGTGAAAGTTTTAATTTGTAGGCGTATACATGTTCCGGTAGTTGGCAGTGGAGGAAAACCAGCCCGAAAAAGGTAGAAATGTTGCTGAAAATTGAATCAAATTTTGATTTATCGCTGATTGGTTCCTGGTGGGTTGTTTGGCAGGCCATTTGAGTCCGCACACAAAAACAAGAACTCCCAGACGATTATGTATATATTTTCCACATAGGTACACTACAATACATAACTGTAGGTATATATATTTTGTACGGATCTGTGTAGTATTATGGGCCAAGGGAAGCACTTCCTGCCCTTGTCGCAGTTGTTACGTTTTCTCTATGCTTTTGCTCTTCAACTCACACAGACGGTCATCAAAAAATCAACAAAAACAATATATATTATGTTCGTGGAAAGGCCCAAGGAGCAGGATGCCAGAAAGCCTTAAATGCCTTTTTAGGTCTAATTGGAAATTGAAGTCGAACGAAAATTACATTTTAAGCAAGAACAATAAGTTATTAGGATTAAATTTAAATGATTGCTGTAGTATTTTTGGTTAACATTTAAGTGTAATCCAATTATGCATAATAAATTATTTTTAAGTGTAGCTTTCAAAATATTTAATCGCACTTCTTGACGAAAAGCTACAAAATGTTGTCAAGTTAAAGAAACAATATTATAAGAAATCGTTTTTCTGTATTGAAACATTTGCCAATAATATACAAGTTTAAACATTTTTTAAAATTTTAATATCTTATTTAATTTTTTGGAAATACTAATATAAAACTTAGTGATCTATGCTAATGCTAATCTATGCTAATGCTAATCTAAGACCAATAAAACTAAGCAATTTGTTAACTTACTTTTTGCCTTTAAGATTTGTTTCAAATACTTTTAATTTTGTGTTATCTGAATTTCTCACAGAAACGACGAATAGTTCGTATCTGGTAGCATACTTTTACGGGCCACAGAGTCCGTAACTTTGATTTTGTGGGAATAGAAATCTGTACGGCCCAGCTGACTTTGGACCTAGTAAAAGACAAAAGTTAAACACAACCATACGTGTCTATATGTAGCCGAAAAATTGTAAAACTTTTATTACCTTAGAGCAGGACACACTCCGAAGGGAAAACGGAAAGTGCTAAAATATATTGCACGTATGCACGTGCATGTGTGCCCGACTCTCTGTAAGTGTGTGTGTGTGTTTGTGATTTGTGTGCGTCTACGGGTCCTCTTTCGCTGTGTGTAACCTACATTTTAAACGGCATCGGCGACACATAAGAAGCCAAAAGCCGTGGCCCTAACCAAGTGGGCGGCAATCGGGAGGCGGCGAGGCTTTTCGGCGTATATGTATGTAAATTTGCCTTTATCAGTGCCTAAAAGTAGGAGCCCACACACACGCACACGAGTGCAGTCTTATGTGTCCGCAAAGTCTTATGTACCGCTAGATTTAACGGCACTCTCTGGGGGCAGGCGCGCGGCTCTCTCTAACTTTCTCTTTTAAGAGACAGGGAGAGAATGAGAGAGCCGAGCTGCGGCGATGCAGAAATGCAGGATGATGTTTGCGTTCGTTGCTTCCGTTACCGTTACTGTAAAACTGCCTTACTCCCTCCCACCCCATCTCATGTCCTTGCACACACACACAGGAGCTCAAAGAGGTGCGTTCATTCACATCGCCGTTGCAAGTGTGTGCACTTAAAAAATGGTTTATTTTGGATTTAAATAAAGTCAAAAAAGTAAGGAGTATTAATATTAATATTAATAAATATGAACTAATTAAAAATAGAGTGTTAAATTTATTTTTATACCCTTGCAGAGGGTATTATGATTTCAGTCAGAAGTTTGCAACGCAGTGAAGGAGACGTTTCCGACCCCATAAAGTATATATATTCTTGATCAGCATCACTAGACGAGTCGATTTAGCCATGTCCGTCTGTCCGTCTGTCCGTCCGTCTGTCCGTCTGTCCGTCTGTTTCTACGCAAACTAGTCTCTCAGTTTTAAAGCTATCGGGCTAAAACTTTCCCAAAAGTCTTCTATCTATTGCAGGTAGTATATAAGTCGGAACGAGCCGGATCGGACAACTATATCATATAGCTCCCATAGGAATAATCGGGGGAAAAAATGCAAAAAAAATTTATCTTGGGTGTTTTTGAACCTAGAGCCTCCTACTTTTGGAAATGCCATTTTTTATCTAATTCTGAATTTCGAATAAATTTTTTTTAAAATCGGACGACTATATCATATAGCTGCCATAGAAACGATCCAAAAATTAATGGGAATATAATAGGAAATAAATTATTGCTTCGTTGGTTTTTATTGTATTCTCTTCTACTCTGGGATATGACTCTTTTTAAATATTTCCGAATTTCGATTTTAATTTTATCAAAATCGAACTACTATATCATATAGCTGCCATAGGAACGATCGGAAATAAGAGAAATAATAGGAAATTTAACATTTTTGCGATTTGTAAATTAATAGGAATGATCTGCAAGGGTATATAAGCTTCGGCTGGCCGAAACTAGCTTCCTTTCTTGTTTATCTTACTAAAAATATATTTCTCGGTGGTATCTGGTATGTCATTACTTTTCCAGAAGACAGTTTTCCGTTCTTTGTTTTTGTTTTATAACAGTTTTTAGTTTTTCAGATTGAAATATACATATGTATTAGTAAAGTGTTAACTTAAAACTAATATTTATTCCATATTGTTATGGAATAAGTTAAAGAACAGAAAACAATTGCATTCTATTTTTATCACTGTAATGACAAAATCTGCATCAAACCGTTTTTCTTTGAGTGTATACCATGTCCACTAAGCCCCTGTCTATCTTTCCCTTCGCCTTACAATCCCTGGCGCTTGTTATTGGACTTGCATTTCCGCTATTCCGTTTTTCGCCTCAGCCGGTGGAAATTTATATTCAAAGTGCTGGAGTGGCGGAATTGCATTATGCACATTTTGATGGTTCGCCGAGACATAAAAATATCTCGCACTTACATAAATTGCTCTGCTCTTTGCTAGTTACTCGCTCACTTTCTCCAAGTCCTTTCCATCTGGCCCTCCGAAAAACCAACAGCTTTTAAACGTGTCTGTAATTACATAAACATTTTGCCCACCGCCAGGTTAGAAATATGCACGTATTTTTGTTTGCCAACTAAATGCCTTGTTAGAGAAATTTGCTTTCGAGTGCGGAAACTTTTAGTTTTCCCTGCTTTCTCCTGCTGCGAACGAATGGAAAATAAATTGCCCTCAAGGAAATGCAAATTGTTTTTCAAATTATACATTCCGCAAGGAGGAAGTTTATGTCTTTGTTGGGCGTTTAAGATTATTATCAAAAAGTGAGCAATGGAAGATCTGATGGATGGTCTGTTTAGGCCAGAAAATATCAGTTAAGATAGTAAATTAATTGAATATCCAATAGAAATAACAAAAGGTACTGTTTTGTTGATTTAATTTGCTTTAAAAGTCTATTTAAGTATGGATTTTAATAGTAAATTATAACTTTCTAACTTTCATTGTTAACTTTAACAGATTAACAATGAAAACTTCCCACAACAGAACTTAATTTTCGCAGAAAATCCTTAGTAAGTTCCAAAAAGTCTGAACAGATTTGCAATTTATTTAGCACACGCCTTGCTAACATATAGCAAAACATGTAAATGCCAAAGCAGTATCTCCAATCTGACGATCTGCTTCTCAACCATTCCCATCAACGTCACACCTACAATCAGCATATACATATCTGGCACTTGCCATCATCATCATCGTAAGTGCCAACAAGACCAACACCACCGACCGACGCCATCCTCGCCGTTATCATCCTCAGAGCCAAACACATATTCCATTATAATTCCCGCTGCTACGTCCCACTCGTATCCCACTTCTGGCTATTTTTGTGCCATTTCTGCATTGTTCATTGTTTAGCGCACATTATCGCATTTTCCTCTTAAGGCATCAGCCACAGATATTACAGCAGCCACATCCTCCGCCTGCACCTTCCTTGGGTTCTATGTCAGCCCACCGTCTGCAATTGTAAATGGTGTTAGCAGGGTATATCATGGCATCCACGGGGATATACCCCTTAGATCCCTCTTAAAAGATTGGGGAGCTTAAAAACGGTAAGAATAAAATGGAAAAATTAAAAAAGATTATGTTTAAAATCTCTGTTCGCATCGCACATAAATAAAAATTATTTTTTATAAGAAAAGCTTTTCCCTCCTCCCTATTTTTATTATTAAGTTATATTTTACTTGAGCGTGTAAAAAATCTCCTCCCAATATTCACTAAATGTTAGTTAATACAATATTTGTATGTAATATATAACATCATTATATATTCAAATATTTTACCCTCAAAATGAAAGATGAGAATATCGAATCAGGGTTTCAAAGAAATCTGCTATGAAATACAAATATTTTTGAGTAGATTTTTGATGTTTGCTTCACGTTTATTTATTATCCATTTCCTGGCGTGATATTAATTTTTATAGGAATGACCTACGGGTAGGTACGATTCCTTGCGGAACCCACTAACCCATCAATACCCTCTTCATCTGGGGTGGGGTTGACAGGGAGAAACTAAAACGATGATTCAGATTGTTGCCACACTTGGCTCACTAAGCTGCCGCAGCGGGTGTCATACTAGGATATGTGTGTGGATATAATATATATGTGTGTGTGCTGCCACCAGCACCAACACACTGACAGGCTGGTATCTCTCTCGGGCATACAAACACTTGGATGCGGAGTGGCTTTTATGTGCGCCGCAGTGCACTGGATACACGGGATTTCTGTTGGCAATGCCACTGCCAGAACGTCGGCTTTGAAATCGAAAACAAAGGACCCATTGTGGCAGCCGATGGCGCTGTCTGCTCCTCCCTTTTTGTTATCCTTTCGCCATTAAACAATTGTCGGCTGTGCGCATCAGTAATTAAGTGTCCCTGTGCATTTATGTGTATATGTATGGGGGCATAATTACTATTTATAGATGCTATTGGCTTTCCTCTAAGAACAACCACAAAGGGCCAAGCGCATTAAAATGCAAATGTTAACCCCTCAAAGTATGCCGCTAAAAGCAAAGATGGCTTAAAATTTGGAAATATTTTAGCTGTCTGCCACAATGTTAAGCATATAGGATTGTGTGCAAGATTTGTTCCCAGAGTTTTTATAGTAACAATTAACCAAAAAAGTTATAGTAAAAATTTGACCTTTTTCCATGGCAAAATGTTGTAAGTCAGTTGAAGTTAATCTGGGATTTATCTGGGTCTACATCATTTCGATATTTTTGTGTAGATGTATTGAACTATTTTGTATAACTCTCATTCGAGTTTTGTTAGCCTTTTTTTTTGAGGGTTAATCTTACATTATTCCAAATTTAAGCTTTTTAATTTTTTAATGAAAGTTTGTATTAATCAGCCTCTTATGTGAGACTGGTTTCATTTATTAGATCGGTTTACATTTTTTCTAAACTATAACAGCATTATAGCTTTGAATGGAATTCTTCTGGTTAACCGGTGCGCTTCCGTTTATTGGTGGCAGCAATGGTCTTCTTCTTGGCGACCACAGGTGTATTCTTCTTGGCGACCACAGGTGTATTCCTCTTGACGGCTACAGGTGTTTGCCTTTTGGCAGCGGCTGTCTTACGTTGGGTAGCAGCGGTGGTTCTTCTTGGAGCTACGGTGGTGCGCCTGCGCCGCCTATTCCTTCGAGCTGCATTTTTCTTGGCATTGTTTGTCTTGGATGAAGGGGACTTGGTGGCCTCATCGGTGGAGGAGTTTTCCTGCGAGACACTATCTTCAGAACTTCCCGTGGAGCTGGCTGGAGTTTCAGTTTCATCTGAAGTTTCATCTCCATCTGAAGTGTCTTCTTCCTCACTGCTGTCCTGTACTGAACCAGAATCAGTGGGTGTGGATGAATCATTATAATCATAATAATCATCATCATATTCGGAGTAGTCGCTGTTGTCGGTGTCATTAGCACCCGCCACATAGGCAACCATTATGGCCAGGCTTAATACCAGCAGCAGCCTCATTTTAGCGAGAGTCAACGAACAGATAGTAACCTTAAATATAAACTACTGAGGTGAAAAGTCTTCAACACTGGGTATTTATAGTTTTTTCTTTTCAGAAGAAATATAAAATTATATAAAGCTTTTTTGTATTTTTATACCCGTTACTCGTAGAGTAAAAGGGTATATTGTATTCATACTTTACATACTTTTGCACGTATGTAACAGCTAGAAGGAAGCGTTTCCGACCCCATAAAGTATATATATTCTTGATCAGGATCACTAGCCGAGTCGATCTAGCCATGTCCGTCTGTCCGTCTGTCTGTCCGTCTGTCTGTCCGTCTGTCTGTCTGTATGAACGCTGAGATCTCGGAAACTATAAAAGCTAGACGATTGGTATTTGGCATGAAGAATCTTGGAGTTCCTACGCAGCGCAAGTTTGTTTCAAAAGGGTGCCACGCCCCCTCTAACGCCCACAATCGCTTATATACGATTTTAAAAATTTCAATATTTCGGAAAAGTAAAAATGCAGTTTTATTGTGTTTATCAATACCTATCGAAATGTAGAAGAAATTTTTCAAATCGGACCATTCGTTAAAAAGTTATGCGTGTTCAAAGTTTCTATCTCCATCTCCCTCGCACTCCCTTTACCTGAGTAACGGGTATCTGATTGTCGGGGCACCCGACTATAGCGTTCTCTCTTGTTTTGTCTATGTACATTCGCACAATGTACATATTGGTTTTTAATTCATCATTTTCGTTTTTGGTGGCTTAGAACACCTGTGTGTGCGCTATCTCTTTGTATAACATTTTTGGGTTGCTGAAGGTGGATTTTAAGAAATTAAACAAGAGAGAACGCTATAGTCGGGTGCTCCGACAATCAGATACCCGTTACTCAGGTAAAGGGAGTGCGAGGGAGATGGATATAGAAACTTTGAACACGAATAACTTTTTAACGAATGGTCCGATTTGAAAAATTTCTTCTACATTTCGATAGGTATTGATAAACACAATAAAACTGCATTTTTACTTTTCCGAAATATTGAAATTTTTAAAATCGTATATAAGCGATTGTGGGCGTTAGAGGGGGCGTGGCACCTTTTAAAATAAACTTGCGCTGCGTAGGAACTCCTAGAATCTGCATGCAAAACGCCAATCTTCTAGCTTTTATAGTTTCCGAGATCTCAGCGTTCATACAGACAGACGGACAGACAGACGGACAGACAGACGGACAGACGGACATGGCTAGATCGACTCGGCTAGTGATCCTGATCAAGAATATATACTTTATGGGGTCGGAAACGCTTCCTTCTAGCTGTTACATACTTTTGCACGAATACAATATACCCTTTTACTCTACGAGTAACGGGTATAAAAATGAATTAGAATAAGGAAAACAAATATAGGAGCTTTGAAAAAGAGCCAAGGTTACAATACTAACAGCTCTAACCCTTTAATGTTTTAATTTTGTTCCATTGTAAGAAGAAAACAAATAAGCAATATGACGCAATATAACAAAAATAATAACCGATATAAATAAATTTGATTAAAATCCAGTTGGATTTTTTGGACTCCAATCTTTTTTGATTTCTACATTGTTATTATTTTCCATTACTAAATACAATTTCATTGCTGTCAACTTTTTGTTTTGTCCAGCATCTTACACAATCCGATTAACATAAATAATTATTTGATTATAATCAAACAAATCCTACAAACGTTTGTCCCCGAATATTTTAAAATATATATTTTTTAAGTTTACTTTAAAATTATTTTTTCTATTTCAATGACCTCGCTTCAAGTATTTTTGTCTTTAATTAAAAAATTGGTTATTAAATAAGACATATTAACTTAAATTTTACTATTATCGAGCAGTCGATAAAACTCGTATTATAAATACTATTGTTTATAGATGAAATAAATCCAATGGTCAGTCAGTGAATGAAACAATTGATTTTTTATTTGTAAAGGACTTCTAAGAACACCATTAACATTTGCATAATTATTGAGTATGGTAATAAAAGCTAGATTTTAAATTCAATGGTCAATCAGGGAATGAACATGTAATTTTTTATTTGTAAAGGACTTCTAAGAACACTATTAATATTTGCATAATATTTGAGTATGGTAATAAAAGCTGGATTTTAAATACAATGGTCAATCAGGGAATGAAACATGTGATTTTTTATTAGTAAAGGACTTCTAAGTACACCATTAATATTTGCTTAATTTTTGAGTATGGTAATAAAAGCTGGATTTATCCGGAGCGCCTGCGCTTGTTGGCCACAGCATTTGCCCTCTTTTTGGCGGCAACAGATCGCTTCCTAGACGCCTGATTTTTGTTTTTCTTCGCAGCGCTGGCGTTACGTCGCTTGGGTGTTGACTTTTTCTTGTTATTCCTGTTATTTTTGCGGCCGTTACCTCTCTTATTTTTTGTTGTTTTCGAAGCAGCAGGGGTTACCTCGTCGTCGGACTCGTCATCATCAGAAGAACTGCCGTCATCAGAAGAGTTTCCACTATCGCTATCAGTATCGCTTCCAGTATCGTCTTCAGCATCTCCGTCGTCTACTGCAGTATTATCTTGGGAGTCATTTTCAGTATCATCGGCAGTATCATCGGCAGTATCATCGGCATAATCATCTAGAGATTCGTCTTCACTAGTTTGTGCCACTGCCACGTGGGCGATGAACACAGCCAGTGCGAGGACCAGTAGAAGTTTCATTTTCGTCTCTGGAAGATTTCGTGATCTAACTGTAGAAAGCACAATCTGCTGGGTTTTATACTCGCCCCAGCATTTGTTTTTCGTTTTTATAAATTAAGAGCAAATATTGTGAAATAAAATAAGTAAATATTCGAATGTTTCGTTAGTTTACATTTCGCCAGCTGTGTATGACTTTTCTTGATTACCAATTTGTTTTAGAATTGGTGGATGATTGTGTTTAACCGTATTTCACCTGTCAAGTTCTAATAAAATGCGCAATTTTCTTTGTAAGAAAAGGGTCTAAAGAAAAACTTCAAGTTGAGTGGACTTCCCACATTATTATGTATTCCTCATATTCAACATTCATAAAAGGCAATCATTTTTAAACGGTTAATACGGGTGATTATTTGATGTGATGGCACGCACTGTTCATTATTTATGGTTATTTTGAGTACAAGCACAAATTTATATGTTTGACCTTTTCCGTGCAATTCCAGCTTGGGATAACGAGCAGGGCAGAAAGAAGACCCAGATTTGCAAAGTTCGTGCCATAAATCTGCTGTTTGCATGGAATTAATACTCAACTAGGAGGGGGCGGAAAAAGGAGGTGCTGCACATGCAACACACATTAGTGGGTCACTCGAAGATGATGACGCTGCTGACCGCAACCGCCGGAACAGCAAAAGCAAGAACAACTGGAGTCGTTTTGTGGCGGCGGGGGAAAATTATATAAAATTATCATGCAGGGCAGGCAGCTAGCTGGTTGGCCACTCGACAGCGGCAGGCGGGACAAGGCTAAACATCAGCAGAATCAGAATCAGAAGCAAAAGCTAATGGCGACGTATACGTAATCTGCGCCATGACGTATACGTAATGTGCACCGGGGTTTGGCCAATTTGTCCAAGCGAGCACTAAACCACTGAGCCAACGGAAACGAAAGCACGGACACAAAAACAGAAAACGAAACCCGAGCTGCAAACTATAACTAAAACTAAAACTGTTAACGACGGCAACGAAACTTCTTGGCCAAATGGCGAAAGTTTTCAAACAATTGCGAATGTGTTGAGAAGACCGGCAGCCGGTGTAAAAATGACAAAATGGCGAAGTTAACGTTGCCCTGTCTACTGCGGCGATTGCAGCTGGTGGCGCTGCAATTGCAACTGCAACTGCAGCCACAACAACAACAGCAGCAGCAACAGCAACCTCCACACGGTTGCCACTTGATGACCATGCAACTGGGCCAGGCCGTGCTCCTCTACGGATGCCTACTGCTGCTCCACGCCTCCGTATCCGCCTCTGTCCTGGCCTCGTCCTCGGACGCGGCCGTCCTTCCAGCACTGGTGAATCTCTCCACCACAGTGGACCTGGATGGATCGCCGACTCAGCAGCAGCATGAGCATCTCGAGAAACGCACGCGGAAGCGCGATGCCGCCAATGTGCCTGACGATGACGAATATGGCAGTTATCCGGACGATGTCGACGACTTGGAGGCCTTGCTTAATAATAAGTCAGGTGAGTGCCCTAATCATTGGCAAACTTCCAAAAAATGTGTAAGTTTTTTTTAAAACATCTCAATCAGTCATTAGTTTCAAAGAGAAGTTCTAATCTGACGATCTATCCATGTCCGTCTGTCTGTCTATCTGCCCGTCCGTATGAACGTTGAGATCTCGGAAACTTTAAAAGCTGGATTAACTATGCAGATTCTTGGGGCTCCTAAGCAGAGCGAGTTTGTTTCGCCTTAAACGATTTCGTTGTGTTTATTTATACATATCGTAATGTAGAATACATTTTTCAAATCGGACCATTCATTAAAGAGTAATGAACAAATAATGGAATTAAGCAGTGCAAGCAGTCGCTTTGCTCTATGTATATCTCCATCTCCCTCGCACTTCCTTTAGCTGAGTAACGGGTATCTGATAGTCGAGGTACACGACTATAGCATTTTTTCTTGTTTTATTTTTAAAGTGCCACAAACCGACATTTTGAAAAAGAGGTGTGTAAGTTGGAACACTTTTTAAAGTCAATAAAACTAATTCCAAACGAACTCCAAACTTTTAGAAACTATTTTTATACCCGTTACTCGTAGAGTAAAAGGGTATATTGTATTCGTGCAAAAGTATGTAACAGGGAGAAAGTATATATATTCTTGATCAGGATCACTAGCCGATTCGATATAGCCATGTCCGTCTGTCCGTCTGTCTGTCCGTCTGTCTGTCTGTCTGTCCGTCCGTATGAACGCTGAGATCTCGGAAACTATAAAAGCTAGAGGATTGGTATTTGGCATGAAGATTCTTGGAGTTCCTACGAAGCGCAAGTTTGTTTCAAGAAGGTGCCACGCCCCCTCCAAAGCCCACAATCGCTTATATACGATTTTAAAAATTTAAATATTTCGGAAAAGTAAAAATGCAGTTTCATTGTGTCTATCAATACCTATCGAAATGTAGAAGAAATTTTTCAAATCGGACCATTCGTTAAAAAGTTATGCATGATCAAAGTTTCTATCTCCATCTCCCTCGCACTCCCTTTACCTGAATAACAAGTATCTGATAGTCGGGGCACCCGACTATAACGTTCTCTCTTGTTTTATGTTAATTTAAACAATTTTAGTTCGTTTTAAATTGTGTCTAAGACTAAATAATAATTAAAATCTATAGGCTTTTCAAACAATCTTATTTCACCTAATTATACCCTTGCAGAGGGTATTATAATTTTGTTCAGAAAAAAAAGTGACCTAAAATGTCAAACAATGGCCTAGAATTTAGGTAAAATTGGCCTAAAACTGGAGCTAAGTCCTTGAATGGTCTAAAATTTAGGACTCCATGACCTAAAATGTTAGGTCATTAATGGCCTAAAATTGGCGTAATTTTTGGCCTCGATTTGAGGTAATTGGGTGCCTAAAAATATGAGAAAACCCCTATTCCAAATTTTAGGCTTTCTTTGGCCTAAAAATATGTGCTGAAAAATGTACCATACTATAAATTAAATACAGATTTGTGGATTTCTTTGTATTTTAATATTTAATTATAATGATTATTTATTAATGCTATCTCCTCCTTCAGTCCGTGCTTGAAAAACATGAGCACGGGGACTCATTTGTCATAAAATATGAGGCCGCAGTCTATCGGCTTGCTGGTAAGGAACTGCAACTACACTCATAAAAATAATTTTCTACATTTTAGAAAATCGCCCTAAAAAAATTGTCGCCCTTGAACTGAGAAAAATTTTCTATTTTCACGACAAATTTGCCATAAATCCAAGGCAGGTGACCATAAAAAAATCTTTTTAGGGTTAAGTTTTCTATTTTTCTAATATTTAGGGTGATATTTTTGGATTTGCATCGTATTGACCTTTTCTTAATCCAGCGGTGAATTGCCCTAAATTTTTCCGTAAAATTTTACTAAATACACGGTTTGCCTTAAAAATCACTCCAAAAGTGTGAAATTCGGTAGCCCAGCGGTCTAATCACTTGCGCTTTCAACTTTGCTATAAGAGGACTACGGTCGTGGGGTTGTGGGTTCATGAACCCTGTGTGATTCAACTTGATTTTTATTTTTATACCCGTTACTCGTAGAGTAAAAGGGTATATTGTATTCGTGCAAAAGTATGTAACAGGGAGAAGGAAGCGTTTCCGACCCCATAAAGTATATATATTCTTGATCAGGATCACTAGCCGAGTCGATCTAGCCATGTCCGTCTGTCCGTATGTCCGTCTGTCCGTCTGTCCGTCTGTCCGTCTGTCTGTATGAACGCTGAGATTTCGGAAACTATAAAAGCTAGAAGGTTGAGATTTCACACACATATTCTTGGGCTTCCTACGCAGCGCAAGTTTGTTTATCGAGGTGCCACGCCCCCCTAACGCCCACAATCGCCATAAACGATTTTCAAATGTGTCTGGAGGCCACATCTTTTAAGATTTTAAAAATATATAAACGCAATTTTATAGTGTTTATTAATACCTATCGAAATGTAGAAGACATTTTTCAAATCGGACCATTCATTAAAAAGTCGGGACACCAACCCGAGTACAGCGTTCGCACTCCCTTTAGCTGAGTGACGGGTATTAGATAGTCGGGACACCAACCCGACTATAGCGTTCTCTCTTGTTTTTTTTTTAGATTATAATACTAAGGACATTTTTTCGTCCGAATTTTAAATTAAAGTAGTCTTCAAACCTTAAAAAGTATGGGAATTCGGAGTTAAAAGCATACTTTGTATTTGCGGGCGAGAAAACGGCCCTAAATGTCACAGTCGTCAGCAAAAAAAAAAAAGATTTGGTTGCCTGTAGTCAAATTATAACGTAGACCCCAAAAAAATAAGATGTGTGCAGAGTTTGTACGTCGCCCAGCGCAATGGGTCTGTGGTGCAGCGGTAGGACGTTAGACTCTAAACCGAGAGGTCGTGGGATCGATTCTCGCAGTGACCAAAAGTAAATTGTTTTTATACCCTTGCAGAGGGTATTATTATTTCAGTCAGAAGTTTGCAACGCAGTGAAGGAGACGTTTCCGACCCCATAAAATATATATATTCTTGATCAGCATCACTAGACGAGTCGATATGATAAAGTGATCCGATTTTTTAAATATTTAATTCGAAATTCAGAAATATATAAAAAATAATATTCCCAAGATTAGAAGGTAATACTTCAAAAAACACCGAAGATAGAATTTTTTAACGTTTTTTTTCCGATCCTTCCTATGGGAGCTATATGATATAGTTGTCCGATCTGGTCGGTTCCGACTTATATACTACCTGCAATAGTAAGAAGACTTTTGGGAATGTTTCATCCCGATAGCTTAAAAACTGAGAGACTAGTTTGCGTAGAAACAGACAGACGGACAGACGGACAGGCAGACAGACGGACAGACGGACGGACAGACGGACATGGCTAGATCGACTCGTCTAGTGATGTTGATCAAGAATATATATACTTTATGGGGTCGGAAACGTCTCCTTCACTGCGTTGCAAACTTCTGACTGAAATCATAATACCCTCTGCAAGGGTATAAAAATTATATCTTTGTTGATTTTTATTACATTCTCTTCTACTCTGGGATATGACTATTTTTAAATATTTCCGAAGTTCGATTTTAATTTTAAAAAGATCGAACTACTATATCATTTAGCTGCCATAGAAACGATCGAAAAATTTATGTGAAATAATAGGAAATTTAACATTTTTGCGATTTGTAAATTAATAGAATGATCTGCAAGGGTATATAAGCTTCGGCTTGCCGAAGCTAGCTTCCTTTCTTGTTTCTCCTCATATTCGTTTACAAACATGATTTTTCAGTTCTAACGGCCGTGCTGTATAGGTCGGGCCCCCCTTAACGCAGCTCCCATATAGCTACACACCAATACAATACAATAACGGTGTCCTCCGCCGGTGTTGTTTAATTAAAGCAGTCCCAGTTCACAGAATATACACGATTGAAATACATGCTTCCCAAATTCAGTTAAGCATGCTCAAACACGATTTTTTGTAATTTGTCTAATTTTTAGGGCATTTGCCTTTAAAAACAGAGAATTCGCCCTTACTTTTAGAAAAATACACCTTAAATTTAGGGAAAATCACCCTAAAAACAGGAAAATATTTCTCAATTCAAGAAAAATCACCCTAAATTAAACCAAATTTCCATAGGGATATTTTAGAAAATTTTTTCTAAATACACGGGCGAATCGCTCGCCGATACGATTTATGGTCGATTTTCTTAATCCACGGGCGAAAAGTGCGTTTTTTAGGGCGATTTACGGTAAAAAAAAGCGAGTGTTGTACGGGGTCGTTCTGCTTCAGGTTGGCTAGCACCTTCTTCATCTAGGAATTCTTAAATTCGTAACAAGAAAGGAAGCTAGCTTCGGCAAGCCGAAGCTTATATACCCTTGCAGATCATTCTATTAATTTACAAAACGCAAAAATGTTAAATTTCCTATTATTTCACATTAATTTTTTGATCGTTCCTATGGCAGCTATATGATGTAGTAGTTCGCTATTGATAAAATTAAAATCGAAATTCAAAAACATTTAAAAAGAGTCACATCCCAGAGTAGAAGAGAATACAATAAAAACCAACGAAGCAATAATTTATTTCCTATTATATTCCCATTAATTATTTTATCGTTCCTATGGCAGCTATATGATATAGTCGTCCGATTTTGATAAAAATTTATTCGAAATTCAGAATTAGATACAAAATGGTATTTCCAAAAGTAGGAGGTGATATGTTCAAAAACACCCAAGATATAATTTTTTTTACATTTTTTTCCCGACTATTTCTATGGGAGCTATATGATATAGTTGTCCGATCCGGCTCGTTCCGACTTATATAGTACCTGCAATAGATATAAGACTTTTGGGAAAGTTTTAGCCCGATAGCTTTAAAACTGAGAGACTAGTTTGCGTAGAAACAGACGGACAGACGGACAGACGGACCGACGGACAGACGGACAGACGGACAGACGGACAGACGGACAGACGGACATGGCTAGATCGACTCGTCTAGTGATGCTGATCAAGAATATATATACTTTATGGGGTCGGAAACGTCTCCTTCACTGCGTTGCAAACTTCTGACTGAAATCATAATACCCTCTGCAAGGGTATAAAAAGACAGCTATATGATATAGTAGTTCGATATTGATAAAATTAAAATCGAAATTCGAAAACATTTAATAAGACTCATATCCCAGAGTAGAAGAGAATACAATAAAAGTCAACGAAGCAATAATTTATTTCCTATTATATTCCCATTAATTTTTGGATCGTTTCTATGGCAGCTATATGATATAGTCGTCCGATTTTAAAAAAATTTATTCGAAATTCAGAATTAGATAAAAAATGGCATTTCCAAAAGTAGGAGGCTCTAGGTTCAAAAACACCCAAGATAAATTTTTTTTGCATTTTTTCCCCCGATTATTCCTATGGGAGCTATATGATATAGTTGTCCGATCCGGCTCGTTCCGACTTATATACTACCTGCAATAGATAGAAGACTTTTGGGAAAGTTTTAGCCCGATAGCTTTAAAACTGAGAGACTAGTTTGCGTAGAAACAGACGGACAGACGGACAGACGGACGGACAGACGGACAGACGGACAGACGGACAGACGGACAGACGGACATGGCTAAATCGACTCGTCTAGTGATGCTGATCAAGAATATATATACTTTATGGGGTCGGAAACGTCTCCTTCACTGCGTTGCAAACTTCTGACTGAAATCATAATACCCTCTGCAAGGGTATAAAAAGCCCTCCAGCTGTGGTTAATCATCACATCCAAGCCAGTCTCCGAAGTAAAAACTGTGCCCTCATCAACCCTCTCGGCGGAGGCATTGGTTCTGGCCAATTCGACTTGCTGTTATAAGCTTCTCTGAGATTGTTGTTGTTTATTTGGTTGGGTAAACTGTCAAATTTATTTAGGTAAAATGTATTAATTTTAAGACCCACGATGACCTAAAAAATTAGGACATACGGGACCTAAAAAGTAGGGCAAATATACCAGAAATTAAAATTTTTAGGCAGTACATGGCCTAAAAACATGTGTACGCAGATCAAGTTTGAGAAGCGCCCTGATCGGACGTCTATAACTATCCGAACAGATGTCTTTCCGATCAGATGTCTTTATCCTATAGCTCCCATAGGAACAATAGGGTGACAAATTTTAAAAATTTATTTTTTTCCATTATAAAATAATTTGTTGTTTATTAATTAATGATGCTACTCTAGTCAAATTTTCATTCGTGAAATCTGCAAGGGTATTAAAACTTCGGCTTGCCGAAGTTGGCTTTCGTCCTCGTTATACCCTTGCAGAGGGTATTATGATTTCAGTCAGAAGTTTGCAACGCAGTGAAGGAGACGTTTCCGACCCCATAAAGTATATATATTCTTGATCAGCATCACTAGACGAGTCGATCTAGCCATGTCCGTCTGTCCGTCTGTCCGTCTGTCCGTCCGTCTGTCCGTCTGTCCGTCTGTTTCTACGCAAACTAGTCTCTCAGTTTTAAAGCTATCGGGCTAAAACTTTCCCAAAAGTCTTATATCTATTGCAGGTAGTATATAAGTCGGAACGAGCCGGATCGGACAACTATATCATATAGCTCCCATAGAAATAGTCGGGAAAAAAATGTAAAAAAAATTATATCTTGGGTGTTTTTGAACATATCACCTCCTACTTTTGGAAATACCATTTTGTATCTAATTCTGAATTTCGAATAAATTTTTATCAAAATCGGACGACTATATCATATAGCTGCCATAGGAACGATAAAATAATTAATGGGAATATAATAGGAAATCAATTATTGCTTCGTTGGTTTTTATTGTATTCTCTTCTACTCTGGGATGTGACTCTTTTCTAATGTTTTCGAATTTCGATTTTAATTTTATCAATATCGAACTACTACATCATATAGCTGCCATAGGAACGATCAAAAAATTAATGTGAAATAATAGGAAATTTAACATTTTTGCGTTTTGTAAATTAATAGAATGATCTGCAAGGGTATATAAGCTTCGGCTTGCCGAAGCTAGCTTCCTTTCTTGTTTTAAATAAATTTACTGGGCAGAAAGCGACCTCTGTCGGGCTGAGGCCTTTTTGTATTTACACAAAATGGGTAGTTTCGGAAAAAATTTTTTTTTGTGGGACAGTTTTGAGAAAGTTGTTTGTTATACCCGTTACTCGTAGAGTAAAAGGGTATATTGTATTCGTGCAAAAGTATGTAACAGGGAGAAGGAAGCGTTTCCGACCCCATAAAGTATATATATTCTTGATCAGGATCACTAGCCGAGTCGATCTAGCCATGTCCGTCTGTCCGTCTGTCCGTCCGTCCGTCTGTCTGTCTGTCTGTCTGTCTGTCCGTATGAACGCTGAGATCTCGGAAACTATAAAAGCTAGAAGATTGGTATTTGGCATGAAGATTCTTGGAGTTCCTACGCAGCGCAAGTTTGTTTCAAAAGGGTGCCACGCCCCCTCTAACGCCCACAATCGCTTATATACGATTTTAAAAATTTCAATATTTCGGAAAAGTAAAAATGCAGTTTTATTGTGTTTATCAATACCTATCGAAATGTAGAAGAAATTTTTCAAATCGGACCATTCGTTAAAAAGTTATGCGTGTTCAAAGTTTCTATCTCCATCTCCC